>OX371223.1:93132083-93604747 GCA_947310385.1 Nephrotoma appendiculata | reverse complement strand
TATATATATATATATATATATATATATATATATATATATATATATATATATATATATATATATATATATATATATACGTACGGCTATAGGTCCGATTTTATCACCATCTGCTATACTATGGCATGGAAGATGGGTTGGCCTAAGAGTTTTGCACTCCGACAGGGAGTCAAAATTGTGTTCTATTTCATCCCAAATCATAATCTGTTGATAAAAACTCCATTTTGCATTCTGCCCTTATCAGGATTCGAACTCGGTACCTCCCGATCCAAACGCTAAAGCCTTAACTACTGTGCCGTTTGATCGGTAAAATATTAATTGCTTTCCAATCGCACATCGTAGGTACTTGTAAGTACTAATATTTAAATTGTTCGGTTAAATGGTTGATTGGAGCATTAAAAAAATTGGACATGAATAAATCATAACCTAAAAATAAAAGTAGTCCATTACAATTTATGCTAAACTTTGACAAAAAATGACAAGAAAATAAAGAATTGAAATTGAATTTATGCTGACACTAAAGTATTTATCACTGCATAATTATAAAAATGGAATGTGTCAAAATATTGAAAAAAAAAAAATATTTCTGGGAATCGATTTTAAATTTAAGGAAGTATTACAACGGAACAAATGGAAATAAAATGATGGTCACTGTGGCGATCTTATATATCTGCTAATTCATGGCAATGGTTGAAGTGCATCAAAATTTTATTCATCGAGTTTTTCAGATCTCTGCTTTCCATATCGGCTTCTCATTCCCGAATTGCCGATCTGTATAATATGAAATAATTAAACCTGAACACACAGGATGGATTCTCACCAGGGTTATATAATTTACTAATCAACAGACGATGAAGTACCTTTGGCAACGTTAAAGCAATCAACAACCAGCTCACTTCTAAAGCGCAAGTGAAAAATTAATTGCAGCAAATTAACTGAACTAAAATTAAATTTAGAGTTTTCTTTAACCTAAGCGTCTGCGGTCGTGTCCAACAAACGGCAAAGAATTTTAATTAGTAATAGAGAAATTAAATCGAACGGGCTTAACAATATATCACTGATATTAGAGATGGTCAGGCGACAGCAAAAAAGAACAATAACGAAATGCTGGTCAAAGAGGGCGATAGAAATATGGATGGCGGGATGTGCGATCAAGTCATGCAGTTTATAGAGGAGAAGCATTGGGTGTGAGCAGTGGTGGATTGGTTTGTCATTTAAGATGAAGCTAAGGAGGGTATGGTTAATACGAGGGTATATCAAAAAGTCTTGCAATATCATATGAAAAAAAAGAGTGAGTGAGACAACAATATATTTTTCAAAACCATTTTTTGTCGCGATGAAACTTCTAGAAGAACATTTCGATGTAAATTTTACAGTTCGTTTGTTTTTGTCAATTTAGTAACACGTGTTTTGAATTTTTCTTAAAATGAATGAAATTGAATATCGCGCCATTATTAAATTTTTCTGTAAAGATGGACGAAATGCAATTTATATATTCAACTATATATCAAAAGTTTACGGCGAATCTGCACCATCATATGCCACAGTAACAAGGTGGGTAAAATTATTCAAAAGTGGTCGGGAGTCATTAGTAGACGACAACCCCTCGGGTCGGCCAGCAGATGCTATTAGCCATGAAAACGTAATTTTGGCCGAATCTATTGTATTGGAGGACCGGCGTATTTCTGTTCCAGGGTTAGCGTGGAAACTTTCCCTTTCAAACGGTACCACATATACTATATTACATGACCACCTTCACATGTCGAAAGTAAGTGCGCGATGGGTTCCCCGTTTGTTGAATGCAGAACAAAAAAAAATGCGTGTTCAAACTTCAAAGGCGATTTTAGATATGTACAAAGAAGATCCAGAAAATTTCTTGGATAACATAATAACAGGCGATGAAACATGGCTTCATCACTGGGATCCGGAATCCAAACAAGAATCGATGCAATGGATTAAACGTAGTGAACCACCACCAAAGAAATTCAGAACTCAACCGTCTGCTGTTAAGGTTTTGGCAACAATTTTTTGGGATTCTGAAGGAATTTTGATAATCGATTATATGCCACCGAAAACCACAATCATAGGCATATATTACGCAGAGGTTTTCCGAAAATTGAAAAAAGCGATCCGGGAAAAACGGCCAAGGAAAGTTAGGAAAAAAATCTTGCTTCTTCACGACAATGCACCAGTGCACAAGGTTAATATTGCTCAAGCTGCATTAAAAGACTGCGGCTTCGTGGAAATTCCGTATCCACCGTACAATCTAGACTTGGCACCCAGTGACTAGTTTCTGTTTCCCAATTTGAAAAAAATACTAGGGGGCCGGAAATTTTCCAGTGACTATGAAGTACAGTCTGTTGTAAATTAATATTTTATGGAGCAAAAGAAATCTTTTTTTTTAGAGGGTTTAGGCAAGTTAATTGATCGATATGACAAATGTATAAACCTTAAAGGAGATGATGTCGAAAAATAAAAATATGGCTGTCTCACTCACTCTTTTTTTTCATATGATATTGCAAGACTTTTTGATTTGCCCTCGTATGTCGATCAATTATGGTTCCAATTATCACACAAAAAATAATGACAGAGTTTTTAAAACACTTTTGTAACAAAACTTGTATTGGACCCATACGAGTTTTCTTATGTTGCTCATAACAATTAACCTCCTCATTATTATATTGTTTCAAAATATTAAAAAGTATATGTTGTTTTGTTTGAAAAATACTAAAAAATTTTAAGACTTTCTGTGGAAATTTATCTTATTAAAATGCCAGCGTTTTCTAAAATCGCAACAATACAAATTTTCTTCTAGTGATATAAGGCTCCTATCGGTGAATAGCAAAAACTAATACTTTTTAAAGAAAATTTTCTGCCACCATACACAAATATTTATTAAAAATTTTCCGTTTTTGCATATATTTTATCAATATCATGAGACCAATTGTGTGTGGAAATAAAAATATTTATAATTTAGAGAGAACTGTCTCAAACAAAATCCGTAGAAAAAATTAATAAAAAAATAAAGAAAGGCTTACCTTAAAACACTAAAATGATAAAATGTTAAAACACTAAAAACTTTAACACTTTGAAAATTTCAGTGTACTTCAAACTTTAACTATACACTTTTATTTTCAATACACTAAAAACAATACACTCAACACTTTAACCAAACTTAAATTTTCATTACACTTTGAAAAACTTCATTTCACTTTTAAACACAAACACAAAATAACAATTTCACATGAGAGATAATATTAAACACCGCGTCCACACACACTGAACACTTTTCACGTAACGCGGATTACTTTTAGGCTTAAAAATTAAATAAAATAAATTAAATTTATATATTAAAATAATCACGACGCACAACAAAACACTTTGCTAAAATATTAATTTTACTGCAATAGGTAAATCTATGGCCCGTTATCTTATGAGTGCAAACGTAATGCCGTCGTAATGTCACTAGGTTGCAGCATGAAAGTGGAAAAATGATTTTCAATTGTTAGTGTGTACTGTATAATTGATTTTAAAGTAATACCAACAAAAAAATTGAGAGGTGAAATATGTTGCGGCCAATACCCTACTTTACCACAAACGTATACGTCATATAGGTCTCGAATACAGAACACTTGATTTTGGGATAAAACATAATTCTTGTTGATCGAGATGAAACATTATAATTTAGCTTTTTCCATAAATTAGGCGATCCTAGTGAATTTGGCCGAAATCGGTGTATTAATAGTGGTAATTTTCATAAAGAAGCTTATTTGTTTTAAGCAAATGTTTAAAAATACATTTGAAAAATTTTTGAAATGAAAAATTTTTTTTACTAGCAATCGAGTAGGTTTGCATTCTCTATAAGAAATTTTGATTCCACACAGAAAAATTTAAGAGCGTGTTTCAATTGGTTTAAATGCCGCATAAAAAGTTAAAAAGTTAAAAATTGTGGTGAATAAAAATGTCAAAATTTTTATCCGCTTCAAGAGCTGATAAAATTTTTATATAGAAAAAACATTTGGCTGACAAAAATATTTGTTTGTAAACAAAAATTTTCCATGTAAAAATTTTGAGAAAAATTACAATGATAAATATGTAAACTGACCATAATTGACTAATGTGGAATTTTATTTACCAAAATCCGGCAAAAAAATTGATGTACATCAAAAACTTAGTTTCATTTGCCAGAAAAAATCAATTTTTTTTTGATATACATCAATTTTAAAAAATTTACATTTTTTTGTAAATTTTTTTTTGATGGAGAAATACCAATACAAAATAAAACGTCAATTTTTGTAGAAACGTCAATTGGTGTGTTAAATTACTAATAAATTAAAGCATATGTTTTAAATTTAATTGAAATATATTTTAATCGATCATTAATAAATATAATTATGACGATTATTCGTTCGAAAATATATACATATAATTTCGTATAGTGGAGTGCACAATTGATGTCGTTTTGACGTGCCATTTCTAAACTTCAAAATCCTATTTTATATCTCCAATACATATACATAAAACCACATCAATTTTGATTTTTTATTCTATTTGAACCATAAATTTCACATTGATTTGAAAAAGTAAATAAAATTCCACATAATATATATTTAAAAACTATTTATTTTACATGTTTTCATATTTAAATTTGCTATATATGTTCACAATTACACATAAAATAAGCAACCATGTTTTTGTCAAAATTTTTAACCAGTTGAAACAGATAAAAAGTTAAAAAGTTAAAAAAAATTTACCACAAATAAATTTTTAACTTTTTATGCGGTATTTAAACCAATTAAAGCACGACCTAAAATTGCTTGCGAATAATTCAAACTAATAGATTGCCAATGAAAAAAACTTTTATAATTCATTATTTCACGGAACGCGACATGACCCCCAGGTCAGTTTTATAAATTTTAAGAAGAAATTACGATTTCTGTGAAAAAAAACAATATTTCATCCAGACGGGTTAATTGATTTGAATGAAAATTATTACTTAAGCTTTTGCAATAAATTGAATTCTAGAGAATATTTGCCGAAATTTGTTCCCAAGAAATGGGAGCGTCCAAAAGAACTTTTTCGATTTTGCGAGAAACCGATTAATACCAAAAGGTTGTTACTGAATTAGACCGAAAATTTCAGCAGAAAAAAACTGCATTTTCGACATATTTTGATTCAGGTGGTAATACAAAATTCTGTTGATATCAGCCAAAAATTACATGTATAGTTGAAGTTGCCAGTTAAAAAATCCATATCACATAATTTAAATGTTTAATGGTGATATGAACTAGGTGAAGTTAGACCAATTCGAAAAATGTTGCATAAAATATAAATAATTTGTCGTATTAGGGGTCAATGAGTTTCAGTTGCGTGGCACTAACAGTGAACACCTGTGCCATAAATCGGTCATATTTTATGTAGCATCATAGTGAAATAAATTCAAATCTACAAACAAACGCCGTTCTCAACTGCTCATAATCCTGAATATTTACACTGATCTTTTTATGGTTTTATGGTGTCAGCGATCTATTGCAACTGTTTTTTAATTGACTATAATCAAAATTTTCTATAATCCCCTTCACTGCACGCCTAATTCATTTAGAGTAACCCAGGTAGCACCACGTGGGGGTATGAATCTCGGACTTCGCTAACCATTTTTTTTTGTTTTATGAAATATTTAGATTGTTTTCCAATTTCAATTTTTCATATTGCATGAAATGTAATGCGGATCATGCAAAAAACTCCACAGTCATCATTACTTTTCTGTTTGAAGGACAAAGGAATTTTGTTTTTTAATTTTAAGTTGCTAAGCTTAGTTCGTTTTTCTGCTTCGTCGTAATACTTAAAAAATTCAAGGAATTTTTTCAAAATATTTATTATATTGTTTTGCTGCGACTTTCTTAGCCTGTTTGTCTAACTTTATGGAATCAAAAATAGAAAAAATTGCAGACGGTGGAAGTTATACTTCTTTAACCATTTGCACACGCCCACTCACACACACAGACAGATAGGATATGCAAATAAAATACATATAAGACATTTTCCTCTGTTATTCAATATATTTCTTTTCAATATTTTGTTATAAATGACTTCAATATTATACTGTACACCTATACATTATCATAATCATTATCATTATCACCTATTCATTATCATTTTAATCTTTGATCGGAGATTTCAATATGAACTGTTAGTCACCGCGGCCTCATTTCTCAATCAGAAAGTTCAGTACGGTGAGCAAAATGTGAAAGTCAAATCTGTGATCGAACATCCAAATATCACCCAAAACCTTAGCGAAATCTCATTTCTCTATCAGAAAGTTCAGTACGCTGATATGATCATATCAAATAACAATCCTTATTTTCGTCATATAATCTTTTGGTATAGATATGTTGATGACATATTATGTCTATGGAATGGAACTGATAGACTATTAGACTCTTTCCTATAACTTGGTTAAATTCTCAATATCCCACCATTGATTTTACGTTAGAAAAAGAAGAAAATAAATGTATTAATTTTCTAGATATAACAATAACCAGGATTAATTCTACTTTAGACTTCAAAATTTTATCAGAAACCCACGTATACAGACGCTGTTATTCCTAGTTCTTCAAACCATCCCCATAATATTAAAATGTCAGCTTTCCACTCACTCATAGATAGACTAATAAACATCCCTATGTCAAATTCAAATTATAACACTGAGCTTAACATAATTCTTCAAATAGCAACGAATAACGGATATGCAACTAGGACTATATTAAAGTTATTGAATAAAAAGCTAAAGCGTAAAACTCTAACGGGTATTTATCCACCGGATAGTCCAACGCGGGAAAAATGGCGTCGTTTAGAGTATACAGGAAAATCGAGCCAACGGATTAGCAGCATCGTGTCCAATTTTACTAATATTAGTTTTGCTTTTTATAATAATAACACAATAAAGAAAATGATTTTTAACAATAAACCTAGAGTTGATCGCCTTTCCAAATCTGGTGTCTATAGGATCAATTGCAATGATTGTAGTTTCTCCTATATTGGTCAGACTGGGCGCAATTTTGGAGTTAGAGCTAAAGAACATTTATCTGGTTGCAATCAATCAACTTTCCATAACCATTTAACGTCGGAAAATCATACAGCTAGCTTGAACAATTTAGATATTATATTACATATACAACCCAAAGGCAGACGTTTAGATACCTTAGAATCTTACGAAATTAGAAAATCAATATTTCTTAACCAAAATATCCTTAACGAACAGAGAGAAATCCGGTTCTCACCAATTACAGATCCCGCCCTTTTCTATTCTCACGTACGCAATAATATACCTTGAATTTTGTTACTCAACCTATGACTCATCGCCCACCTGCGCGATCCGTAGATTAATTTTTATTGCTTATTTTCTGTCCCTCCTTCTTTTATTTATAATTTGCTTTTTTCTGCTATATAACAAAATTTTTACTAATACAAATCAGTAGATACTCCTGATGATGACCTAACAAGTCGAAATCGATCGAGTGATTTTTTAAACTTTTTGAAAATTATTCAAAATAACTGCGAAACAAAAACCAAGTGATTAATAAAAATGTCTTTATTAAGTATACTTCTAAGACGTTACAACTTTTGAGGTAAATGTTTTCACTTTGTACTAGACCCAATCTAACTAGAAAACATGAGTTTTCCGGAAAATTTTTTTACCTATACAACTTTGAATACTAAACCCAGTGTTCCACTAATTTTTCCGGAAAACTCATATTTTTTAGTTAGATTGGGTCTAATACAAAGTGAAAACATCTACCTCAAAAGTTGTAACCTCTTAGAAGTATCTTAGGACAGAGGATTTTACTTTCATATATTCTTCTAAATCTTTTAAAATTCTAAACCCGAGTTTATTAATAAATTGATACTTTTTCAATTAATTGTATTATTCTAGAGCATTTATTTACTAAATTGTAATATTATAAATTGATAATTAATTGAAATATTTTAAATTGCCAATAGTGTTTATATAACAAATATGTTATTATTTTACACTGTTAAAATTAGGAATGTCTAGGAAAAAATTCACGTTACTATATAGTCGAGTGAATTTTTTCCTAAACTTGTCTTAAAATTGTTGTTGGGTTTAGGACAAGTTAGGACAAACTTCACGGGAATCAAAATAAACGTTGAAAGATTTGCGCAATAATCAAGACAACTAGATCCTGTTGGTTTGGTTAAGCGAACAAGCCATTTTGGCAGCGAAAAATAAGGACGTAGACGGTTTGAATTTAAAAATTCAAAGTAAAATCGCTGGCCAATTGCATTCATTTAATTCGATCGATTCCATTACTGATCCAGATGAAGTCGTCAGTTTTCCAATTGAATTCCTGGATTCCAACTTTTTTGCGGCCCGCTTTTATAATCTTAACCTTTACGCCGTTGCCAGCCAATTCGAGAACGTACTGCTATAGGTTCGACTTAATCACCATCTGGACATTGCACAGCCCCATGCCTGCCGATACTGGTATCGATACTGGGTCGGCCCATGAGTTTTGCACTACAACAGGGAGTCATAGTAAAAAAAAAAAAATTTACTTTTGCTTTCGCCCCCCCCCCCCCCCCCCGTAGGCCATAGCTTTAAACTCCATATATTACGAAAAGGACAAAAGTTTGTAAATGTGTAAGTCTGTCTGTAAACAGTCTCCTGACAAATCTGTTCATCCGATTGCAATGAAATTTAGGTAAGTTGTTGTGTGTACCAGGGCTGGATCCCGGGTCTCGGAACCTTGTAAACATTTTTCTTAAAATTTCGATTTTTTGCTAATTTATTCCCCGAAATAGACAATCAGTTAAAAAGATTCTGGCGAATTTAAGAAATCACCTTTATAGCTGACATCGCATGAAAAGATGTTTTGGCAAATCAAAATCATTTCACAAGATCAAACCTACCAAATGATGCTATGGAGAAACTAATGGGCCGGTCCACGGCCGTTTCCTCTTGTTTATTTATTGATATGATTAGGCCTTAAGGGTAACTACTGCTTTCGCCCACATAATCATGTTAACCTATCTAAAACCCTTCATTACATCGTAACGCTTTTCCGCTGAATTTTTCAACGAGTACATCTAAACAAAACGATTTCATTTACAAGCGCCTGCACAACCCCAATAATAATTATCCGTTTTGATTCAGTAAGCATTGCATCAATTTTCATGTTGTTTGTCAGATTTAGGCGCTTTCTGAATTTTACAATGTAAATCGCCAACAGTCTATAAAAATTTATTACCATAAATTATAGAATACTAATATTATTCTTAAAATTTGATAAAAACTGATTTAAGATAAATTATATTTTTGTACAAAACTTATATACATTTGTAGTAATTGTGCCAACGCGCGAGAAGAAAAATTCTAAAAATTGCTTAAACAAAATTACGAATGGATCAAATGTCTAGTGGTTCATCAATGTCAGGAGACACCGATGACATTATGGAGTTAATAGAAGTTCGACATTTGCTTTGGGGTTCAACAATAAAAGATGATGTTTTTAGGCGCTGGTCACAAGGTTTTGAATTTAGTGAACACGAACCTTCAGCCTTAGTGCAAAGATACGGTGGACCTTGTGGCGTGATAGCACCCGTTCAGGCACACATTGTTAAACTAATATTGAATACGCCAGAATTCAATATATTTTGTCTGACGCACGATAAAAGTGAATTGCTCTTAATCCAAGCATTATGCGACATTTTAATGAAATGTTCTAGTCATAATTTCCGTATTGTAGCGTTAGATGTAGATAAGTATAATTATTTTCAGCGGTTGGATGAGCAGTCACAATTTCATCACAGTCTGACTGTAAAACATGTACATTCAGTTGCGGAGGTTCAGATATATTTTTTACAACACACCCATCTTTTTAGAGAAAAATACTGTGTCTTGTGTTTTTTATATTCAGTTTTCTTAACACGAGGCCTCAATAACGCGTTAATGGATTTATCAATGCCTTACGAAACCCTCATAGACGGTAATAGTGGATACAGCAGCCAAGCTATAGTTAATTTAATGTTAACAGGAAGAGCAGTAGCTAACGTTTGGGATAATGTACGAGACATTGGCGGATTACGATTAAGTGGAATTAATGAACAACCAGATATCGGATTTTTGACGATAATGGAGAAAATGAGGTTGTGCACTGTTGGTTCGTTTTACAAAAATCCTAAAAATCCTGTATGGATAACGGCCTCGGAAACTCATTACACTGTACTATTTAGTTTTGAGAAACGTTTGGTATCACTTGAATCACGATTCCAAATGGCACGGCGAATATTTGGTACCTATGATCTGAACGGAAATAATTTTGTTGAAAGTGATTTATTACAAAGTATTCTAACTGATTTAGAACTAGAATCTGATAGTGAATATGTTTCATTTATGAGGGAAAAATTAGATCCTGACGATTCTGGCATTATTTTACTAGAGCCATTTATGAAAGAGTTTTTTCCAGCCGAAAAAACTGAATACGGCCCGGACACCTTTGATTTAAAGCATTACAATGGGATGCCTACTTCAAATTATCGAAACCAAGTTTTGTATAATAAAGGACTTGCTGTTCTTTTAGAAAGTGATATACCAATGCATAAGGTATCGGATCCACTACTCACATGCCTGCAAACTAAATGGCCAAACATTGATGTAACCTGGAGTAGTGAAATTCCGTCGTTAAATTAATTTAATTGTTGGTATATTGTATTGATAATAAATTGAAGCTGTTGACGAATTCGTAAGTTTTTATTAAAGTTGCGTATGTTTAAATGTTGGTCGAATTAGTAACATCCATATTAATTAAAACGGTATGCCTTTCCAAAATTGTATTGCCCATATATATTCGTACTTACCCAAGTAGCAATTACTGTCCATCATAATTATGTGCCATTCACATTACAAAATAGCTTGTAGTAGCGAAAAAAGATGTTATTTAAACTTTAAATCTAAAGGTCATTTCCCATATTCTAAATATCTAATGCTTTTCAACAATCCAATTAAAAAATAATTAAGAGCAGGCGAACAAGACGAACAGAAATAAAAATAAATTAAATTACCAAAAAAAAAGCTGAAAATCAATCATCAATTTAACCACAAAAATTAATTTCACTTTAACAGCAAAATATTCGGCAACAACAACGACCATCAAAACCTATTTTTATCCATTTAACAACAAAAAAAAAAAAAAAATCATCATCAATATTCTTTGTCCATCACATCGTCTCTCTGCACTAATGGTGTGCTATTGGAAATCATAAACAATAAAACAACAATCCAGACTCATCAACATGTATACTGTAACGATGTATGTACAACATAGACACACAACATCATAATGTACATAAAACCATCTTTCGAACTTTGGTTTCGGTTTTTTGATAAATTGGTGTACCATCGGTGTTCCATATAGAGCTCTAGGATCTACTATCCAGAGCACAAAACATTTTATATTGTTGAAACAGCAATATGCTTGTCAAAAATTATTAAATAACAATAATCGAAAAATTAAAATCCATTTTTAATTGTTTAAGTGCTAAAAATTGTTGGATCCATACAAAGCCATCTACATATACACATGTAATGTACGATATATGTTTATCGAAATAACAACAATAAAATCCGCCGCAATCTAATCGAATTGGAATGAGATATCGATTAAACAACACAAAATGTTTGCATGAACATTTCAAATTGATGATGATATTTTTATTAACAATTTGGGGATTTTTTTTGTTGCTGTGTGTTGTTTAGAATATCATGATCACGATACAATTGTATATATAGATTCACAAATCGTATATAGATTAGAAATGTCTATCTTTTCAAAAATTGTATACGAGTATGCCAGTTAATTGCCGAACTGTGAATTGTACATAGAATTGATGATACAGCGTTGGATAATTATAAAAAAACGGTTTGCTGTGCGAGTGCGATGGAATCGTTTTAGAATTTTAGAAATGCAATCGATTATGGTTAAAGTTAAAAATGAAATTTAATTAGTTTTGAATTATGTTTATATATGCGATTTCGAATCCGTGACAAAGCAAAACTAATTTCTACCTTTTTGTAAATTGCGGGAAATACCGCATAAAAACGGGTAAAGTTAGCAACCCCAAATGCAATTTTAAAGACATGTCAAATGTAATGATTTTTTCCAAATTCTATACCTATTTTTGCCGATCCTTTAAAACTCGAACACTCAGTAGTAGACTCCGCCGCTAAATGTTTTGAAAATTAAGATTTTATTTCCGATAATTATGTTGAAGCTAGACGTCTATTGATTGAGCTCTTCGTCAAGCCCAATCAGATCACACAGAAGAACATATAAAGGCGTTGTATTCAATGAAACCGATTGATAAGCCATCAGCTAAAAAATTATTAAATCTATTAAACGACTTTAATTCTCATGTTCGTTCGGGATGATTTTCTAGTTTATCTTATCGCAAACAAGTTCGATTCTCACACGAAATCCAAGTGGAAGGAAGCATCATTGCCGAATGTACTTCCTTCGTTCAATGATATTTCAAAATTTATTCATGTTCGAAGCCATCAGATAAATGAATATAAAACTGGTTTTTCGTCTTCTTCTTCAAAAAACACCCAATTAGAATGAAGACCTACCAAATCTCATAAGTTTCAACTAAAACCGTTTAAACGAATGGCACTGTCTGCATTTAAAGGTTACAACTGTGTCTTTTGTAATCAATTAGGGCATTTTGCTAATCGATGTCATAAACTTCTTGCAATGTCTGTTGACGAACGTAAGGGGACAGTCGCCGAATTGAAACTATGTACAAATTGCTTAAGAGCATCACATAGTCTTGACCAATGCAATATTACTGATGTATGTCAAATTTGAAAGGTTAAACATCATACTCTTTTGCATCCAAATATTACAGCATCATCAAGTGGTACAGAAATTTCACATCAAGGTAATAATTCATCTCCGATTAATTCTGAAAAATCTAAACTCACTAGTATAGTTGCACCTAACAATAAACTAATTCTAACTACTTTACTGGGTTCCTCTGCTCCCAAATTCATTTTTCTTGCTACAGCATTGGTTGAAATTCCTGATAGAAATGGTCGTCCAATTGTAGCTCGAGCTTTACTCGATTCAGGTTCGCAATTGAACTTTATCTCAAACTCATTAATTCAGCGTTTAGTAAGTTAAAAGTCATTCATCACATGTCAACATTAAGGGCATTGCCTGTGCTTCTACTTCATCGTCCTGTAGGAAATAGTTGTACATCCCTGGATTACGACCATTAGAAAGTATCTTTTATTGTATTGAATATGTATTGTATTGAATATTGTAATAAAATATGTAATATAAATTTATTACCCTTTAATAATAAAATTGAAAATTGGCTAAAAAATGCAAGCAAGGCAGTCTGTTGTGTACCTCGAAGTAGTAACTTTAAATATAATAAAAATCTTGAAATAATTATAAAAATTGTGAAGTTTGATTTAAATAATAAAGTCCAGATATCCAGATGAACATAGAAACCCAGCCTTGACCGTGAGGCACGCAACAGTGGTGGCAGCGGCGAGATAGTTTTTTTAAACAGTTTTTCTAAAAAAAAAATCTGTTACATTCATTTCGTGATACGATTCATTCGTGAAAACAAAAAAATTTTAAAGTGATTAAATAAAACGATTAAAAATCACATTCAATCATGAAGTGATGAAAGTGTTAATTGCGGAAATCAAAATCATAAGGTATTAGATAGTGCGTGCACAAAACAATTCTTTTTGCTAAAAACATGTGAACAAAAGTACCGTGTGCATTAAACCTAACAAAAGTTCCGTGATAAATTAAACCGTAGTTAAGATACGTACGGTCGTACAAACACAATAATCTCCATAATACGTTAAAATCATAAAATCTAATAATAAAATTCTGTGATTATGAACTGAATTAGCTAGAACAAAATAAAAATTATAATAATGAATAATGTGCAATATTACTCGTATGTATGCATAAGAGATATCGTTGAGGTTCGAACTGTGCTAAAACTCGTTAAAATCTTTAAAGCATAATAAAATAAAATTGTTCTTAAAAATAAATAAATAATTGGTGCTGAATGAATAGTAACGAATTTAAACAAATCTAAGCCAATAAATCTTCTGCTAAGACCTTAAAGCAAAATTTAACGTTACTGATCAAAATTAAGGCGAAATGTGCAGAAACGTTCTACGATGACGTCAAGGTCGCAACATTCAAACGGATTAATTTATACAATGCATCAACATCAACCTTAAACGTTAGGTCCATTAATTCAGTTTCATCTATTCCTTGTGCTTATTGCAAAAAATACGGTCATCACATTAAAGAATGTTTCCTTAAAAAGCGAAGTGACGAAATGAAAGATCGTTCAAATTCTCTATCATCATCAAGTGCAATTAAATCGGGAAACGCTGTAGGATTTTCGAGCCTAGAAAGGGGCACTCCTTCGAAAGTCCGAGATCTAACGAGTGCCTCCAGATCAAATATCAATCAGCAATAAATGAAACACAAACTGCAAATCCTTCATTAACCTCTTCCGAAAATAAACTTTCGACAGTAGAATTGAACAAAATCACTAATCATTCTAATACTTTTAATAAATATATTCATTTAAATCTCGACATTTGCAAGTTCAAAAATGTTCCTTTTATGGTAGATACTGGAGCTGAAATATGTCTCATAAAGAAGTCAGTCCTGTACGAAGATACAACAGTCTATAAGGAATCTAAATGCAAATTGAAGGGTATATCAAACGAAACGCATGAAACTCTTGCTGAATGCGATGCGATAATCAAATTACCTAATGACAGTGAAATAAAAATGAATTTCCAAATCGTAGATGATACGTTTCCAATTAGCGCTTGCGGTATAATTGGACAAAACTTCCTAAATCATTACAAATGCAACATAAATTTCCAAGATCTAAGAGTCGAAATTCCTATTAACCGTGAATTAGTACCTTTACCTTTATCTTCTGATATGGAAGTTGAGGTTTTACAAATTATAGAAATTTTTCCTCGGTGTGAACAACACATTTCAATCCCAATTAACCTCCCTAATGAATTTGAATTTGTTTGTCCTGCACAAGAGCCAGCTTCGTGTATATTTATAGCAAGTTCAATTCACAAGGTTCATAATAACTATATCACTCTACCTATTTTGAACCTATCAGATGATATTTTTAGAACCGAACGACTTAAATTTAAAATAGAAACAATCAATAATTATGAAGTTTTTACTTTTAAAAAAATTGATAACGGTAATCATAATCGAATGAATATACTTCAATCCGTTATCGATTTTCATCACCTAAATTCAGAAGAAAATGAAACTTTAAAAGAAATTCTTAATGAATATAACGATGTATTCTTTGTAGATGGTGATATACTTAGTACAACAGACCTTGTGCAACACGAAATTCGTACCATTGCAAATCCATTGCCTATTCATGTTCGTCCTTTTAGACAACCTCATTCTACTAAAGAGGAGATTCAAAGGCAAGTTAACGACATGATCTCTCAAGGAATAGTCCAAGATAGTATGAGTCCCTGGAATTCCCCTCTTTTAGTTGTGCCAAAAAGATCCGAAACGTCAGAAAGAAAATGGAGAGTTGTTGTGGATTATCGGAAACTAAATCAAATTTCTATTAATGATACCTACCCTTTGCCTAACATTTCCGATATCCTCGACAAATTAGGCAAGGCTCAATATTTTTCAACCCTGGATTTACAGAGTGGTTATCACCAGATTAAATTGATACCTCATGACCGGCCCAAAACTGCTTTCAGCACGGACGAAGGCCATTATGAATTCGTGTGTATGCCATTCGGGTTAAAAGGAGCACCTGCCACTTTCCAACGTATGATAAATACTGCTCTTTGTGGATTAAATAATATTAAATGTCTTGCTTACCTCGACGACATTGTTGTTTATGGCGCCTCACTAAATGAACATAACAACAATCTTAAAGAAGTTTTCAAACGTCTTCGTCGGTTTAATTTAAAATTAAACCCTAGCAAGTGTCAATTTTTAAAACAAGAAATTAGGTATCTTGGACATATTGTAACACCAAACGGTATTAAACCTGACGAGATTAAAATTTCAGCCGTTAAAAATTTTCCTGTACCTCGCAACCCAACGGAAATAAAATCATTTTTAGGGTTAGCCGGATATTACCGAAAATTTATTCCCCAATTCTCAGGAATAGCAAAACCTATGACAAATCTCTTAAAGAAAAACGCTCCTTTCACATGGACTTCAGAGTGTCAAGAGTCTTTTGATTCGCTTAAGAAATCACTTACTACTCCTCCTATTCTTCAAATGCCTAATTTTAGTAAGCCGTTTATTTTGACTTGTGATGCTAGCGATATTGCAATTGGTTCTGTTCTGTCCCAAGAAGTTAATGATTCTGAACTCCCAATCGCGTACGCTAGTCGTGTTCTAAATAAAGCGGAATCTAATTATTCCCCGACTAATAAAGAATTGTTGGCAGTAATATGGTCAATGTCGCATTTTCGACCATACTTATATGGCCATAAATTCCGTCTTGTAACTGATCACAGAGCACTTATATGGTTGCATAATTTAGAATCACCGAAATCTCGTGAAATTCGTTGGCAAATTTGTCTTGAAGATTATGATTTTACAATTGAACATAGGCCTGGCAGACTTATACAAAACGCGGATTCTCTAAGTCGAATAAAATTGCCTACTGAGCCAACATCATCCATTAATAATTGTAATATTATTACCCGATCGATGTCATCAAAACCTAATTCTGATAATGACAATATCGATACGTTAAATTTACTTTCAAGCAAACGAGAGTCAAATGATCAGCGTGAATTTGAAAGTGAAGATACTTCTCCGGAAATTACATTTGAAAACAAAAATAATGATACCTTAATAAACCAGGAAAATAGTAAAATTAAATATATAACAGATGATTCTTTAGTTAATCAACTGATTAACGAATTTCATACATCACCTCTCGGTGGACACCAAGGTGTGTATCGCACTTTTATTCGAATGCGGCAATATTATAATTTCGCCAATATGCACTCGAAAATAAAAAAATTTATATTAAATTGCAAACTTTGCCAAATTAATAAGCATAGCAGACCTACTAAAGAAGCTCTAAAAATAACAACAACGTCCTCCAAATCCTTCCAAAAAATTTTCCTAGACATCGTTGGCCCTATGTCATCTTCACATAAAAATAATAAATATATACTTACTCTTGAAGATGACCTTACAAAATACTCCCTTGCCTTTCCGATCCCTTCACAAGACGCAAATATTGTAGCTCAGATATTTGTGGAACAATTCATATGTGTGTATGGTATACCTGATGAGATCTTAACTGATCAGGGTACCAATTTCATGAGCAAATTGTTCACACAAGTTTGCAAGTTACTGAAAATAAAAAAAATTGCTACAACAGCTTACCACCCTCAGAGTAATGGTGCTCTAGAAAGATTTCACAGAACTCTTGGTGAGTACTTGCGTAACTTTTCTCAAACTGATGTTTTGAATTGGGACTTGTGGTTACCTTACTTTACATTTTCGTATAACACTACACCACACAGTTCAACTGGATTTATGCCCTATGAGCTAATATTCGGATTTAAACCCAATATCCCTTCGTCAATTTCCAAAGAACCTGATCCTGTTTATACTTTTGATGATTATTATCATGACCTTAAATATCGTCTGCAAACTTCCTTTACAACTGCAAAACAGAACTTAGTAGAAAAGAAGTTAAAAGCTAAATCCTATTATGATCATACTATTAACCCTGTTCAATTTCAAAAGGGAAATTACGTATTACTAAAAAACGAGAGCATCCAAAGTAAATTATCTCCTCTGTGGCTTGGTCCTTTCGAGATAGACGAAATAATATCTCCAGAAAATTCCTCCATTAAAATTGGAAAATCATCGAAGGTAGTTCATAACAACAGATTAAAAATTTTCCGAAACGAGTAAAATATTTATATTAATTATTTAAGGATTGAATAAAATAATTGATTGAATTATGTATATATGCATAAATGTAATCTTTCATGAAATTTTGTATATATAAAAAAAAAATAATAATAATAATAAATTTGTAATAATGTATAAGTAAATAATGTGAATCTAGGCAAAAATGTACAAATCTTTAAATGAAGTATATCAAAGAAATGATATGCATTCCATTCGAATTTATTTATTATTAAATTTTAGAAAAATGCATAGCTAATTATTATTAACTATTATTATCATAGTTATGCATTTGTAAGTCTATCAAAAGATTTTCCTTAGGATAACTTTTGATTTAAGCAGGGAGTTGTAGGAAATAGTTGTACATCCCTGGATTACGACCATTAGAAAGTATCTTTTATTGTATTGAATATGTATTGTATTGAATATTGTAATAAAATATGTAATATAAATTTATTACCCTTTAATAATAAAATTGAAAATTGGCTAAAAAATGCAAGCAAGGCAGTCTGTTGTGTACCTCGAAGTAGTAACTTTAAATATAATAAAAATCTTGAAATAATTATAAAAATTGTGAAGTTTGATTTAAATAATAAAGTCCAGATATCCAGATGAACATAGAAACCCAGCCTTGACCGTGAGGCACGCAACAGTCCTGAGCTTCAACGATTATGATACATTCACGTATAAATAATTTTTCTGCAAACCTAAAAGTTCACATACTAAAGAAGATTTCAGAAATGCAACCATCAATTCGAATTGATTCGTCTAAATGGTCGTGTTCAACTCATGGTTGAACAGTATAAAGTCATTTCCGGTATTTTTTTACATCGCACGAAAAACTAAATTTATAACTCAAAACTAATCGACACTAATTTTGCTAGCAATGCATTTGTGGATTTTAAATGAATATACAAAATTTTATTTTATCTATGTCGCACTACAATGTAATAAGACACATATTTTTTCCTAGCGTTGTACTTTATGTGAATAGAATTAAGTAAATTTTGTGATTAGTGTAATCAATGTAAATTGTTGTTAGTATAATCTACGACAAAAATTTGTATAAAATCAAGAAATTTTTCTAAATAAATTCATTATTTCAGTTTACTTAAACATTCAGTTTCGTTCTTAGAGTATTTGAGGCCTCACCCGTGGTAACCTCAAATACTCTCCAATAATTAAATCCAAATAATAACTGGGTTTAAAATTGGTCCTTCGAGGCCATTAAAAGTACTAGCACAAAATACAGTCCACGCCGAATAACAACAGGCAGATAATACAGTCAGTCCACGCCGATCAACAACAGGCAGAAAAAGTCTACAGTCGACGCCGAACTACAACCGGCAACCATCAAGCTGCACAGCGCAACACAAACTCGTTTTGGGTTCATCACCAACGTGACCCGCGCCATCTCCACTGCTAAACAAAAATGGAGGGTCTATTGCAGAATCAACTAGCAAAGGCAACCGAGATAACACAATTTATCTCGAACTATAAAAAAGACAGTGCAGAGCGAAAAACGAAGAGGTACCTTGAGGCCAGAATAGCGAATCTAAAAAAGTTGTACAATGAGTACGTAGACGGTGACAACGAAGTGAGGAATTTGAAACCTCCATTAGAAGCAACTCACCAATACTACAAAGATAGACAGACAGTCTGTGACACCTATACAAAGTATATTGATGACATGCGGCACCGTCTCAATCAATCATCCTTGCCATCAACACCAACTCCAGAATCAAGTCTTAAATTTAACTTCGACAAGTCTGAGGGGTCAAACAAGAACAACCAGGGCAATGAAGTTCCACCATTTGAAAAATCCACTGGCCAATCATCCGAATCAACAAGAGATGAATCAGAAAATAAAGGTCAACAAAATCAGCCCACGAAAATGATCCAGCAATTGAAACAACAGAACATTAAAATGCGAAATTTATATCGAGAAATTCGTGCGGCTAAGGACGTACTGGCAAGCAACAACAAGTCCAGAGCCGTCCTCAATCATAAATTAAAAACGATGGAAAGGGCAATGATGCAAATCATGGATCTGCATGAACAGATCTGCATGGAAGCTTCGGAAGAACAAGAAGCTAACTTAGATTATTTCGTAGACCAACACTACGAAAGTCTATACAACAAATACGAAAGTATCGTAATAACAATAACAACGTTATTAGAGGATGATCAACAACCGTCCACAGCGAAATCATTGGAAATTCGTCTACCACGAATAGAAATCCCACACTTCCATGGGGAGTGCATGAAGTGGGCAAGTTTCGCAGATACATTCAAACGGCTAGTTCATGACAACAATCAACTTACCAACACACATAAAATGAACTACCTCAAAGGTCATGTACAAGGATCAGCTGGGAGATTATTGAGCCATCTAGAAACCACTGGAGAGAACTACGATGCAGCTTGGGCAATTTTAGAAAATCGATACAACAACAAAAGATTGCTCGTTTCCAACCTTTTGAACACTTTGCTGAACCAACAAGCTTGCACCACGGAATCGGCAGCAGCAATAAAAGAATTACACGACATAACAACAGAGTGTTTATACGCCATCAGAAATACGGGGATCAGAATTGAAACGTGGAGCCCTTTCATCACTTTCACCTTACTAAAGAAATTAGATGCCGAATCACGACGTCTATACGAAAGCTCACTGGAAAACCCAAGAGAATTTCAAGAAACAAGCCAATTCTTGAAGTTTCTAGAGAGGCGTTTTCAATCTCTAGAATCAGTTGGTCCCACCAAACAAATACCACCTCAACAAACGAGGTTTCAAGCTCAACCATTAAGACGCGCCTTCTTAGCGGCTACTCAACCGAATCATATTTGCATATGCAGTCAGAAAAACCACAGAGTCGACATATGCCCGCGTTTTAAAACCATGACCACCTCCGAAAGAAATCAAATGGTCATGCTACACACTTTGTGCAGAAACTGTCTTGGCCAAAATCATACGACAACAGGCTGTAAGAACAACACAACATGTTCTTTCTGCCAGGGCAAGCATCACACCTTGCTACACGTAAATAATCGGGAACGAGAGAACAATTATGCAAAATTGAACGTATCAACATTCGACAAAGATTGCGACCCAGTTCTACTAGCTACAGCTCTAGTAAGAGTACAGAATATTTACGGTTGTTCCAGCATTATAAAAACACACACAAGAGATTGAAAAATGGGCGCTATGAGGTTCATATACCTCTCAAAAATGACAAACTAAAAGAAGTGGGATTAGGAGAATCTAAATGCAAAGCAGCAACAAGATTGGTTCAAATCGAAAAAAGATTCATGAAAGATGACAACCTTAAAAGAGAATATCACAAGTTCATCAACGAGTATATCCAGCTCAATCATATGGAACTAATTAAAAATGATTCCGGCACGGATCCTTCCCGAGTATACTACATGCCACATCACGCAGTTTTAAAAGAAGATAGCACAACGACGAAATTAAGAGTAGTATTCGATGCTTCCTGCAAAACAACAACGGGCACTTCTATAAACGAAATGATGCGGGTAGGCCCAACCTTACAAGACAATTTAACAACAATATTGATCAGATGGAAGAAACATCGTTATGTTATTGCATCGGACATTGAGAAAATGTTCAGGCAAATACAAGTAACTAGCCAGAGTTTATTCAATTTTGGGTTTTCTCTCGATTACATAAATTGGTTTAAATCATATCTATCAAACCGGTGCCAATTTGTGATAATGGGAAATGAAAAATCAAACGTTATTAAAGTTACATCTGGTGTTCCCCAAGGATCACACCTCGGGCCTTGGATTTTTATTGTTTTCATAGACCGAATAACCGAGATAATCAAAAACTCAGACGTGCTCATATTTGCAGATGATGTGAAAATTTTTCGTACTATTAATGGATTGTTAGATACGGAGAA
Organism: Nephrotoma appendiculata; assembly: GCA_947310385.1. NCBI lineage: Eukaryota > Metazoa > Arthropoda > Insecta > Diptera > Tipulidae > Nephrotoma > Nephrotoma appendiculata. Next base: position 93,582,807 of record OX371223.1, on the reverse strand, counting down.
ACTTCAAGAAGACTTAGATAGATTAAGTGAGTGGTGTGATCGGAACTCACTATACTTAAATATTAAGAAATGCAAAATCATGTCTTTCCATCGTAAACGAAATCCAATAATTACTTCATACAAAGTCAACAACGAAGTACTGCAAAGAGTCAATGAGGTTATAGACTTAGGTGTTACATTTGTCGAAACGCCAGTTTCAATAGGCATATTGAAAATTGTATTGCGAAAGCGAATGCCATGTTCGGATTTGTTAAAAGATGGACAAGTGAATTTAAGGATATCCAAACCTTATGTTCACTCTATTTCGCTTATGTTCGATCTCAACTGGAATACGCTGTAACGGTCTGGAATCCATACTATGCTGTACACATAAAAAGAATTGAAAGCATTCAAAAGAAGTTCCTGATTTTTTTGTTAAAGAAAAGTGACTGGGATTACGACCACAACTTACCATTCCATGAAAATGTGGCTCGCTTACCTCCATACACAACAAGATGCACAGATTACAAAATATGCACGCTTGAAAATAGACGACTTCTCTTGGGAGCAGCTTTTATTGGTAACGTTTTGCTTGGTCACGTAGATTCAGCTTACATCTTGGAAAACATATCAATTCACGTGCCATGCAGAACATTTAGAAACCATAAATTTTTAGCACTTGAACACCATTCCACCAACTATGGAGAAAACAACCCAATTAATAGGATGTCTAAATCTTTCAACTTAATTGACGATGTATTTGACTTCAACTTATCAAAGGACAACTTTAAAAATATCCTTAAAGACTTTTTTCTAAATTTTTAATTGTTTAAACCAAAATTTGGTTTATATTTTTTTTTTTATTCTGTTTTAAAGTTTTTTGTTGTTTTAATATAATTTTAACTATAACTGTAAATAATCTGAAATCATACATGTATATTACAAAATAGATTTCTTTAAATAAAAAAAATAAAAAAAAAAAAAAAAAAAAAAAAAAAAAGATCAAGACTTTCAACGAATTCTATGGCGAGCAAATCCAAATATGCCAATGAAAGCCTATAGATTAAAAACAGTTACCTATGGAACAGCCTCTGCATCCTATCTGGCCACAAAAACTCTACAACAACTGGCCATAGACGAAGCATCAAAATATCCGATTGGGTCCAAACTTGCATTAAACGATTTCTATGTGGATGATCTATTATCTGGGGCCAACACAATAACAGAGGCAAAAGCTGCGCAGAGAGAGCTACAAGAACTTCTCTCACTAGGAGGTTTGAACCTTAGAAAATGGGTCAGCAACAATAAGACAATATTACAAGAACTTCCAGAGAGCCTTAAAGAAACTGGTTTACACACGATAGAATTTGACGAGACAATAAAAACTCTAGGACTCCTCTGGAACTCTGCAACAGATACGTTTCAATTTAAAGTGTCTTTGCAGGGAACTAAACCAGCGATATCCAAACGAACAATTCTATCGGAAGCATCTAGGCTGTTTGATCCGCTAGGATGGTTAGCACCCGTGATAGTTCAGGGGAAAATCTTGCTTCAAGATTTATGGGCATCTGGCGTAGGATGGGATGAAAAAGTTAATTCAAAATTTGAAGAGAGATGGTCAAACTACAAACTAGAACTACCACAGTTAGAGAAAATTAGAATTAATCGATGGACACACTACACCACCCAAGCCAAAATTGAATTACACGGTTTCTGTGACGCATCTAATCACGCGTATGCTGCAGTGGTATACAGCAAAATAAATAATAAAACAACACTAATTGCTGCTAAAACGAGAGTTGCACCGTTAAACCAGACAATATCGCTTCCAAGGTTAGAGCTAAACGCCGCACTGCTACTATCAAGGCTGCTTCAAAACGTCTTACATGCGTTGGATATAAACAATAACATAACGACATTTTGCTGGAGTGATTCTACAGCAGTATTAGGTTGGATAAAAGGAAAACCACAAAATCATAAAACCTTTGTGGCAAATAGAAAAACAGAAAATACAATCCAATACCAATCCTAGCCAATGGTATCACGTAGCATCCAAGGATAATCCTGCGGATTGTGCATCTCGAGGATTAAACCCAGTCCAATTATTAGCCCACATGATTTGGTGGGAAGGGCCAATATGGCTAAAGGGTTTTACCTATCCAAGAACCAACATTGAAAGTCAAGAGATGGAACAAGCCAGTAGCATGGAATGCAAGTCCATAAGAACATTAACAACAACAGTGGAAAACCGAGTGATTGAATTCACTCGATTCTCGTCAATACAACGGCTTATTTACACTATTGCATACTGTCTACAATTTCGATCAAATATAAGGTCAAACACCAGAAACGTTTCACATTTCACACCAGAAGAACTAAACATATCGCTAAGGGCCATAATCAGAATCGCCCAACGAGAAGCTTTTAAAACAGAATTAAAACAACTAAAAACAAATGAAAATTTACAATAGGGAAGCGCAATCATAACTCTCACTCCATTCATCGATGAAAATGATATACTTAGGGTCGGAAGGAGACTGTCAAATTCGGAGCTTTCATATGAAGAAAAGCATCCAATAATACTGCCGAGAAGTCACAAATTATCAAAACTAATCATCAAGGATGCTCACTTAAAAACATTACATGGTGGCAATCAAGCAACATTAGCACACCTGAGAGGGCGATATTGGATAATAAATGCTAAAAACACAATTCGTCAACACATACACGAATGTTTAATCTGTATTAGGTCAAGAAAGTTGGCATCGAACCAACTAATGGGAATATTACCAAAAGAAAGGGTAAGCCCTGCACCACCGTTCACAAATAGCGGAGTAGACTATGCAGGTCCATAAAATTGTGGAAAGGCCGCTGTAACAAAACAACAAAGGGTTACATTGCTATATTCATATGTCTAGCCACAAAGGCAATTCACCTAGAACTCGTGAGTGACCTATCAATAGATGCCTTCCTAGCCGCATACAAACGATTCATATCAAGACGAGGAATTTGTCTGAAAATATTCTGTGATTGTGGGACAAACTTCGTCGGAGCAGACAAACAACTACGAAAGCGCAGGCTAAACAACAAGAAGCTGAAATTAAAAGCAGAACAGCACAAATGGGCACTACTTGGCATTTTGTGCCGCCGGGAAGTCCTCACTTTGGAGGGTTATGGGAAGCGGGAGTAAAATCGACGAAACAACATCTCCGAAAAATAATCGGAACTCATACTTTAACCTTTGAAGAACTTTCAACACTTCTAGCACAAATAGAGGCATGCTTGAATTCTAGGCCACTAGCTCCTCTTTCAAATGACCCAGAAGATGATGGTTTCTTAAGTCCAGCACATTTCCTAACAACAAGATGGAATCTGCTAACCAAACTCAGTCAAGGATTTTGGAAGAAATGGCACACGGATTACCTTTCGCGATTACAACATAGGCCAAAATGGTTGCTTGAACAACCTAACCTTCGAGTAGGAGAATTGGTGATCCACAAGGATGAATATTTACCTCCCACACACTGGCCACTAGCCAGGGTATTCGAACTGCACCCTGGACAAGATGGACTCGTCAGAGTAGTTTCCCTTAAATACAAAGATAACACGCTTAAGCGAAATATCACAAAAGTATGTCGCCTACCCATAACTAACAACTCAGAGGATCAGATGAACATGAATCAACAAAATAGTGACTGTGTCCGTTCAACAACAACTAAGGATGGAAACAAAACACAGCAGGAACCATCAAAGGGCCTAGATGAAACAATTGCACCAGAGACTAATGACACCACACAGCTCCATGCAAAGGACAATCAATACCTGAGACGGCAGCCTCATAGACATGCAAAGGACGCGACCAAAGCAAATTATCTAGCCCTAAAAGTATTTTCAATTTGCTGCTTACTAGGTTTGGCACAGGCCCAGATCAATGTTACGCCATTCAACCATTCGACTGGGATATATTTCGAGGATATAGGCAAACTTGAAGTGGTAGCCATGAAGTGGACGATAGTAATTTACTACAACATGACGAGTTATTGGGAGGAGATAGAAGTCTTTAAAGAAGCTCAGATCGAATTGGAAGGAGCCTGCAAGGAGCTCTCTAACTTAAGATGTGACATAATCCTACAACAACTTCAGTGGCAATTCAAAAACTTGGTCGCAGATAACGAGCTTCTATTGACAATCAACAAGGAACGGCGCCGAGTAAAACGGGGCTTCGGAGACACAGTCGGTCTTATGCTTGGTGACATGTTTGGACTTCCCACCCAGCGCGAAGCTGATCAGTATGAAGTCCAATTTGAGAATATTAACAACAACGAGAATCATCTAATGGCACTGATGAGAAACCAAACATCAATAATAGACAACACAATCAAGTTGGTAAAGCATAACTCTAATCTAACAGTCACATCGTTGAACAATCTAATTAAAGAACAACAGAAACTAAGATTGGAAATGGAGCTGTTGAACGAGTATCGAACATACGAAGACAGGGTCCACTCAATATTAATGAGCATGATCGAATTGACCCTAATATTAAAGAACCTAGAGGATACTCAACGAGGCCTTCTTGATATCGCCTACTATGCACATCATAACATCTTGCATCCATCAATACTTGCGCCGGCACAATTAGAGGATCAACTACAAGCAATTCGACAACTCATACCAGCTTCAATAACCATCCCAGGCCACGATATTCATAATCTCTTGCACATATACCAAACAATGAACGTGCGCATTAGGGTAACACAACGAAATGTGATAATTGAAATCATCATACCGCTGTCCTTTGCAGTTGATTATAATCTACTAGCCGTAATACTAGTTCCTGACATTTGCCATAACAACACCCAATCGCGCATTATCACATCAACAAAATACTTAGCAGTGGACAATCATCGAGAACATTTCGCATCTCTAACAACAGAAGAAGTGAATCGTTGCCAGAGATTTGAACCTTCACAATTTTTATGCGAAATATCACCGATCTTTAACGCAATGACTAACGTAAATCAGTGCGAGGTAGCAATCCTGCAGCGAAAAACAACGCTTTATACATTATGCAGTGTTGAATCAATAAATGCAACCAAACATTGGATAAAACTCAACGCTCCGAATCACTGGATATACGTAGTTCCCAATGAAACAACGGTTGACGTCGTATGTGAATCCAAAGTCCACTCATATAATTTTCACGGATCCGGTTTAGTGACGATGAATGCTGGCTGCACATTAAGTGACAAAAATCTTCAAATCATTGCCATCGGCACAGCACGTAACAATATCAACAATGAATTTCACAAGTCATCTAAACGTATAAACGGAGCCATCAATCTAAAGGAATTCGGTTCACAAATAAAAACCAGAACAATAGTGAACGATAATCCGAAATCAATAACGCCATTGGACACAACAAATTTGGAGAAGGAGCTGGCAATAATAAAAGAAATCAGCAACTGCCGACAAGGATAAATCACCATGATGTTCATCACTATACGGTTTCCTACTCAATCATAGGAATTTTGATCATTTGCATCATCATTTGTTACTTCAAATTTAAACCTCAGTCAGTGCCACCACTTCCTCGACCAAATTCACCGTAAAGAACTCCCAAAGAATCCAACTGTAGCACAACCAATAAGTTCATTGCTGCCTGGGAGTATGTTCAACTCATGGTTGAACAGTATAAAGTTATTTCCGGTATTTTTTTACATCGCACGAAAAACTAAATTTATAACTCAAAACTAATCGACACTAATTTTGCTAGCAATGCATTTGTGCATTTTAAATGAATATACAAAATTTTATTTTATCTATGTCGCACTACAATGTAATAAGACACATATTTTTTCCTAGCGTTGTACTTTATGTGAATAGAATTAAGTAAATTTTGTTATTAGTGTAATCAATGTAAATTGTTGTTAGTATAATCTACGACAAAAATTTGTATAAAATCAAGAAATTTTTCTAAATAAATTCATTATGTTCAGTTTACTTAAACATTCAGTTTCGTTTTTAGAGTATTTGAGGCCTCACCCGTGGTAACCTCAAATACTCTCCAATAATTAAATCCAAATAATAACTGGATTTAACAGGTCGCTTCCATCCAATATCACTCTAGCCAACCCATATTTCTATGAGCCTCATGAATTAAATTTACTTTTTGGAGCTTTATTTCAAACTGCAAAAATTGGTCAAATTGGTCAAATTAGACTAGGTAATGAATTACCTATCCTACAAAATACGATATTGGGTTGGGTTGTAGCTGGAGGAACTTCAATTCCATCACCTACTTCCAGCAATTGCAATTTAGTTGCAGTTGTGCCTCATTTAGATGAATTATTGGAGCGATTTTGGAATATAGAGGAATGCCACAACCCTGAATGAAACCTTTATCCGAATGTGATAAACACTTGGAAGAGAACTTTTCTAGAGATGCTGCAGGAAAATTTATCGTTAAAATTCCTTTCGCTTCCAGTCCAGCTTTGCTGGGTGACTCGTCATTTTTAGCCAAAAAAAGATTGCTTATGCTTGAAAGACGGCTCAACAACAATCCAGAAATTTCTACACAATATAAATCATTTGTGAGAGAGTATGAACTTCTTATGCATATGGAATTGGTCAAGTTTGTGGAACCAGCGAACTTTTATTTGTCGCATCATTATGTATTGAAGCTCGTTTCGTCGACAACCAAGGGTCGTCTTCGATGGTTCGGCAAAATTATTAACCGGTTATTCTATCAATGATCTACTGATGAATGGGCTAGTTGTACAGAATGAATTATTAGCTGTTCTTCTGAGATTTTGATCTCACATCTAACAACACGTTGTTTACTTCAACTTGCTCTCGACTTTGAATCAAGTCAAGTAGCAGCTAGTACAACAGTTCTTGATGAATTTTATGTCGACGATTTATTGACTGGTTCTGATGCTCAAGGTGATGCAGCATTGTTAAAAACAAATATTACATCAATTTTGCAAGGTGCCAATTTACTACCTTTGCGTAAATGCTGTTCCAATAATCGCTTCTTAATGATATTCCAGAAGAAGATCGTGAAGTGCAATGTCGAAATGATGATAAAACTGGCATAAAAACTCTCGGTATGTACTGGCATCCAGTGCAGGATTATTTTCGTATCACTGTCAATCTGGGTTCAACAAATACTTCATCATTCACTAACAGAAAAATAATATCCCAAGTTGCAAAAATTTTCGATCCTCTTGGAATAGTGTCTCCGATAGTAATAGTGGGTAAATTACTATTGCAAAAGTTATGGTCATTGAAAGTAAACTGGGATAAAAGTCTCCCAATAGCGTACCATACTTATTGGACTAACTTTCTTAATTAACTACTAAAATTAAGTCAGCTAAACATTCCACGTCATTTGTTTAACGGTAGCAACGAATATCCAGGAATTCAACTGCATGGCTGCTGATGCTAGAGAAAAGGCTTATGGTGCCGTTGTCTATGTATGTTTCGTAGGTCTAACTAAACTAAATGTCTGCTAAATAAATGTGTTCAAAATCTCGAGTCGCTCTCTTAAAGTGCGTTACATTGCCCCGACTTGAGTTGTTGATCGAATACATTGTAAAAATTCATTGGTCACAATTCAAAATGCTATGGGTTATATATACCGTTTCATCAACAACTGCCGCTTCAAAAATTCAAGGATAAGTGGGCTTTCGAATGCAGAAGAAATAAAAATTGGATTAAATACCGTACTACGTTTAGTTAAATCCGCCAGCTTTCCAATAGAGTATGAAGGGTTACAAAACCCTAACTTAATAGTACGTCACCCATCACTAAAATCCCTTTCATTATTTTTGGATCAGCAAAAGATAATTAGATGTTGGTTTGAAATTTGCAGCAATTTCTTATACATCACGCCATCCAGTTTTACTGCCAAGCATTCATTATTTTACCAGCACACTAATTTTCATCCACAGAAACCATCTTCATGTTGGACGACAAGCTCTTTTAGGAGCAATTCGACAATCTTACTGGCCAATAAATGGAAAACAGATTGCTAAAAGGGTTTACAAGCAGTGTGTAATGTGTTGCCGTGTAAAACCGCGATTTCCTGAACAATTAAATGGCGCATTTACCGTTAGAACGAGTCAATCCAGCAACACCGTTTTATAATGTTGGCATAGATTATGGAAAACCATTATTCATTCATTATCGCATTTGTGGAAAGTCTCCGACTAAGACATATTTGGCCAATTTTATATGTCTTGCTACAAAAGCCGTTCATCTGGAATTAGTGTCTGATCTCACAGCTGCCTCGTTTATTGGTGCATTTTGCCGCTTTGTTATAGCTACAAGAGGACTTTGTAAAACTGTATTCTCAGATAATGGGACAAACTTTGTAGCTGCTAACCCTGAATTACACGATCTATACAAGATACTTCACGATACAGAGTTTCAACGTCAGCTTAATTCATGTACTACAGAAGATCAAATTACATGGAAATTTTCACCACCTGGTTCCCCACATTTCGATGGTATTTATAAAACTGCTGTTAAGTCAGCTAAATATCATATTCGTCGCATGATGGGAAATGCAAACTTAACTTATGAGGAGCTCAACACATTAATAAAACAAGTTGAAACGGTGCTAAATTCGCGTCCCATCACTCCAGTTACTACCGATGATAATTTGGAAATCCTAACACCCGGTCATTTTCTCATTGGTCAATCGTTGACTGCTATACCTGCGTCAGCTAAAGTAAAACCTGATCACATAAAGTATGCTAAGCGCTGGTAGTTGGTGAACCTCTTATACATACAAACAATTCTGGTCAAGATGGTCAATTGAATACTTACAGCAATTCCAGCACAGGTATTATTGGAAGGATAAACAGAGAAATATTATTGGGGGTACAATCATAATCATCAAGGACTCAAACCTACAACCTCACAAATGATATTTTGGGAAAATAACTGAGGTTATGCGGGTTCAGATGGATTAGTACGAGTAGCTTCGATAAAAACTGCAACCGGATTAATCAAAGGAGCCATCGTCATTCTTTGTCCACTTCCAGTAAATGTTGAACCATCGAGTGTTCAAGTTGGGGGAGAATGATAAGGAACCGAATTTGTAACTGCTCACGACATTTGCTTTTCAACATATGTATCAATGTTATGTTAAATAATTCTTTATTTAAATATCCTAAAAAAGTCTTCATTCGTGCTACACATCAGAGAAAAAAAAATCGAAGCATTAAAAAAAACCGGAGCTGGTCTGTAGGAAATTCGAGAACCATCCTTATTTTATTACAATGAAATGTCCTTTTTGGATAAATGTATTGTTTATAGGAAAGGCCAACATAATTTAAATGTAAGTTCATTTTAATATTTAGCTTTCAATATTTTTAAATGTTTTTGTTTATAGATTTTGTTACAGGCTGGCTACTGCCAACCTGCAGATATCACTAAACGCATGCAGAGGCCTCCACGGTGATTTTTGCCGGCTACGTTCTCAGGGAGAAGTGTGAAGGGTCGTGGGGTTTGAGGCTTGCATGTGCTCCTGGCTTACACCGTGAGTAAAACAGAAATTTAAATACAACGCAAATAATAATAATAAAATATACCCGGATGTTCCGCCGAAATTCGTCGGCCGGAACTTGAGGAACGAACAACTCAAAATTATAAATGGGAGAGAGAGAGGTGCCTTGGTGCGCGCATCCATTCGAACTCAAACAAGGTCGAGCCCTGGTTACGAAATTGGATGCGGGCACCAAGGGACCGCAATCAACACTACACCGACACAGAGGGAGTCTCCGCTCCCATCATACCGACCAAAAAATTTAATATTTCATTTTATTTACAGAAAACACAACAAAACAAAAGGAAACAACTTCCCCAAAAAAAAGAGAGGGAACGAGAGAGAGAGAGAGAGAGAACAATATGCATCGAGCGCGCACCCGCTGTGCGGCGCTCGATTACAAAAATTTAAATTTATAAATAAAAATGTAAAGAATATAAAATATAAAATAAAACTGAGCAAAAATATAATAAAAAAAATCAAAAAAAAATCGTACCTTAATTAAAATAAACTAATAATATTGCGGCCTTGGTGCCGTCATGCCACAGGTGTCCACCACCCGGACCGTTGGGCGCCTTCCGCCGTAAGCTAAAATAAAACAACAATAGCCGGTTGGCTACCGTTAGATGCGTTGCGGGTTTCCTTGTTGACTACCCCGTTGCCGAATTCTGATGGAAACTCCGCACCACCCAAACGGCTGGCCTCAACTGGCCGCCGAATCCGTTGTAAAGAAAAACCCAAAAATATGTGGCCTCCACTAGACTCCCGTATATTGGGCGTTGGCTCGCCTACACCGTTGCGGCCTTGAGCGACCGATAAATATTTTGGCCTCGACCGGCCGCCAAAATATGTTGGGCGTTGTCTCGCCTTACTCGTAAATAAAGTGGCCTCAACTGGCCACCAAAACGTGTCACAATAAAATTTAGTGGCCTCACCTGGCCACCCGTAACTAATTGGTTCACCGATGACTCACCGATAAACCGTAATATAACGTTGGTTGTTTTAGCCAAAAACCGCAAATAAAGTGGCCTCAACTGGCCACCTGCAAATAACTGGGTGGGCGTCTTCTGCCATAAACCGTAGAATAATAGTGACTGTTGTTTCGCCGTTATACAGGGACCACACCCATCACTACCCAAAAATATAGGGCGTTGTCTCGCCAAAATCAAATTAATTAGGCCTCGGTTGGTAGCCGTCAATGTTAGGCGCCTTACCGCCGTAGATTAAATGGATCAAATCACACGTTAATTATACCGCTGTTATCTCCGAAATTCGCCGTTTGTACGGCCTCGATTGACCACCGATAAAATATGAGGCGAGCCACAATTAGCCGCCCGTCACACTCGACGATGAATTAGTCTAGCCTCAACTGGAAGGCAAAATCAGTTGTGCGTTGTATCGCCTAAACCGTATGTACACAAAAAAATTGTTTGACCCAACGATGCTAATTTTTAGTGAATTATATACACTCGTGTCATCCACTTTCGAGACACCCTGTTTATCGTGACTATATAATTCAGATGATGAATTACTTGATAACAATTTACTACTCTTCTTTATTTTAGTATAAAATGTTCTAAAATTTTTATTTTATTTTATTAATTTAAATCTTGTGCGCCATTTTGATACACAGATGCACTTTTCAAAACACCAAATTCCCTTTTTTCCAATTTCTAGATTTTATTTACACAATATGTTTTATTTTATTTTATTATACAGTACATATATGTATAGTTTATTAATTTAATACTATATAGTGGTATATATTTTTAAACGTATATTTTGAATAAAAAAAATTTACTTTAAAGTGGATATCCAACACCAAAAGAAAAAAATTATTACACTCCACAATTCAAGACAGACTCTATTTGTCAAAAAAACTAGCGCGCAGTGCCACGTCTTCAAAAATCAAAACTTGACTGTCATCATACAAAACATTCGAGCCCCGCACAACTCGTAAAACGTTTTAGAAGAGATGAATCTCTCTTCTCTGTCTCTCCTTTATACCAAATTTTTCGTTGGTACAAAAGAGAGACATATAAGAAAAAAACATTTTTCCCAAAACGTTTTACTTTGCACACACTCGATGCGCATTGTTCTCTCCCTCTCGTCTTCTCTTCACCTCCGCGCCACCACACAATGGGGAACAAAACAAAACGTCGCGGGTGCGTTCACAGACAAACACAGAGGTGAATAAAAACATAAGAGAAGATGAGCGAAACGAAGACAACAACTGGGGTGAATAAAATCGAAACAATTTCTGAAACTAACTTGGAGAATTCGCAAGTTACGGATATTTTGGAATCCTACGACGAAGGCGCTTTCGATAACACAAAATTAAATAAACCGCCTCCAAAAAAACAACGAGATTTGCCGCCCGAGTCCTCTTCCATAGGAATGATGGTGCCCTCAATAGATTTATATCCGCAGTAAACACTACTGAACCAGAAAAGGATAAGTTCGACATATTCGGACAATCCATTGCTTCACAGCTACGTTAGTTACCAGAAGTTCACGCATTGTAATTTTTAACGGTTATTCAGCAATAGTTGACTGAATTAAGAGTGAATGTAATTAATTCCTGCGGTTCAAACCCAAAAAGCCCACCATGCATTTCACCAACGTTATCATATGAACGCTCGGTCGATTTCCCAGAAGCAACTCAATTAGTATTTCCGGTTTCTTCTAATTCATTTTTTCGTCATCATCTACAAATCAATTTTACAACCATCCAAGAACGGTTCAACAAGCCCCGTTAAAACTTGTAAAATTGATATCAGTTTGAAATCAGTTAAATTATTATTATTTATAATTAATTTTTATTTAAAATGCACTTTTTAGCAATACAAAGATTATATCCCTAGCTGGTATGTTATTATTATTAAGAGTTTGATTTTGAAGTTGGAATAATGAGATGCGAGTTCATTGAATGAATGAATTTCATTTGTGATATTTTATTAAATTTCATAATAACTAGATATTAAAACAAGTCAATTTTGAATAGCTTTTATATTTAATAATAATAAAAATTAAAAATAGTGTTTTCATTTTAGTATTTTTTTATTTTATAGTGCATATTGTACATCAATTAATTTTGTTCTATTGGCTTTCGATTATATACCATCGGAATCTACATATTTAACAATATTTCCTCTCGAGATCGTTGCTGTTTTGTTGCATTCTAAACATATTGTCTCCGGACAGAGTCAAAATTAATTTCCGATGTATAAATCTCATCTTCTTCATTTGGACGATATGGAAAATCTTTTGTTCATAAAATCGGTAGTGTTTAGTGTAGTTTCAATTGGTCGTAAGCCGTGCAACTAATCTGCTAAACGCCTCACGCAACAATCATCCCTGCTTAGGATATTCTATAATTGAACAACTGTTCAGGGACACTTAATTCTTTATTCCTATTAAACGGTTTCAACATACGTCGGGATAAAGGAAATGCATCATATCTACTAAAATAATAAGACGTTTCAATTTCTTGGCCTCGTAATTTTGCCGGTGGAGGAATGTCCGAACTTTCATTTATCAATGCCTCATTAAAAAGGACTATCTTTGTCGATTGTACTATCGTTTATTCCACCATTTGATTCAACATAAATAAATAGAAATTTTCCATTCGCATCCACAATCGCAAACAAAATAATGCTAAAATACGCCTTGTACACACTCGAAAATATTACTACTTTTTTTGATGGAGACATTGCGTCGAGAAATATACGATATTACTTATATCACATTACGATATTTTCTTTGCGCCTAATTTACTTTTAATGCAATTTTATCAGATTATGTTGCATGTTTTGTATTCAAAGTTATAAAATACTGTTTGCATTACATTATGATGTTACATTTGCAACTACATCTGTAATTTGGAAACAAATGCATCGGATAATGATGCATGTTGTTTTGAAAATGAAAAATATAAAAACAAAAGAGGAAAAAAAATTATAACCAAAAATTAATATTTTTACAGGGATAAACCCATTAAAATTTTATCTGCATTCACTCGTTCATTAATAAAAAATTCTTAATAAGACTATAAATTTATAGACTGTCTTTGATAATAGATTAATTAATAGACTAAATGATATTATAAATTATTTATAATCTTTACGAAATAAAATTATTATTAATGATTTTGTTGTTGCTAATCAAAAATCGCGAACGCACTTGTGTGTTTTGGTGACCATCTCTGTATTAATAAAAAAGGATGGGAAGAGAAGACATTTTTTGGTTTTTTCCATTGTTTGTGGATATTTTGAAGAGAAAAGTCGCATCGCAATAGTTACTTGTTCAAATTAACTTGCTAGTTTTTAGGTTATCATTATCATGCAAATATAAAAAGTGTAGTACACATAATTATATAGTTTATTCTTAAATAAAAATAGTTTTATAGTGCTGTGTTGCGAAATATTTTATAAATAAAGTGATTTTGGAATAATCACCATATATTAAATAATACTTAATAAAGACATTTTTATTAATCACTTGTTTTTTGTTTCGCAGTTATTTTGAATAATTTTCAAAAAGTTTAAAAAATCACTCGATCGATTTCGACTTGTTAGGTCATCATCAGGAGTATCTACTGATTTGTGTTAGTAAAAAATTTTGTTATATAGTAGAAAAAAGCAAAATATAAATAAAAGAAGGAGGGCAAAAAATAAAAAATAAGCAATAAAAGCAAAATATAAATAAAAGAAGGAGTGCAAAAAAAAAATAAAAAATAAGCAATAAAAATTAATCTACGGATCGCGCAGGTGTGCGATGAGTCATAGGCTGAGTAACAAAATTCAAGGTATATTATTGCGTACGTGAGTATAGAAAAGGGCCAAAAAACAAGTGATTAACAAAAATGTCTTTATTAAGTATTAGTGTGTTTCGCCAAGTGCCTACGGCCAATAGCGTAAAAAGTATATTAAATAATAATTAAACGATTCCTACGGTAATCGGGAAACCCCAAAATTTGGTTGATAACACAAAAGTGTAGAAACTAATAATTATATTTGGTTCGTAGTTTAAAATAATATAGACGAGATCAGATATTTGGATTTTATGGTAATCTAATAAAACATATTGTATAACTGTATAAACAGTAATTCATTATTTTTATTGCTTTTTTTATGCAAAATGGATTATGACTTCGTAAAAATAAACATAAAAGGAGTAGTGAATTACGTAAACATTATCAAACACGCTGAAGAATGGCAATATAGCGACTTTGCAGTATCTGGTATGTATTAAAAAAAATATTGTTTTTTATTGAATTGTGCGTTTTTACTTTTACACGTGTTTTGTGATAGAAGTTACATGATAAAAAATTAAAATTTTTATATGAGATACTATTTACGTCTTAATTTTTGTTTTGTATTATATTGACGATTATCGCGATATGCCGCGTAGCAAACGCAAACTAACAATCTAAGTTGTAATACATATTATGGAAGTGTAAAATGCCACAAATCATGGTAGTGATAAAATTCTAACCTAAATTACGCACTAATATCAGTAAATTAATCCAAGTCTTTCGATGATAATCGTCAAATGTACTTATCATTAAAATCAATTTGTGAATTAATAACGGTAATAATCAATTAAACTATGTGTTATTTTGTTTGTAGCATCCATAGCATAGATTTTTTCACGGATGATCAAAACGTAAAAATTCCCGAAGAACATTTTTTGGAAATTTTTCATAAATACACAAGCCACCCCCAATTCCAGCTAAAGCTTGTACTAAAACACGATGAATCTGGTAAGTTAATATTATAAATAGATTGGAAACTAGAAAGAAAAATATAATTTATCAAATACCTTATATATACAGTTTTAAATTAACTTTTTAAAATTTGAATTTTCAATTAGAGTTATCTTGCCAGCAAGCTACTTCAGTTAGTCGACAAAACTGTCGGTTCGAATATGATGTCTATATAAGTGCGCAGGTAATACTATGTGAAATTATAAGTAAAATTATATTTGAAAATTAACTTGTGCCTTTTTAATGTTTATAGGATTTAGAGAATTTTTTATTGCAAACACCAAATAGTTTTGTTTTGTCTAAAAAATTCAGACCGTATGAAACATTGAAGGGACTTTCTGATTTGGAAAGGCGAGCTATAATTCGAGAGAGCGTTGACCATTTAACATCTCGCTATTCATACCACCCGATTCCAATCCATATCACAGCTTTAGCGCTAGCGGTAGTTCAGTTATTCCCACAATTAAAAACCAAAAATAAAGAGAATGGGGGAATTGTAAGATAAAAAAACAATCAACTGTAAAAAAATTTATAAATTGCTTATCTCACGTTTATTTTTCTATAGGATGCACTTTATGATCGTAAGCATAACCGGGGGTATATTATCTCTCGACTAAACAGAGCACACCAAAAATTATATGTAACGGAACATGGAACAGGACAAAATAGCAGACAAAGGAAGTTGATTTAGAAAAAGATGAAAATTTTTTAATTTTAAAAAATTTAAATGTTAGCACCCAAAAAGATTTAATCAAACAAAAACTATTGGAAACCTTAAATGTAAGAGTAGAAATACCTTCAACAACTGTGACCATATCGAAGTTTTCATATTTGTTCCCATTTTTTTACATCACCTGATTTGATAAGCATACAAAAATATTTTTTGAAAATGTAATAATATATTATTATTATTATTACCACATTTTCAAAAAATGTGTTCAGCTTCAATTGTCAAGTATTAGCCGCGATTAACCCTTAAGCAGAAAATGCTAAGTCGATATTAACGTCTAGGACTCACCTTCGCCCAAAAAATCTCTTCGTCGATCGAATGATGGTCCATCTGAAAGATTAATACAACTTTCCTTGTGTATCAGCACGCAGAAAATAACTGAGTTAGTATGTTCGCTGTACAAATTATTGCACCGTAAACTCGCCGTAGTTTCCATTTATACGTTTGCTTGGCACTTTGCAGTCGCACACTTCTTATTACAATCACTAAAGTTTAGTGGTTTTAATAAGAAGTGTGCGACTGTAAAGTGCTAAACAATCGTATGTTCGCTGTACTTTTATTTTACTGTTATGTTTCTGAAACAAAAGACTAATAACAACAGATCTAATGTTATTCAGAACTTAAGTTTAAAATTGTGCTCAGAAGAGACAACAAAAATTTGGTTACTGCGTTACTGTGCTGAGAGGTGGTACACTAGTTTGAGAGCTGAAACGTGGTTCAGTTGAGATAGATCGTTATCGGCGGTAATTGAGTTTCAGCTTTGAAACGATTTAGTATAATAAATGCTTAGTATTGAAATCGATGGGACAATATTTTGTACTTAGTACAAGCTACTAATTGCAACAGTGCTTAATGTAATAGATTAATATAAGTATATTATGCATTATTGTATCTGTTCACTTTCAGATTTTATATGATTTTCAACTGAGATACCCAACAATTCTTAGCAACTTTATAAATAAATGGAAGTTATGTTCTCCACATATAAGAAAAGTATATGTTGATACTAGAGGATCATATTTTAAAAGTTTGCCAGAACTTGAAGGTAGTTTTTTAGATTTAATTGTCTTCAAAATAATTATTTATACTTTTATCTATTTATTCTTACACTCAGATATACTTCCATCGATGCGGGTACTGTTTTATTTAGTGAACATTCTGCCACAAGTTGTTGCGGGAAGATCGTCCGCTAATCTTCAACGAGAGAAATTTGGTACTCTAATTAGAAAAATAGTAGTTTTCAGAAAGGTATTTCAAAAATTCAGAATGTTTTTAAAAGTTACAAAATTTAAAATTATTTTATTTTACAGCTCAATCTACCAAAGGATGAGCTCTTGTCAACAGAATTATCCAATCCCTACATTATTGCGGAAGGGGAAAGTCAAACAGCGATCTCTCAATATTACATATGTTTAGAAAACGAGCTGATCATCCTACCAAATAGTTTTAGCTTTATTGAGGCATTTGATTTGCTTTTTAAAGTCCACTACATATTTGGTCAGAATTTTGATGCCTCCCTAAAAACATTTTTCACGTTTATCGCGCACTATTTTTATGGGATGGATATATCGGGAATTACTCCCAGAATTAAAGAAATTTCTAGTAAATTTGATTTACAATTAGACTCATAAATGACTTAAAATTAAGTTAGTAGTTTGTAAGTACAAAATCACACTTTTATAGAATTTTGCTAATTTATTTCTTATTTTTGTTTAATTATTTTTGAAATGTTTTTTTGTTACATTTGCAATAAATCATACAATGAACTTAGAAAATTAATTTTACACCTTAAATATCAAGAATTTGTTAAAGAGAAGTTTTCAAAAATAAGATGTGTGAAAGAAAAAAATTGTCAGAACTCTTTTCAAACATTTGCATCCCTAAAGAAACATCTTACAAAATTTCATGTTTCACAAAATGAATCATCAATGTTAGACATATCAAATGTTTCATCGTTTCCACTTGACCCGCAAGGTAGCAGTTCTTTTAATACTAAGTCATTACTAAACCCTTTGGATAAAGCTTCTTCTTCAAAAAAAAATTATAAACAACCAAATTTAAACGATTTAGACAACCACATGAGAAATTTGTACACTAAAATTAATACGTTAGGTGTCTCAGAGGATATAATTACAGAAATTTTTTCTGAATCAAAAATTGTAACAGAATGTGCTATGAACATTATAAGGACTGCGTCCTTCAATCAGCAAAAAATCTCTGAAACTTTAGGGCAATTTTGTTCAAAATATAGAAGAAACAAAATATTTTCAGAAAATGAATATTACGTAGAACCAATCCCGATTCCAATCGGATTTAGGTGGGAAATGCGGTTTAATGCAGCAAATTCTTCTTACCGCAGGAAATTAGTACCGAATTTTCTCCAATTCATCCCGATTTCAAAAACATTGAATACAATTTTTAAAAATTCAGAGTTTATAAATTTATTTAAACAGTTTAATAATTTTCACAACTGTGAAGAAGGGATTTATAAATATGTTTGTTGCGGTAGCCGGTTTCAATCAATTAAAACTAATTTTCTTAATAAACACAAAGTATTGCTTCAGTTATACTATGATGATTTTGAAGTTGCAAGAGTCCTAGGTAGTAAAACTATAATACATAAAGTAGGTGCTTTGTATTTTACTATAATAAATATTCCAGGCAATCAAAGATCATCTCTAACTAATATTTTTTTAGTAACCCTTTTTTATGTTAATGATTTACACAACGAATTTAATTTGAATTCTATCTTAAAACCGATTGTCGACGATATTAAAATATTAGAAAATGATGGGCTACTAATAGAAAATATTGGAAAATTATATGGAACAATCATTTGCCTATCTCATGATAATCTGGCAGCAAATGATATGATAGGGTTTACTAAATCTTTTTCTGCAAAATATTTTTGTAGGTTTTGTGTAATGCCCAATGAAGACACCAAAAATGTACTTCTAAAAATGCTATTTTGTTACGAACAGATGACTGTTACTCTGTTTTATTGGATCAACCCACCTTAAAAAAACTAAAAATGATCGAAACCAAAGGTGTAAATCGGAATTCAATTCTAAACGATTTGAAATATTTTCATTCAATTAAAAATTATAGTGTCGATGTAATGCACGATGCTCTTGAGGGATTCGTTTCACTCATCATTATATATCACTTCCAATTTTTCTTAGAAAAAAAAATTTTCCGAAACATTGATAAAATAAACGATTGTATTTCAGCATTTAATTTTGGATTTATTGACAAGAAAAATAAACCTAATAATATTAATCTTGAGAGAAGTAATTTAGGACAAAATGCAATCCAAATTTTATCATTGGTAACTTATTATCCTTTCATTTTTGGTCGATTTTACGAATCAAACCACCAACCTGAATGGGAAGGAATTTTCAGTGTAATTGAGATTTTACATTTTTTATTTAGTTACAGTATCACAGAAAACGATATTGAAGTTTTGAAAAATCTAATAATTCATCATCTGGATGTAATTAAAAATGTATATAAGAAAGATCTCTCACCTAAACAGCATATTCTAACACATTATCCTAGAGTTATTAAACACATGGGCCCTGTAATACACTTGTGGACTATGCGCTACGAAAGTAAGCACCGCTTTTTCAAAAAAAGTTTAAATCAAAATTTTATAAATATATGTCACACATTCGCTAAAAGACATCAACAAATGATAGGCAGCATATGGTCGTCTTCCAATTTTCAACCAAAATTTAAGAAGGGCAGAGCCTCGTTATACACTCCAAAGTTTGATTGCGTTGATAGTCTTCCTACACCTGTGTATAGTTTGTCATACGTTATTTACGATTTTCATTATAAAAAAGAATTTTTTTTATTAAAAAAAAAAGCTTGTAACAATATAATTAATTTGTATAAAATAATTGAAATTTTGGATAGTAATGGAGAATATTTTTTTGTTTTGACGGAATTTCTTGGGATATACGATAAATTTTATTGTAGTTATAAATTAATTGATAAAAGCGTTAACCCTGTATATATTAATTATAAAAGCCTAGAGTACAAAAAACCTTATGAAAAGCATTTTTGTAATAACGATCAAAATTATTATATACTACAATAGGATCTAAGATTCGTACCGGAGATATACATATGTAATTAGATTATAATGAAATTAATAATTTATGTTGAATTATATAAATAAATATTGAAATAATAATTTATATTTAATAATACAATACCTGTGTTTAAATTTTTCACTTTTTAAGGTTCTTAATATTAATTTGATATCAATTTTGATGTATGTTACGCCTTACCTGGCTTTGATGCTAATTTGATTGACCTTCGATTTAATTTAAATCGAAACAAGATTGATGTATTTAGCATTCGTATTTGATACAACTTCTGTCAAAAATAATGTATTTCTAAATTGCGCTAGAATTCAACATTACTTACATCCATATGGTTTCAATGCAATTTGCTCTTATTTACTTACACTTTGCACCATAATAAATTAAATGCAATTTGCAACACTTTTTGATTTATCTTAAAATTATTATTTTGCGATACAAGGCTTGCATCTGAAATAGATTTGACCCGGCGCTGGAATCATATACGAAATAATTTGCATCGTATATCAAGAAAATTTTTATGTGTGTAGCAATACAAATTTGACCCTGAACTAGCGGGAGCTTTAATTGTAATATGCCATATGAAACTGCCATATTTGATTAACTTGTTCTGCTATTTTTAACCAATCTTCCTTTTTTTGTGGAACCTAAAAAAATAATATTACGTGGTTCAGTATTTCTGTAGCAACATAAATATATTTTTATTTTGTTTACTTTTGGTTCGAGCGTATTCTATATGGCTTGAAGAACTTCGGGAATGAATTTTGATATGGTTTTAAAAGAAACCTGTGACATATACTATAAAGATCTGTAAGAGTCGCCTGACGCAATAAACCTCAACGTAATTGCCTTACTCTAGAGGAGATGGCTTCCCGCATAACGGTTTCCTGCTTTTTAATTCCCGGTTCCATCTATAAAAAATTGTCAAAATAAAATATTAGTTATAAAAAAAAATTAAAAAAATATTATATATATAGTTTAATGCACACAGTACTCACCAAACTTACATGGATTCTAGTAAAATTCTGAAAATCGTTAACAGAACCCCAGTTTAAATCTTTTAAGAGATACATTTCCATGACGTGATCTCCCCGTTTAATTAAAAAAGGATAACATAGTTATCAAATTTATTTTTACTTTAAAATACAAATTGTTTATAATTATATAACTAACTCTCTTCTAAAGTTCAATTCAGTATTAATAATTAAAAATTAACAAAATAAAATATTCGTTTTAATAAAAATATAAAATATAAATTCTAATTTAATATTAGTTAGTAGCGTCAAAAATATATAAAACTAAAACCCTAAATAAAACTATAATTTTAATATAAAAATATTTATAAGTGTTAATTAAGTTTCAAAAGTGAACCTTAAATTTAAGAACAATATTTTTGCAAGTTGTATAGAACATTAAAAGTGCTGTGAATATTTTTGTATAAATATGTCATTTTAAAAATTTTCGTATGATAAAATTAATGAATGGGGAAAAATTATGAAGTGATAGTGGTTTTCCCCTTTAAAACTTGAGTTCAATAAAAGTTTGGTGTTATTACTTAATCGTGGACTATTATAGCACCGCAGCATTGCTATAATAAGAAATGTGTTTTGATCATAAACATTAAAAGAAGTAGGTATCGAGTGATTATTTATATTCAAGAGTTAAATAAAATGCAATTTTCATGTGAATTAATTATCCCGTGCGTAAAGCAAGTGTAGAAATTCATTGAGAAACCAAAATACACAAACAGTTTACATTTATCTGGTGTGGTCTTCAGTGAGTACCAAAATTAGTGGAACATTCTAATCTAACAGTGTCTATTAAAATGTGTGTGACACCAACATAAATTGAGTGCATGGTACGTGCACGTATATAAATAATTTTTTACATTAAACATTGCGCAATCAAAGGTACCTATATGGCTAATCGAGTATACTCGTAAATTAATAATTAAAATTTCAACACGTTAAATGTTAAGAATTAAATGGCTTTCATCAACCGTATGTTGTCCAACATATGATAAAACCGTTGGCAACCGCTATTTTTGACTACATCTGAACTACAAATTAGGGAAGTCATGACTTTTTTACTTTTAATTAAATAATTCTCCTCGAATGTAAATTGACATCTTGTACAGGGAAATGTTGTTAAAAAAATTTAAAAATTGAAGGTTCTTCCGGAATTTTCGTTTATATGGTTCTCTCTTTATTGATATACCACGCAAAATTGAAACGAAAAGTTATGGATATAAATAATATCTTACTTTATTTTTCTTAAGGCCTATAAGGAAATAATAACTTTATTAATAATTCAGTCTTTTACATTTAAAAATAAAAAATCACACAATATCAAAAAAATTTGTTTTGTTTTAAAAATGTTTTATTTGTGGAAGTCAGTGCAGTATCGTTCCGATCCTTGTTGAAGCACAAAGATGCATTACATTTAGAACATTTAATAAATGTTAATTTTCCACATTTACGTACTTTGCAACCAAGGTGGGAGTTCATCGACTCTGGAAATTGGCTATAGTTATCTTTGCGCAATTCCTTAGGTGGCATGTGAGTGGCATTTGGATTTTTTCTTTTTAACTCCAACAATTTACTTACAGTTGAAGAAGGTCTTCCCATTTTAGCTTGATCACGCTTGTTCTTTTGATCTTTCAACTTTTCTAAAATAAAATTAATCCATTAAAAATAAATCCAACTATTGGTAACGGTCATATCTAAGAAGTGCTAAAATACTAGGAAATTTCATTTCTTCGAATTAAGTTTTAATTATGCATCTGCTCAAAAAGCTATATAATAGATCCACTCTTCCCATGAACTTATTATATTCCATACCAATGGCTGGGCAAGGAATAGTTGCTAATCCCGACCTTTTATCTTGTCTTTCAGTAGTTTGCAGTGTTTTTTTTGCCCATAAAATTTGATATTAAATTAACAATTTTCGTGCTTTCTACGTTACAATACAATTCTTCATATTATCTACTTTAGTATTCAATTCTATAGAAGTTCCACGAGGTTTGAATTTCTGACACTTTTCAATTTAAAGGACTATACGTTGAGTTCCTAGGCTTAAAATTTCATTATTTCCTAATTCAAAAATCAAAGAGATGCTACTATACTAGTTATCAAAATAACAAGGATGCCAATCTTTCGGATGTATCATTTTCTTGCCCTGTATAAAGCTCAAAATTATAACAGTAACTAGATATGCCGGCTAAAATAAAAAATTTCTAGCTCATGAGGTTTGGCTGGCAATCACTGTTTCATGAAATGTCTGCCTTTGGTAGAGCACATTTGCTCGTCGATACATACGTATTGTTCGTAAGGAACCTGCTGAATTGTGTTTTGTAATATTTCGGCTAACGGCCAAATTTTATGTATACGGTCGTGTTCATTATGTGATCTTGTCAGCATAGTACTGCTGTCTACCCTACGAAACGTTTTATTTATGGTTCATTTATATCGAAAGATCGTCGTCGCCATTTAAAATTGGACAGTTTTTCCTTGACCTGTTGGTATTCTTCGGCATCTTGCTTAGACGTTTTTGTTGATTGGAAAACGTTTAAACTCTCGATATCTAAATCTTCAGCAAAAACCTTAGTAGCCTAAGTGAGGCTCGCTTATCATAGTTACTAAACTTAAATTAAAAAAATTAAAAATAAAAGATAAAATATCGACCAAAAACCAGGACATTTTTAACAACTTTATTGGAAATACCATTCAAACCGGGAGTTAAATTATTTACTAGCGCAGTTCCCCAGATGAAATTTTAGAAAAACGCAACTATCAATAGATTGGTAATCCTGACCTATTAATTTATTTTTGTCAGTTTCATTCATGATGAGACTAGTAGTATTTGTATCACCAACCCTCTGATAACCCAATTTCGATTAAACAGTGATCTGAAATTTTTAAGTTTAATACACTTTCAGAAACTATACAGGAAAATACCGTTGATCAAATCTATGCAGTACATTATCAATACAAGTGGCTGTGGTATTAGTAATTTTTGTTGGTTCAAATATATTATCAGATCCATGCTCCGATAATAAGAGCAGCATCCTATCTTGCATTGAATTCTGCTTGAGAAAGTCAATGTTAAAATCGCCTATAATAATTAGGTTTGAACGGGATAGATCTTCCAAAAGCATACTGAATTCATCAATAAAACTGGAGATATCAGTATAACTAGGACGATATATACAAATACCACAAACTAATTTAGAACTTATAAAAAGCATTGAATGTTTTGAACACTCGATGAAATTGTTTATCGTGTAAGCAAGATATAAAAAGATCATACCCCTTCCTTTAAACTATAATTCGCGACTTCATTGTCGTAGATCCAAATTTCAGATAAACCAATAATTTGGGGCCGTAGATTACCGGAACCTATATGTATGTAAGCAGCTAATCTTAATTTTTCCTTAATAGGTATATTTTGATAAACAAGCTTTAGCAGTTAAAAGTAATAATAATAATAATATTTTTATTGTAATAATTAAAATGAAACCAGTACCAGCATTGAACCATCTTTTGAGATCATACATCTTCTCCGGATGCATTCCAAACAAAACAACGTCACTATATGGAAAATGTGGAAATAGGATGCGCATGCCGCTTTCGTTTTTTTTCCACACGCGTACGTATAGAAATCCTATTATAATATTTATTTTCCTGTCAGATTTTGATTGAATTCGTTTAGTTTAATGATCGCGTCAACGACTCGTCGATAACGTCTCTCGTCGAAACGATGGACAATGATAGTCGTGGACAACGATGACTAATCCGAGACAAATCGACAATTACTTCACGTCAGTAGTGATTGAATGATTTACATATTTTGAGCTTTTGTCTCCGGAAGTTTCAATTAATGCAAATTAGTATTGTTATAAAATATACAGTAAAGCTTGTATAAGTTGATTACAAAAAGAGAATCTTATTCAACTTACGGAGGTTGGCAATAAATAAATATATTTGACAAGTGGTGGCACGCAAAAGAAACAATCTACTATTAATATTTGTATTTATCAGGGATAATATTAGCAAGATTTCAAAAGCATCAGTGCATCCTATTTTTAGGACCAGAGTACTGAATCTAGCCTGAAAAAACTTTCACCACCTTTACCTACTTCACCAATACTTTAGCAAGTTTATAAGCAAATTTCAAGGCTAATTAATTTAAGTCGGTTGAGACCCACATCAAAATAAACCATTTCGCAAATTTTATTTAATGAATTCTTGTACAGCATAGATTCCCTAGTGGAAAAAATCAAATATTTATACCAAAAAATTATACTGAGGAATACCAAAATCATTTTATTTTTGTATAAATGATTAATTTAAATACAAAATATACTTTAAATTGGTTAAAGTTTAATACATTTCTAAACCAAAATACTACTTAAATTATACATCTCAAAAATTATACAAATTTAAGTATGAATTTTGTATATACAAATATTTAAATTAAGTCAAAATTAAACATAAATATACATAAAATATTTTAACCTAAAATTAACTCTTACATTCAAATTTTAAACTAAATTAAGTATATTTGAGATAAATACTTAATACGGCAGTTTAAAAGTTTTTATGGTTAAATATTTTATACAAATTTAAATATTAATTTTAACATCATTTTTAACAAATATTTAAACTTAGTCAAAATTAAACATAAATTTAAAAAATTCTTTTAAGCGAATTATTGGAATCGAAAATTGTATATTACACATTTTAAAAAAATAATTTTAATCATCACTTTTCATCCCGTATGAGAGATGAAATTCTCGCAAAAAGGAAAATTTCCCACGAACTGGCAACACTGATGCGCATCAATACTATCGTGCTGAAAAAATATTTTTAGTTGTAATCGTATTTTGCGGTCTTTTGTATGTTGGTGTGCTGGTGTAGTTTGCACCAAATGAAATAAACCAAATTAAGTATATTTTAAGTTTAATTGTGTATTTAAATATATTGATTTATATTGTTGAATTAAACTATACATAGTTATTGCTTTGGTGGTGCAGTGGTTAAGGTGTACACTGCTAAGTGTTTTATTAACGCAAAAGTAGCCGGTTCGAGTCCAGTCGGAGTCCAAAATTTATTCTAATTAGACAACGATGTTATCGGATCAAGTATTCACTACACTGATTGAAAATTGGCTGAAAATACTAGAATTAACAATGGCGTGAAATAATCAATGGAGAGGAACTGATGAAGTGGCATGTCCGCGAATACAAACAACGACATGGAAAAATGATTTAAAATTATAATACGCATACATCGGCAGTCACAATGAATGGAATATTTTCATTATATTCCAATTCTATCTTAAGTATAATTTTTGTTTAAATTTAAAAATTATACTAAAATTATATTGCCATATCCTACTAAAATTATACTTAAAATACACTGATATTGGTATTAATTTTACAACACAATATACAAAAATTATACTTTTAACTAGATAATTTGCGAAAGTATAATTTCTGTTTAATTTTTAAAATTATACTAAAATTATATTGCCATAACCTACTAAAATTATACAAAAATTATTATTAAATTTCTATGAAATCGTAAGTTTATTTTTAGTATAAAAAATTTCAATTTTTCCACTAGGGTTGGGCAGCAGCAAGTTAACACAATATTCTCGACGATGTTCATGTGGAAAGGTTTTGTAAATCTACCGTAATTTTGAGTGATTTGGATTCTATGGATCTTATATCAATGTAAACCACTCCGAATCAACGTTCTTTGTTTAGCAAATAGTGTTACTTTTTGTTTGGTGAGTGCCAATTCGCATGAACCACGAAATAAAGCAACTTCTCGGAGGTAGCGATATTATTGGCTTCATCAAATCTAATCGAGTGAGTTGGCTCGGTCACGTTTCTAGGTCCCCACAACAACGAATGATTCACAAAGTGTTCCATCAACAACCAGCCGGAGTACGTCGTAGTGGAAGACCCCGACTACGCTGGCGTGATGACGTCGAACAAGACCTACTCGTATTAGGATGTCGAAATTGGAGGACGAGAGCGATGGACCGAGAAGGATGGAGGACCATAGTGCGGGCGGCAAAATCCCTTCATGGGATGTAAATGCTAGAGAGAGAGAGTGCCAATGGGACCATCATTGAGAAAGTTCCAAGAAAAGCATTGAAACAACGTCAATCGTAACACTTCGGTTTACTTGAGGAATTACTGCAATTTTTTAAATGGATTAGTGAGCTGCTGCGTAGACCCGCATTGCTCGTTTGATAATTAAACGATATTGTTGTTTAATGATAAAGATCTTATAGTAACCTCAGCAATTATTATTACTAATCTTGGAGCTTGGGACTGGAAAGAATAACGTTAAATAAGTTCTCAATCAAATGCATAATTCGAACTTCGTTGGCTCTATCTGAGCGGTTTAGCATGGGGTTATTTATTTAATAACAATTCATAAAGCAACTGCGTCTTAATGGAATTCTCAAATTCCCGCTGTTAAAATCGCTCTCCAAATTTTAGCACTGTGCATTAAAAACTAATCAACTATAAGGCTTAGGGCCGACTATTTTCTGAAGATTGAAATGGAAAAATTTCTCGTCTCGAAAATTGCCTTTTTTAATTAGAACTTTCCGAGAATTTTCAATTTTACGTTATAATCTAAGAACTGCTTTTAAAATGACAAAGTAAAAACATAAAATAGTTTCTGTTAGTTTAGACCAAAATTTGAACGTAAATTCTTTAAAACGGATGGATTATATTGTAGATTTTGATAAATTTGTTACAAATCTACTGAGCTGCCCAGGCGATTTAGACATTAATATTAGCTGTGCTTCTTGACGCTTATTCTGATCCGGTTCAGTTCATGGTTCATGAAACAACACAAACACGCTTACTAGATTTCAAATCAAAATTTGTGATCTGAAACAAAAATTGGATCAAGTTTTTCATATAAAATTTGAACTGATCCGGATCAATGGGTGTCATGAAACACGGCTTTTATAGGTTTAAATTAATTAGCGTCTTACTTTGGGAATTTTAGAACAACAATTCCATATAAAATTTCAACCCGGAATGAATAATTTTATTCCACCTAAAAGTAGGATTAGAATTATTCCATTTTTCGTATAGTTCAAATGTTCTCCGCTCGGTTAATTAATAAAATAATTTTATTTTTATGAGTTGTCACTCTGGGAGTAATTTAGTATTTTTTTCGCATGAAGGGTAAAGAATCAAATGACATAAATCAACGATAACAAAAAATGAACTCCGATGCTAAATTAATCTGAAAAATATAAAATTATTATTATTATTATTAAAAAAATCGCTTGGCTGTTATTTTGGGGACAAATTTCATTCCTATTCGAATAGGAATAATATTTCCCAAAGTAAGACCGCAAATACGTTTTATTAAAATATAATTAACGCTTTCCAAAACTCGCTTTCTAATCAATATTATTTGCTGGGTGCTAATTATTTTTTATTAAAACATTTAGCAAATTTGCTTTAGAATTCAGAGGAAATATACTCTTGGACGTTAACGTGTTTTTTCAAGACCAACTTGATGAAATATATTTTATTCATCAAATGAACAACAAGTTCCTCTTATTATTTGATTTTTTTCTATTCATTCACTTGAGTCAAGATACAGAATTATATACAATGGGCACTTTCAGGGCACTCAACAGTTGGCAACATGTTGAGTAAAATCAGAGCCAACGTTATAGAAATTTTGAACTTTATGAAATTTTCAAGTGCCCTTGGCGATGATTTCACTAATCATGATGCCAACAGTTGGCGGACCTGAAAGCGCCCAATGTGATGACTGTTTATTAGTCGATAAATTACTGTGAAACGTACACGTGACATATTTTTCAATTTATTGCACGTAAACAACGACACGATGAGTAAACGCAGCGCTTTGATTTAGCAAAAACTTGCATAGGAGGAAGTAAAAAACGGAAAAACGTTCTTTTTGGTAGTTTCAATAATACTACTAAACTTGAGAAGGAGGCAGCATGGAAAGAGGTATTATTCGTCGCCTAATGTATGCAATTAGCATCTGCCGGCAAAGACTGGAGATATGCTAGAGATAATCTCTTTGGCTTCTGGAAAAGCCGAACTTGGGTAAAAATTAATTTGTATGTATAACGTGTATATCACTTAAATTTTGTTAATTAAATAGGCAAAGCGGGATAACGCTCAAAAAGGGATCGAAGGGGCTAAGGACTGCAAGCTTGATGAAATTGATAATTTCATATTTGACATTTAGGAGCGAGATTCTGAAGTGGAAATAGGTTTAAATTTACCGGAGAGCTATGGTGAGTCAGGTAGCTGCACCAAATTAAATGAATCAATTAAAGATTCAAAAAGTGCAAAAAAAAAGAAAATGCGAAGAACCAAAAAACGTAAGGAAACGTCCCAATAGTGATTTTCAAAATCAAAATCGCCAATTAAAACTTGACCTGATGCAGGTAGAAATTTACCATCGACGGTTACAATGCCTAAAATTAGAAAGGGAACTTAATTTAACGCCGTCAGAAATAACAAGCAATTTAGTGCTAGTATATACGAGATCGACGTACAACATATCCCGGAACCAACACATATATAACTTCTGAAATTTTAATTGAGGTTTTAGAATCCGAAAATTAAAATTTTATATGTTTAAAATTTTTATTTTATTATAAATTTGTCTGAAGAAAGTTAAAATATTATTTAATTTTTTGACTGCACTAAGATTCATTTCGTGTTCAGCTTCCATTATCAGCAATAAATTATTGTTGTTTGATGTTACTACAGTGCCACCAACCATCAATAAATCCTCACTTCTATATTCTCGAGCTATCGTGCAAGCAAAATTGTGTATTGTTGAACAAGTGCATACAATTTTTACTGCGGTTCTAGGACGTAGTCTTAAATAATTCAAACAAGGTAGCTTTTCTTATAACTCATGAGCGCGTTCCGTTGCCAATATTTCAATATGTGCCATGCAACAAAAAATTCCTATCGTTTTACAGTGCACTACAGTGCAACATCTTTTATCCGGAACGACTGGGGCAAACAATTCCGGATAAAAGATTTTTCCGGATAAACGATTTTTTTTAATAATTCCATAGTAAAACAGCATATTTTAATATTTTTTAAACTTCAGTGTCATTTATTAAGATTTTAAATTTATTTTAGTTAATTTCATAGTAAAAAAATTATTTCATTTTTAGAAAATAAGGTAAATAAAAGAGAAAATGAAAGAATACGAAAAAAACGTTTTTCCGGATATTATAGATGTTTTTCCGGATAAAAGAGGTTTATATGTAATGGGTACTCAGAAGCGTAGACACTAACAACC
The DNA here is from genome assembly GCA_947310385.1 of Nephrotoma appendiculata. Taxonomy (NCBI): domain Eukaryota; kingdom Metazoa; phylum Arthropoda; class Insecta; order Diptera; family Tipulidae; genus Nephrotoma; species Nephrotoma appendiculata. Next base: position 93,552,323 of record OX371223.1, on the reverse strand, counting down.
ATTTTAAGGTGAATCGGAGTTCTGAAGGGGTCCCATTGCAAATACTACAATATGCGCCATTGAACAAAAATTTAAAAATTATTCGAGTAGTGTCGTTAAATTTGAAATTGTTTCTCTCAAATGCTGCTTAGGAGCTTCTAATCCAATTACCTCTTTCAGAAAAATTGAAGTTCTGTAGCATTCGCGTTGCCCATATTTCAATATATGTGGCATGCAACAAAAATTTACGTTTATTTTAATTCCATATCGAAATTCGTCGAGAACTCCCCTTAACTTTAAAAGGATGTTTTATTAAAAAGATACTCAGGAGCATCAAAGCCAATAATCATTTGTATTCGTATTAATTCCGGGTTGAAATAAATTTGAGTTCCTTTTAATTTCGTGTCGACTTTGAGATGTTTGAGATGTGTTTCTATTAAAGCGTGGTCAGGGCTTTCAAAGAATTTTAAATGGTCCCGTGGCCAATATTTAAATATGTGCCGCACGATCAACAAAAATTTGCTTTCGTTTTAGGCCCGTTCGTTCCCCATTGAGTACTAAAATTAAGAGACTTACTTCGTGACTGCCATTCTGCATAATAAGCCGAAAAACACGGGAATTTTTAATTGTGGCAGTTTAATTTCTGACCGCACCAAAGTGTGCAATGTTATTTGGTGAGATTAGATTCAGTGCGGCATTGTCAGTGTTGTGCAATTGTATGTAAAAAACTGTTCTATACATTTTTTACGTATAAAATGGTAAAATACTTAAATTACTGTATAAAATGTATAATACTGTATAAAAACCACGACATATTTAAAAGCTTCTTAAAGCCGCAAACATTAATATACGAAAAGTAAATTTGTATCATATTAATACATTTAATTTTATTCGATAAAAAACTATATTAATAAAAGATGCTAAGTTAAGAATCAGGGGACTAGTCCTGTGATTTGATCCAATGGTTCACTTATCTTATCATTTAATTTTTTTAGTTTTAATGATGTGTACTATAGTATTTTATTCATAACAAAATAAAGTTGGTAATGAATTTTAGTATTAGGAAAAATGATCACAATTCTCCTTATTTAAATTTGGTTCTTGGCTCTACTTTAGTTGACTTTTATGAACTTCGTGCATGTCTTTCTGTTTTAAAGCTTCTCAGAATTAAGCAAGCTCCCAATTTATTTAATAGGTTCAGTAAACGTTAATATTTTTAAATTTTTTTTGCTTCTGTACTGGATTTTAAGCATAAATAAACACTGATTGAATACCGGAAGTGCCAAATTTATATCAAAGGAGAATGCATTTTGCTGCGTTTCTTAGTTGCTAAAGAATTACTTTAATCAATTTGCCAGTCAAAATTATTAATTTTAAATTGTTATTTTTCATCCCTTCATCAACAACTAAAACGTTAATAACTAAAAAATACATAAATTTGTTTTTTGTTCATAATTTCCGTTTGACTCGATACACAACGTACTCGTACATGGCAAATTGCTGATCATAATGAAATGAAATTTTAATTTTCAATCAATCTCCCTAGTCTAGACCAATATAGCAATGGAACAGCGACACTATTCAAAAACCAAAAAAAATTCGACATGTAAATCTCGTTCAAAATGTATATTTGTTAACAAACAAATAATACTGAAAAAGCTCAATATTATATGACCAAATGTATTTCACACCAGCCATAAAAGCTTTACAAAAAATGGTTATATTGAAGCAATCAAAATGAATTTTCTGGATTGAATTCAAATAAAAATAAAAACTTTTTGTGTTTTCCAGTTCATGATTTTGCATTGATTAAACTAATTTAGGTACATAGCACTTTGTTTCATAAAAATATATACACTAAAATTCTATGTTGCATATGTGGGTGTGAATGGGTGGGTGTAAGAAAATGAAGCATACGCTATGCCTGCACATATAAAATTCATAAAAGTACGTTGATATATGCTTGCCTTGCGGAATGCAAACAATAACCAAAAAGCTAAAACAATATAATAATGAAGTATGACAAAAACCACTTCAAATTAATTGAAGGGGTTAACTAGGAAAAATTGTAACAACATGTACACGAAAAAGAAACGCTAACGAGTTGTTCTGAAGTAGATAAGGGCGCTCGGAAAATTCTTTTTCAAAATTTGTTTCTTTTATTATCGTTATGTCATGTGTGCTATTTACATAGTAACTATATAGATAGGTGGTGTGTGAATCCAAAAAACACCCTCTGTACAACATGATACAAAATAAAAAATGTTTTTACGATAATAACATAGGGTTGATGTCAAGTGTCACAGTTTCCATATTTCTTTTTATCATAATTCGTATATGATGTGTCATCTTGTCTCAAGTATATTAGTTCTCTATGTGTTTGTGTGTGTACACAATATGTACTGTACATCACAAGAGAGAGTGAAAAATGTGAACATTAAACATGACATGATGGTGATGAGGATTATCTCTAAAGGTGGTTTCTGGTTTGGCATATAAAAAGGGTACACGCCACACACAAACAATATAAACATATTTATAGTAGTCCACTCATATTAATCCTTTTTGTGTATTGTTCAGCATCCCGGTTACAACTGGTCCAATTGAAATAAATTTATTGAAAAATAATTGGAAAACTATTTTCTCTTTCAATTGTTATTTTTTGTGCTCGGTATTAAATTTTGTAACCGAAAAACCGGACTGCATATGAGAACTGCATGAAATCCTTTTTTACCAAACTTATTATGAAAATTATTAATCCTTTATCGTACAATTGGGCTGTACGATTGTCATCCTCAAAATACAAAAACAACAAATAAACCAGAATAAAAAACCTCTAACAGGTGATATCTGATTTCAATTGCAGACAAAAATATTGAGATTTTCATTTGTTGTCAATCATCATCGTTGATCGATCGGATGATTGATGGGCCAGGTAAAATTTTAGCTTATTATTGTTTCATTTTTGCATTGATTGCTAAATCCTTTTTTACGTATTGATACCAAACGAGTATACCATTATCATCCCGAGGCAGGTGATTGTCTTTTGGGAATAGATTTTTTGCATTCAATAATATGTTTTGTGTGGTTTGCACGATTTGAATATGTTTTAGGTCGGCCACCTGGACAGATTAATAATTTATTTTTTTAAGAGTTAAATTGTACTTAAAGGGTAACTGAATATAGATTAAATTTTGTACAGTTAATAATGGATGCTGGGACATGGATTAAATTTCAATTTTTATCTATAGAATGGTAATTGCTTTCTTATTTTAGGGAAACATTTGACCGATGTACCATCTGCATGTATTAAGAGATTTTGGCTATAGCAACATAATGCAAGAATACAAAGCTGACACAACCGAACCAACGATTGCCGAAATACACGGCCAGATTCAAATTGTTGAATAATAAATAAAATCATTCATTTGCCACTGATCCACTCTACTTTAGATTGGCGTCGGCCCTTTGTGATAACAAAAGATTTTACTATTTTTCCACCTAGCCCTACAAAAGCCAGTCCGAGCTTATTAAGAAGTGTTTTGTAATGATTCTCGTTATGCTGTTTTTGCGATTCAACATACAGTTTTTCAATTAAAAATCGACGCAGTTGTTTAAGAATTTTGTTAGCTAATGCCGCACAGGATCCGAAATCCTTAGCCCAACCATTTTCTTCTACTTTAAAACTCTCATCTTCACTGCAAAATTGACACTTTATGTTCCCGAATTCCAGCGTATAAACTTGCCTTGTTAGGTTACATGTGAGGTTATATCCATCCACCGGTCATATCAAGAATCTTTTTTCGAGCACTATATAGTACAAGCGCTATGTAATATCTCGACTCTCTTATTCTGATTTGTACGGTATTAACGTGTAGGAGAAATGATAATCAGTTTACCATCTACCTTGTAATTTGGCAGCACTATGTCTCAAGCAAATATGTGTACAGGCCGTTTACTAGCCGAATTAGTCCGAATTAAGACTAAGCTTACTGTCTTAGATACTATACTCGGAAATTTCTCCTTATCAGTGTAGCTGAATCGATTGCCGCTTAAAGCAGGATGCACAACATTGAAATTTTTGTATTTCTCAGTAAATATGATCATTATAATACCTTGAACGAATTGACTCGGTCCCATTGAACATCCACCGGCTTATTTTATGATCAACAATACAGCATTCTCCAATATTCCGTAAGTAAGCTTAGATATTTCTCTCATATAATCATCAGAAAATGGAAGTCATTCTTCTGTTGTTGAACTCCCATGGGAACCCTTCTAATAACCTTAGAGTTGTTTTAAAATTCTGGTAGTATAGTTCAGTCTGGAATTGCTGTTTTAATTTCCTTAGAGTTTGATCATTTGTTAACCATATACTCTAGTTGCTGTCCAGTCGACCAACCACTAAACTGAGTCTTAGCTGAACTAACGATTGTAACACTCATAAACCAATTTCATTAGAAAAACAACGCTTGAACTATTATAAATTTCGTTTGTTGTGAATATCTATACTGCTAATGATGTCAGAAACATCTATAAACGAAATTGATCGGTGCAATTAATTTGCAAATTAATTTTGAAATCTAAGGTAAATTATACGATGGCTAAGCAAGTGGAAATGAAGTGGAGAGCGCTTTGGAGATTTTGAAAAGCATCAAGGCTTGTCTGTTATAATTACGTTATTTTAAAATTAAATGGAATACAGAACTGGAACACAAGTTAAAAATAAAAATCGCAAAATAGTAAAGGGTATAATAATTATTTATTGCATTATAATTATCAAATCAAAATACAAAATATTATATTAATTCATTTAATATAAAATCACAGAAATAAAATAAAAATATATAAATAATTAAATACATTAATTGAAATATTGTTTCCAACATTTAAACAAAATTTCCCACAAAAATAATTCTCTTTTAAAAAAATTAAGAAAATATTTTTAATTTTCTTATAATGAATTTCCTACTAACAGTTTATTCATTACTAATAGTAAAGTATCTTCTAATAGATCTTCATCAATATTATTTCTTTTGTCGCTCAGTATCCATTTTAGCAAAGACAATATCCTTTCAACCGACACCTGAAATGCAGGTATACGGCTAATACAATTTTTGCAATTTTACAAAATTTTTCATCTTTTTTGTCCCAAAAATCAAACACAGATGTAGATGCTGGCAAAATTTCAAAATTATCAAAACTATCAATTAAAGCGTCTATATAGACATTTTAGATTTCATATAATTATATAATACATCAACACATCATATAATACATCAACTTCTGTTTGTATTCCATCAGCTATGGTAGAAGAATCTGAATCAAGTTGCGATTCATTTACGTCATTGTACGAATGTACATAATTGTATAGTTTCGACAAATGCATTTTCGCTATATCTTTATCACTAGCGTTTAATAAATTTTGATATCGTGGATCAACATAAACAGAAGCCATGGTAACTTCACACTTATTCAATATGGATTTCTCTCTAGCCCCCATTGAGTATTTAAGTGATTTTGCAAATGTACTTTGCAACGTCGAAAGTTGTAATTTGCATTTAAACCAAATAGCATAAGCTTCACTCATTGTCAGTTGTTCTGACTGTAGCTGAATTGTTGCCTCGTACGGAATTTTCAGCGTTGCAGTCATTTCTTCCATTTTATTCCAATCTCGATCACAAACAGTGAGTTTTGCACACAAGGTTTTCGTTTCATTGCAAAATGTGCGGAGTTCAAGTAGTCTGACTACTATGTTGTACGTCGAGTTCCATCTAGTAACTATATTTCGAACCGGTTTTTTATATCCCTTTGCTTTTATCAATGCGAGAATTGTGGGAGTTCTTAATTTGATTACCACAGCCAGCGCCTTTTCTGTTATTGTCTTAAACACTGACACTTTTAATAGAACATCATTAATCGCTAGCTGTAGCGTATGAATCATGCATTTTACTGACGTTAAATAGATATGATACTGCTACTTTCATTACAAAATACAGAATGAGATTCTAATTCGCCTTCATCAATTATATCAGTTTCATCATCTACTTCTGTAATATTTTCATCTCCTAATTGACTGACACCAAGTAGCTCTGCAGCTTTTATTACATTACGTCCATTATCTGACGTACATGTATATATATCTTTAATGTTAATGTTATATTGCTTTAAAACTTTTAAAACTTCATCACAAATATATCGGCCGGTATGATTTTCTCTAAGTTCGTGTACAGCAAGAATTCTAATGCAAATCTTATTTTATTTCCCAAATTGAATATTGACGCCTAATACAGATCTATCTAACCTCGTAGCCGTGTCAATTTTAATTGATATTATTTTACCTTCAATTTCTACAGTTATGATTTTTCTGTAACCCATAGCTTTTTTTACAATATGCTGGCGAATATTCTGACGATTAATTGTTATCCCTAAACTTCTACAAATTGGATTAAAAATATGTTTTAACGCACTGCATTCCAATCTATTTAATGACAATCCATTAACTGTAACGAGCTCCACACAATAATCAATCATTTCTGCCGCACTCATTGTGAATGTTATAGTTTTTTTCCCCACTAACACTCCAACTTCAGATAATGATTTTTTACTACATTCAATTTTCTTTTTTTTTATTTCGTTTTCTTTTGCAATTTTTTCGTATGTATCTGGATGCTTTCGCTTTAAATGTTGTGTGATTACCAGTATGATTTCCAGGAATAAAGGTTTCATTTTCACAAATTTTGCATTTACTTTTATGTTTTTCCGTTATAAAGTATTGGTGGATACTTTTATTTTCGTTTGCTTTTTTCCTTCCCATGCCGTGGATAGTTTTTTATTTTTTATCTATGAAATAACAAAGTAAATAGATTATTAAAAATATGATTAGTTTGCTTACTTACTTGAAATAAAACGGCAAACAAACAGATTATGAAAATAACAAAAGTGCAATGCTCTATCAGCTGTTAATCTGTTTGACACATAATATATTTGTCCAATTGTACTAAATTGAAAAAAATGTACTAGAATTAAAGTTAATTTCAGATGATCATTTCTAGATGTCACTTTTTTAGAAAAATGTTGTCCGCATAAAAAAATTATTTACAAATTTTTGTAAAACGATAAAAGAAAAATATTTCTTGCGTTATCGTTACGTTTTTCGTTATTGTAACATAATTTAATTTATATAACGTTATGAAACGTAATTATGATAAATAACGCTATTTTATTTCGTTATTTCGTTTTTACGTTACGTTACGAGTAACGTTTTGCAACACTGCTTGTAGAGCCTAAATTAGAATGCTAGTACAACTAGTGAAAAATGAGCTGTAAAGGGGTGGAGTAATATTAGCTTGATGGCTGACATTTCAAATTACCCAGTTCAGTATCAAAATAATTCAATCTCAGTTGCTTTAATTATAATGTTGGAATGCTTGTTTGATTTGCTCCTTTCTTCTCCCAACCGTCTGAATGAACCAATGAAACGCCTAACTATGGTGAGTATCCTAAGAAATTTGTGCCAACTTAAATATTTAGTTGCCAGTTCTTCATAGTAGGAGGTATTTAAACCGTCTGCATCGGTTACAGGTACATCCAGGTTTCTTGAGATAAATGCCGGATATTGTTTTGGCCAATGATTTATTTCCCTTGATAACCAATTTGGCCCGTTCCACCACATTGTAAAGTTAGCTAGTTTCTGTGTTGACATTCCTCTCAAAGCACAATCTGCGTGGTTATCTACTGATGAAACGTGGTGCCATTTTTCCCTGTCTATCGATATAAGGATTTTTGCAGTACTGTTTGCTATAAAGATAGAGTAGCATGATGAATGGGACGAAAGCCAGTCCAAAACTATTTTGGAATCAGTCCAAATCCAAGCATACAACCTTTTGACGCTTAACACGAAAGATTCTTGTATTTTTTTATCAATCACGATAATACAACTGCGGCCCCATAACTCAATGGTGGCGCATTTGCAACTGCAAGAGCACTAACACCGCTATTAATAGAAATGTGGAAAACTGGGAGAATTCCGCGAAAATGACTTAACCATGAAGCTCAATTACTTTTCCTTGAGCGGTTGGCAATCAGCGTCGTATTTTGATCATCTGTAAATAATTCCAGCGAGACTTCCGACAGTATTTGACGCTTATAGTTGCAATCGGCTTACCCTCCAAATTTACTTTGAAATGGAAGCTGTCATCAAGTTGATTCCACTGAAGACCCATCAGCTTTATTGTCTTATTAGTTTCTTCGATCGATTTGAAAACTTATTCTTTATGATCATCAGGCAATCCTTCGAGCAACATAGAATGGTTGGTATTCCATTTGCGCAATAAAAAGCCAGATCCCGATAAAAATTCCACAATTATGAACATCCGAGTACTCGCCTTCTCAACATAATCGGCCTCCATCATGATATCATCTCGGATTCGTTTGGCTGCTTCCGGAAACTTGACTTTATTATTTTCAGCTATTTGCTTAAGAACTCTGGTTGCTATACAAACGACAAGCACCTGCCTAAACATTTTTTGATGTCTCCAGTGAACACTATTTTGTATTTGCGAAATCTGATTAATAGTTTGTTACCTAAAGTGTCACTATCGTCGACAGGACAACCTCAGTTACGTTTATTGTTGCCACTATCCTTTTAATTGTATCCCGTAGGCGGCATTAACCCGCTAGCTCAGCGGTAAAGGTTGATTGGCCGTGGGGTGGGGATACAAAGATAGCGGTCTCGGTTACTGCCGGAGGTAACAAGATTAAACGGGTACGGATTTAAAAAAAACATCGGACCTTTAAATAATGAATTGGGCAATCAGCCCACCGCGGAGAGAAAAGGAAAATAAAAAAAAAATCGGTCAGACGCCCACCGTGGTTGAATTTAAAAAAAACTTTCTAACATTTCAAAATTTAGAGGCCTCTCGGGCCTGAATCCTTAAAGGAACACAAAAAATATTAACCACTTATATGTAGCAGTGGTATGCCGCCGTGCTTGCTAGGAGGGGGAAAAGATCCATCTAGTGTCACCAGTTTCCCTCCCAGCAAACCCAGTACCAACCCACTGCTGTTATTTAGTTTGTTAGTGAAAATTCTTACTTTTAAGTCTTCGCCACCAAATCAAATTTAAAAAAAAAACCAATTCAAATTAATCTCACAAGCACTACTTTACTCTCAATCCAAATTCAAATCTAATTTTAGCCAAAAAAAAAAACAACCACAACTTATTTAAAAAAAACCAAAAACTTAATTATACTCAACAAAACAAAACTTTACCACCCAAATTAAAATTAAAAATGACCACTCGTTGGTCTAACTAAATACTGACTGCCCCAAAAACCCCATACCAACCAAAAACTTTTCATTTTGTACACTCCATCAACAGAAAAATAATTAGCAAAATTTTGTGAAATTTTCACAAAATGCCCTGGTAATGTACAAAACCCACGTGCCATGAATTTTGCTTATTCGTGGCCACGCACAAAATTTGAAACTAAAAATATTCATTAAGCAAAATCGGTAAATACAAAGTTCATTACCTATCTTGTTTACCTCAAGAAAACAAACATTTATCGCCAGGTCAACATATCAGCCGATTATTAAAACACAGTAAGAAAATAATAAAATATATATACAGATATTTATTTTAAATTCATTGAACGCTCTGGCGCTCCAGATAATGACATATCTCATTAATGCCACTAAGACTATTTGATAGGCCATAAAGTTGTTCAACTATGGTGTACGTGTGGAGAAAGTCTGAAGGATATAGGGGGTGGTTTTTCGGCAAAATATTTTTCAATGTACTGAAAATTCATTGAAAGCTCTTTCGCTCCAGATAATGACCGGTCCCATTAATGCCACTAAGACTATTTGATAGGCCATAAAGTTGTTCAACTATGGTGTACATGTGGAGAAAGTCTGAAGGATATAGGGGGTTGTTTTTTGGCAAAATATCGATTTTCAAAGTACTGAAAATTCATTGAAAGCTCTGGCGCTCCAGATAATGACCGGCCCATTAATGCCACTAAGACTATTTGATAGGTCATAAAGTTGTTCAACTATGGTGTACATGTGGAGAAAGTCTGAAGGATGTAGTGCGTTCTTTTTTGGAAAAATACCGATTTTCAATGTACTGAAAATTCATTGAAAGCTCTGGCGCTCCAGATAATGACCGGCCCCATTAAAGCCACTAAGACTATTTGATAGGTCATAAGTTGTTCAACTATGGTGTACATGTGGAGAAAGTCTGAAGGATATAGGGGGTTGTTTTTTGGCAAAATATCGATTTTCAATGTACTGAAAATTCATTGAAAGCTCTGGCGCTCCTCCACTTTTTTGGTTTATTTTTCTTTCTCGCTTGTATTATTAGAGAATGTTCTCTCGCATCGGCATCGCACTAAAATAATGTGTCCGAAACACAGGTGAGCGTGAGACAATAAAGTTTATATTATCGTTTCATATAATTGCATTGCACGTTTGGCTCTCTCTTTATTATCATTAACTTACTGTATTATTGTAGAAAATTAAATATAGTTTCTTTAAGTCCCACTGTATAGTAATGTAATGAAATGAAATGGACAACAATACGAGAGATTGAAGAGATTAAACGAATGTAATTGGACACTACTCGAAGATTAGCAACGGTAAATTTTATTTTAGTAGTTGTAAGGTTATAACGTTAAATCGGCGCAAATCATACAATAAAAATTGAGAGTAAATTTAATTGTAAAGAGGGTTTAGTATTCAATTCGCTCTATCCAATCTACAGTAAAATAAAAGCAGTGTTTATTGTGCTAAAATTTAAATTTATATAGCTATGTACGTAAAATTATATTATTTCGTATCAAAAATAATAATAAAAACAATAATTATATTTAAGTATCTGGAGCCCCAGAGCGTTAAATAAATTTTCAACGACTTTAAAATTAATTGAAATATCGAATCTTTAAAAAAAAACAACCCCCTATATATCCTTCAGACTTTCTCCAAAGTTGATCATCGTTATGGGCCATCAAATAGTTATAGTGGCATTAATGTGATAGGTCGTTTCTATGGAGCGCCAGAGCGTTCAATAAATTTTCGAAATATTGAAAAATCGAAGTTTTACCAAAAACAAAACCGTATATCTTTATATCTTTTCTCATATTTAGACCAAAGTTGAACAACATTATGGCCTATCAAATGATCACAGTGGCATTAATGGGATAGGTCGTTTCTCTGGATCGCCATATTGTTCAATTAATGTTCAATGATTTTTCAATTTATTGAGTTATCGAAATTTGGCCAGAAAACCAACCCCTATATCCTTCAGGCTTGCTCCACATTTAGACCAAAGTTGAACAACAGTATGGCCTATCAACTAGTCATAGTGGCATTCATGGGATAGGTCGTATCTCTGGATCGCCAGGACGTTCAATAAATTCAATCTATTCAATATAAAAAATTTCGATGAAAATAATTAATATATAAATTATTATATATATCGTCTATAAAATTGTCTGATATCTATCTGTGATAAGATTGTCTGATATCTTTCGGCTGAAGGAAATCTTTCAACATTGTCATTGTTAACTTTCGGCTGGGATAGCGAAGACACTATCTGCATTATCGATTTTTTTTATGTTTCGGCTGGAATCTTTCGGCTAACTTTAATAGTATGTTTATAGTTATTGGTTGATTGCTAGTGCTTGCGACTTTCCCATCACAAATAACTTGGAAAAAATTATCGGTTCCGGGAATATTATATTTTGGATCGGCCAGTTGGAAAATGCTCAAATGATGTCGCGAGTCAACTTTTAGATTAGAAATCGGAATTATTGGCATCCGAGTAAATAGATGAAATTGATACCGTTATTTTACATTTAGACTTACAATTAGACTTGCATTATCTCTCGGCAGTTGTAATTTCTGAGCACAAGCGGTCATTTAAAAATGATGTCTCAGATCCAAGCGTATCTCAGATACGCCCTTAAAAGGCGGAATATGTATCCTTGGTACCTTTTCTTCGGCCAGCTTGAATGGTGCTATCATTGAATGAGGTCGGCGTGTAATTAGTACTACGTTCACGAATTAATCTGGTCACTTTGTTCATCACGTGGTAATAATTTTCTTCAACGGCCGACTTTTGGATATCTCAGTTTCGTACATTGTTAAAAATTACCATTTCCAAAGCTGTAAACACCTTTAGTAGAATTGGAGCTCGATCTAACCAAACCAATAATTCTTCAATCGACGTAGTTGGGCTAACCTTTTCATTTACGGAGTTGAAAAGTTTAGTAATCTGACCTTTAATAACCGCAAGATGCTTCTGTGTTGCAGGTAATGTTAATGATTACAAGTTTTCGGATGATTCGCACATTTTATTAATTACAATCCGTTCCTTTTTCATTGTATCAGTTCAGTATTTTTCTATCTAACCAAATGGCTTCCTTTCTGAAATATTTTATTAGATCGGGCTCGAAGTATCACCAACTGTATCCAAATTAAATATTAATCACATATTTTACGATGTTGAACACAAATTCACAAAATGAAATTTACAACAACCGCACTTACATGTCACACAGAATTTAACCCCAGAGCTGGATACCATATACGTCCAAATTGGTTTAATTATCGTATCGTAGATCAGGCGTTTATACAGTACAGACTATGCTTAGAATGTCTTCCTATTAGCCAATACATCTCTCGCTGTTTTATTTTCATTTGATCTGCTTTTTGTCTAACGTGATATTTCCAGTTCAATCTTGAATCGAGATGCAATCCAAGATATTTTGCAGATTCAACTTGGGAAATTTGTACCCCATTGGGAAATGTATGCATGCACTAATTTCAGCTCGTTAATCTTTATTTTCCAATCCCTGGTCCATTGGCTGATTTTATCAAGTCCTTGCTCGATAAAACCAACCTTGTTAGTAGTATTATACTGCTTAGTTTTGCGATTTGCTTGATGCCTATACTGCGCTATCATAAGCAAAAGTACCGATGAAGGTTGCTCCCAATGAAAAATAACCAAAATAACTTCTGTATTTAACACGTGAGAAATGGCTTATGTTTCGTGTTATATAAGGGAATCACGGTTTTCAATTCCTAACTCTTTGAACTAATTGTCTGTAACTTAATATACCCCATACCAACACACCCCATACCTCAATATACCTCTCAATAACAATAACACCCCATACCACGGCATCTCAGTGTTTCAGAATGATTTTCTTCCGAGGAAATCAACTTCTAGCAATTTTACCGAATTTACTAGTAACACGATAAAAACAATTTAGCAAAAACTTCAAGTGGATGCCGTATTTAACGATTTTAGAAAAGCATTTGACTCGATTTGCTACGATAAAGTAAAACACAGATTTTGGGTCCCAAGTGCTTTATGTGGCGAACTTAAACTTATATCGAAAAGGTTGGAAAATTCCCGAAACGTATTTTTGCCAAATACCACAATTGCCAAACACCGGCAACCGTTTTTATTAATAAAACCGTTTCTTTCGAATAAATTGATTAATTGTTCACAAATTTGGAGGTACCAACTAACGACTAAACAATGGAAAAGTAGCTTACAAAGTTTTCATCCGGAAACTTTTGAATAGTTCCTAATAGTGTTAATTATTTCTGTTGCCAACATCTGTGGGAACCCTAAATGATAAACTAATAAAATATTAGCAACTAGGCAATACACTGCAAAATATTTCCATTCAAAAATTTTGAATTTTCCCCGCAAGCAATTAAAATTTGAACTATGTTAAGTTTAATGTATTATGATTATTAAATATGCAAAAACAGCCAGTCAACATTACCATATTTGTATTTAAATTGGGTTGGATCAATAAAATTCGACAGAAAATGGTGCACTTGTTACCTGAAAATGTGTAATCAATAAAACGAAATTCAATAAAGTATTTTTTCTTTGTTATTTGAAAATTTTCCTGTAAACATAAATTTTCACTTAAGAAATTTCCAATAAAAGTATTTAGAAGAATACGATTTTCTTCAACACAGAAAACAAATTTTACATTGTTTGCATACGTATAATACAATCTACGAAAAATTTTCAATCTCACACAGACGATGAACAAAAAAAAGGTTTGATGATAAAAATCTTAAATTAGGCTTTAAAATATAACTGATCAAAACACAGAAAAAGCTCGTCATAATACATGTACTCGCTGAATAAAAACAAATAGCTCATAAAAAAGCCATAAACGAAAAATCGAATGCGACCCAAAACAAGTTAATAAACAAATCATATAAATAAATGGCGACATGAATATAAATTATAATCAATTTAATCTGTTGTCAAGCAACAACTCAATAAATTATAAAAGAATTTGATTTATTTTGCGTCCGATTCCGTTTATTTTATGGTCATAAAACTATTAAAACTATATACTTATAATATATACATAAATACTTAAACTATTACGATTTTGACAAGTACTGTATAGGGGTACAAATGATTGACAGCCTCCACGAAGTATTCTCGAAAAAGGGCGCACCCTGGATAATGTATTGTAACACGAACGTGGTACCTAATCCTTTCGTATATTTAGTAGAAAATGTAGCGAATGGTCAATCCAACACAATGCAATAAAACAAATTCTGGGGGGAACCACTTATTGCATATTAATTAAATCAATTTTGAAACAGCGTAGTCAAATTGTTGTATTTTTGTTTGCAAAAAATAGAAGCAAAAGAAGTTTTGCAACCGATATCATCAACGTCGATAGCAATGCAAATGATGGACATTATAATCTATAAAAAGAAAATCAAGTACTAAAACAAAAATTGAAAACCTGGAGCTTCTAATCACCAATCTTCAATGCTAGTTAATCTGCCTGAAAACAGATAAAACAAAAAAAAAACATAAACAAAGAAGAATCAGATATCCAAGTACAACCTAAACCACGAAGAGTTATATAGGGAAACTAAATAGATGTTGAAGAAGGGAAAAACTAAACAAGACAAAAAAAGAAAAGCTGAGTCATCACCAGAGGCAGAAAAATCACCCGAACGACAACCAGCTCTACAAAATGATAATATTTATCAATCCGGAGATATGCTTGTTACCATACCACATATCCAGCAGAAGGGACAAGAGGAGGGTCAGCTACGAGTATATTTATTAGAGATATTATTAATTATCACAAAGCATTAAAAACAGAAAAAGAATCCATTCAAGTAACCACCGTGACGGTTAAATTTGATCATCACAACACTTGTAATGTCCCCCACGCCAAAAGAAATTCGAAAAGCCCGAAAGAAATGACAGACTACGAAAAAATGAAACAATTGAAAAATACCTTTGTTCTCTAGCTGCAACTAAAGATACTGACTATACCCTCTGGAAAGCAACAAAAGGGTTAAACGGCCAAAAATGTCGACTCTCCCAATCAAAACAAACGATGGGAAATGGGCTAGAAGTGCGAAAGATAAAACTGACCTGTTTGCGGAACATCTTGTAGAAACATTTCAACCTCTTTGTCAGCAGACCCGTTACGAAAACACTGTTGATACGCCCAGAGTATCTGATTTCGAAGAGATCAGGTCTGTAACATTGAAAGAACTAAAAACTGAAATTAAGAACATAAAAGAAAAGAAAGCTCATATGGTTTAGATCTGTTAACAGGGCAAATAATAAAGGAGCTGCCTGAAAAAGGCACTCGTAAATTACTGCACATAATCAATGCGGTTCTCAGGAAAAAAAAACATGTGCCAAAGCAGTGGAAAGTAGCAGAAGTACTCATAATAACATTGACAATCAAAACTAAATGAAACATTCGGAATCCGTGACTATGAATTTTATCCGTTCAAAAAAAGTAAGGCTAACCATCACGTTTTTTCGCGAAAAATTGAAAACTTTTTTTTTGTTGAAATTCTGGTTCAAAATGATTATAGGTACAGTATACAACGCGTTGAGCACGAAATTACCGGTCGGACGTATAAGGAAAGCAGTGGTTGTTGGAAGTTTCGTATTTTGAAATTCGGTCACTTTGTGCTTCGAACCTGGATTGCAGGCGAACGAGGCAACATATTGAAGCAAACTAAACGTTGAACTACTCATAATAACATTGACAATCAAAACTAAATGAAACATTCGGAATCCGTGACTATGAATTTTATCCGTTCAAAAAAAGTAAGGCTAACATCACGTTTTTTCGCGAAAAATTGAAAACTTTTTTTTTGTTCAAATTCCGGTTCAAAATGATTAAAGGTACAGTATACAACACGTTGAGCACGAAATTACCGGTCGGACGTATAAGGAAAGCAGTGAATGTTGGAAGTTTCGTATTTTGAAATTCGGTCACTTTGTGCTTCGAACTTGGGTTGCAGGCGGACGAGGCAACATATTGAAGCAAACTAAACGTTGAACTACTCATAATAACATTGACAATCAAAACTAAATGAAACATTCGGAATCCGTGACTATGAATTTTATCCGTTCAAAAAAAGTAAGGCTAACCATCACGTTTTTTCGCGAAAAATTGAAAACTTTTTTTTTGTTGAAATTCTGGTTCAAAATGATTATAGGTACAGTATACAACGCGTTGAGCACGAAATTACCGGTCGGACGTATAAGGAAAGCAGTGGTTGTTGGAAGTTTCGTATTTTGAAATTCGGTCACTTTGTGCTTCGAACCTGGATTGCAGGCGAACGAGGCAACATATTGAAGCAAACTAAACGTTGAACTACTCATAATAACATTGACAATCAAAACTAAATGAAACATTCGGAATCCGTGACTATGAATTTTATCCGTTCAAAAAAAGTAAGGCTAACATCACGTTTTTTCGCGAAAAATTGAAAACTTTTTTTTTGTTCAAATTCCGGTTCAAAATGATTAAAGGTACAGTATACAACACGTTGAGCACGAAATTACCGGTCGGACGTATAAGGAAAGCAGTGAATGTTGGAAGTTTCGTATTTTGAAATTCGGTCACTTTGTGCTTCGAACTTGGGTTGCAGGCGGACGAGGCAACATATTGAAGCAAACTAAACGTTGAACTACTCATAATAACATTGACAATCAAAACTAAATGAAACATTTGGAATCCGTGACTATGAATTTTATCCGTTCAAAAAAAGTAAGGCTAACCATCACGTTTTTTCGCGAAAAATTGAAAACTTTTTTTGTTGAAATTCCGGTTCAAAATGATTAAAGGTACAGTATACAACACGTTGAGCACGAAATTACCGGTCGGACGTATAAGGAAAGCAGTGGATGTTGGAAGTTTCGTATTTTGAAATTCGGTCACTTTGTGCTTCGAACTTGGATTGCAGGCGGACGAGGCAACATATTGAAGCAAACTAAACGTTGAACTTCTCATAATAACATTGACAATCAAAACTAAATGAAACATTTGGAATCCGTGACTATGAATTTTATCCGTTCAAAAAAAGTAAGGCTAACCATCACGTTTTTTCGCGAAAAATTGAAAACTTTTTTTGTTGAAATTCCGGTTCAAAATGATTAAAGGTACAGTATACAACACGTTGAGCACGAAATTACCGGTCGGACGTATAAGGAAAGCAGTGAATGTTGGAAGTTTCGTATTTTGAAATTCGGTCACTTTGTGCTTCGAACTTGGGTTGCAGGCGGACGAGGCAACATATTGAAGCAAACTAAACTTTGAACTACTCATAATAACATTGACAATCAAAACTAAATGAAACATTTGGAATCCGTGACTATAAATTTTATCCGTTCAAAAAAGTAAGGCTAACCATCACGTTTTTTCGCGAAAAATTGAAAACTTTTTTTTGTTGAAATTCCGGTTCAAAATGATTATAGGTACAGTATACAACACGTTGAGCACGAAATTACCGGTAGGACGTATAAGGAAAGCAGTGGATGTTGGAAGTTTCGTATTTTGAAATTCGGTCACTTTGTGCTTCGAACTTGGATTGCAGGCGGACGAGGCAACATATTGAAGCAAACTAAACGTTGAACTACTCATAATAACATTGACAATCAAAACTAAATGAAACATTTGGAATCCGTGACTATAAATTTTATCCGTTCAAAAAAGTAAGGCTAACCATCACGTTTTTTCGCGAAAAATTGAAAACTTTTTTTGTTGAAATTCCGGTTCAAAATGATTAAAGGTACAGTATACAACACGTTGAGCACGAAATTACCGGTCGGACGTATAAGGAAAGCAGTGGATGTTGGAAGTTTCGTATTTTGAAATTCGGTCACTTTGTGCTTCGAACCTGGATTGCAGGCGAACGTGGCAACATATTGAAGCAAACTAAACGTTGAACTACTCATAATAACATTGACAATCAAAACTAAATGAAACATTCGGAATCCGTGACTATGAATTTTATCCGTTCAAAAAAAGTAAGGCTAACATCACGTTTTTTCGCGAAAAATTGAAAACTTTTTTTTTGTTGAAATTCCGATTCAAAATGATTATAGGTACAGTATACAACACGTTGAACACGAAATTACCGGTAGGACGTATAAGGAAAGCAGTGGTTGTTGGAAGTTTCGTATTTTGAAATTCGGTCACTTTGTGCTTCGAACCTGGATTGCAGGCGAACGAGGCAACATATTGAAGCAAACTAAACGTTGAACTTCTCATAATAACATTGACAATCAAAACTAAATGAAACATTCGGAATCCGTGACTATGAATTTTATCCGTTCAAAAAAAGTAAGGCCTTACCATCACGTTTTTTCGCGAAAAATTGAAAACTTTTTTTGTTGAAATTCCGGTTCAAAATGATTAAAGGTACAGTATACAACACGTTGAGCACGAAATTACCGGTCGGACGTATAAGGAAAGCAGTGAATGTTGGAAGTTTCGTATTTTGAAATTCGGTCACTTTGTGCTTCGAACTTGGGTTGCAGGCGGACGAGGCAACATATTGAAGCAAACTAAACGTTGAACTACTCATAATAACATTGACAATCAAAACTAAATGAAACATTTGGAATCCGTGACTATGAATTTTATCCGTTCAAAAAAAGTAAGGCTAACCATCACGTTTTTTCGCGAAAAATTGAAAACTTTTTTTGTTGAAATTCCGGTTCAAAATGATTAAAGGTACAGTATACAACACGTTGAGCACGAAATTACCGGTCGGACGTATAAGGAAAGCAGTGGATGTTGGAAGTTTCGTATTTTGAAATTCGGTCACTTTGTGCTTCGAACTTGGATTGCAGGCGGACGAGGCAACATATTGAAGCAAACTAAACGTTGAACTTCTCATAATAACATTGACAATCAAAACTAAATGAAACATTTGGAATCCGTGACTATGAATTTTATCCGTTCAAAAAAAGTAAGGCTAACCATCACGTTTTTTCGCGAAAAATTGAAAACTTTTTTTGTTGAAATTCCGGTTCAAAATGATTAAAGGTACAGTATACAACACGTTGAGCACGAAATTACCGGTCGGACGTATAAGGAAAGCAGTGAATGTTGGAAGTTTCGTATTTTGAAATTCGGTCACTTTGTGCTTCGAACTTGGGTTGCAGGCGGACGAGGCAACATATTGAAGCAAACTAAACGTTGAACTACTCATAATAACATTGACAATCAAAACTAAATGAAACATTTGGAATCCGTGACTATGAATTTTATCCGTTCAAAAAAAGTAAGGCTAACCATCACGTTTTTTCGCGAAAAATTGAAAACTTTTTTTTTTGTTGAAATTCCGGTTCAAAATGATTATAGGTAGAGTAAACCACGCGTTGAGCACGAAATTACCGGTCGGACGCATAAGGAAAGCAGTGGATGTTGGAAGTTTCGTATTTTGAAATTCGGTCACTTTGTGCTTCGAACTTGGATTGCAGGCGAACGAGGCAACATATTGAAGCAAACTAAACGTTGAACTACTCATAATAACTTTGACAATCAAAACTAAATGAAACATTCGGAATCCGTGACTATGAATTTTATCCGTTCAAAAAAAGTAAGGCTAACCATCACGTTTTTTCGCGAAATATTGAAAACTTTTTTTTTTGTTGAAATTCCGGTTCAAAATGATTATAGGTAGAGTAAACCACGCGTTGAGCACGAAATTACCGGTCGGACGCATAAGGAAAGCAGTGGATGTTGGAAGTTTCGTATTTTGAAATTCGGTCACTTTGTGCTTCAAACTTGGATTGCAGGCGGACGAGGCAACATATTGAAGCAAACTAAACGTTGAACTTCTCATAATAACATTGACAATCAAAACTAAATGAAACATTTGGAATCCGTGACTATGAATTTTATCCGTTCAAAAAAAGTAAAGCTAACCATCACGTTTTTTCGCGAAAAATTGAAAACTTTTTTTGTTGAAATTCCGGTTCAAAATGATTAAAGGTACAGTATACAACACGTTGAGCACGAAATTACCGGTCGGACGTATAAGGAAAGCAGTGGATGTTGGAAGTTTCCTATTTTGAAATTCGGTCACTTTGTGCTTCGAACTTGGATTGCAGGCGGACGAGGCAACATATTGAAGCAAACTAAACGTTGAACTTCTCATAATAACATTGACAATCAAAACTAAATGAAACATTCGGAATCCGTGACTATGAATTTTATCCGTTCAAAAAAAGTAAGGCTAACTAACCATCACGTTTTTTCGCGAAAAATTGAAAACTTTTTTTTGTTGAAATTCCGGTTCAAAATGATTATAGGTAGAGTAAACCACGCGTTGAGCACGAAATTACCGATCGGACGCATAAGGAAAGCAGTGGATGTTGGAAGTTTCGTATTTTGAAATTCGGTCACTTTGTGCTTCGAACTTGGATTGCAGGCGAACGAGGCAACATATTGAAGCAAACTAAACGTTGAACTACTCATAATAACATTGACAATCAAAACTAAATGAAACATTCGGAATCCGTGACTATGAATTTTATCCGTTCAAAAAAAGTAAGGCTAACCATCACGTTTTTTCGCGAAAAATTGAAAACTTTTTTTTTTGTTGAAATTCCGGTTCAAAATGATTATAGGTAGAGTAAACCACGCGTTGAGCACGAAATTACCGGTCGGACGTATAAGGAAAGCAGTGGATGTTGGAAGTTTCGTATTTTGAAATTCGGTCACTTTGTGCTTCGAACTTGGATTGCAGGCGAACGAGGCAACATATTGAAGCAAACTAAACGTTGAACTACTCATAATAACTTTGACAATCAAAACTAAATGAAACATTCGGAATCCGTGACTATGAATTTTATCCGTTCAAAAAAAGTAAGGCTAACCATCACGTTTTTTCGCGAAAAATTGAAAACTTTTTTTTTTGTTGAAATTCCAGTTCAAAATGATTATAGGTAGAGTAAACCACGCGTTGAGCACGAAATTACCGGTCGGACGCATAAGGAAAGCAGTGGATGTTGGAAGTTTCGTATTTTGAAATTCGGTCACTTTGTGCTTCGAACCTGGATTGCAGGCGAACGAGGCAACATATTGAAGCAAACTAAACGTTGAACTACTCATAATAACTTTGACAATCAAAACTAAATGAAACATTCGGAATCCGTGACTATGAATTTTATCCGTTCAAAAAAAGTAAGGCTAACCATCACGTTTTTTCGCGAAAAATTGAAAACTTTTTTTTTTGTTGAAATTCCGGTTCAAAATGATTATAGGTAGAGTAAACCACGCGTTGAGCACGAAATTACCGGTCGGACGCATAAGGAAAGCAGTGGATGTTGGAAGTTTCGTATTTTGAAATTCGGTCACTTTGTGCTTCGAACCTGGATTGCAGGCGAACGAGGCAACATATTGAAGCAAACTAAACGTTGAACTACTCATAATAACTTTGACAATCAAAACTAAATGAAACATTCGGAATCCGTGACTATGAATTTTATCCGTTCAAAAAAAGTAAGGCTAACCATCACGTTTTTTCGCTAAAAATTGAAAACTTTTTTTTTTGTTGAAATTCCGGTTCAAAATGATTATAGGTACAGTATACAACGCGTTGAGCACGAAATTACCGGTCGGACGCATAAGGAAAGCAGTGGATGTTGGAAGTTTCGTATTTTGAAATTCGGTCACTTTGTGCTTCGAACTTGGATTGCAGGCGAACGAGGCAACATATTGAAGCAAACTAAACGTTGAACTACTCATAATAACTTTGACAATCAAAACTAAATGAAACATTCGGAATCCGTGACTATGAATTTTATCCGTTCAAAAAAAGTAAGGCTAACCATCACGTTTTTTCGCGAAAAATTGAAAACTTTTTTTTTTGTTGAAATTCCGGTTCAAAATGATTATAGGTACAGTATACAACGCGTTGAGCACGAAATTACCGGTCGGACGCATAAGGAAAGCAGTGGATGTTGGAAGTTTCATATTTTGAAATTCGGTCACTTTGTGCTTCGAACCTGGATTGCAGGCGAACGAGGCAACATATTGAAGCAAACTAAACGTTGAACTACTCATAATAACTTTGACAATCAAAACTAAATGAAACATTCGGAATCCGTGACTATGAATTTTATCCGTTCAAAAAAAGTAAGGCTAACCATCACGTTTTTTCGCGAAAAATTGAAAACTTTTTTTTTTGTTGAAATTCCGGTTCAAAATGATTATAGGTAGAGTAAACCACGCGTTGAGCATGAAATTACCGGTCGGACGCATAAGGAAAGCAGTGGATGTTGGAAGTTTCGTATTTTCAAATTCGGTCACTTTGTGCTTCGAACTTGGATTGCAGGCGAACGAGGCAACATATTGAAGCAAACTAAACGTTGAACTACTCATAATAACTTTGACAATCAAAACTAAATGAAACATTCGGAATCCGTGACTATGAATTTTATCCGTTCAAAAAAAGTAAGGCTAACCATCACGTTTTTTCGCGAAAAATTGAAAACTTTTTTTTTTGTTGAAATTCCAGTTCAAAATGATTATAGGTAGAGTAAACCACGCGTTGAGCACGAAATTACCGGTCGGACGCATAAGGAAAGCAGTGGATGTTGGAAGTTTCGTATTTTGAAATTCGGTCACTTTGTGCTTCGAACCTGGATTGCAGGCGAACGAGGCAACATATTGAAGCAAACTAAACGTTGAACTACTCATAATAACTTTGACAATCAAAACTAAATGAAACATTCGGAATCCGTGACTATGAATTTTATCCGTTCAAAAAAAGTAAGGCTAACCATCACGTTTTTTCGCGAAAAATTGAAAACTTTTTTTTTTGTTGAAATTCCGGTTCAAAATGATTATAGGTAGAGTAAACCACGCGTTGAGCACGAAATTACCGGTCGGACGCATAAGGAAAGCAGTGGATGTTGGAAGTTTCGTATTTTGAAATTCGGTCACTTTGTGCTTCGAACCTGGATTGCAGGCGAACGAGGCAACATATTGAAGCAAACTAAACGTTGAACTACTCATAATAACTTTGACAATCAAAACTAAATGAAACATTCGGAATCCGTGACTATGAATTTTATCCGTTCAAAAAAAGTAAGGCTAACCATCACGTTTTTTCGCTAAAAATTGAAAACTTTTTTTTTTGTTGAAATTCCGGTTCAAAATGATTATAGGTACAGTAT
Source organism: Nephrotoma appendiculata (assembly GCA_947310385.1). Classification (NCBI taxonomy): domain Eukaryota; kingdom Metazoa; phylum Arthropoda; class Insecta; order Diptera; family Tipulidae; genus Nephrotoma; species Nephrotoma appendiculata. Next base: position 93,528,829 of record OX371223.1, on the reverse strand, counting down.
ACAACGCGTTGAGCACGAAATTACCGGTCGGACGCATAAGGAAAGCAGTGGATGTTGGAAGTTTCGTATTTTGAAATTCGGTCACTTTGTGCTTCGAACTTGGATTGCAGGCGAACGAGGCAACATATTGAAGCAAACTAAACGTTGAACTACTCATAATAACTTTGACAATCAAAACTAAATGAAACATTCGGAATCCGTGACTATGAATTTTATCCGTTCAAAAAAAGTAAGGCTAACCATCACGTTTTTTCGCGAAAAATTGAAAACTTTTTTTTTTGTTGAAATTCCGGTTCAAAATGATTATAGGTACAGTATACAACGCGTTGAGCACGAAATTACCGGTCGGACGCATAAGGAAAGCAGTGGATGTTGGAAGTTTCATATTTTGAAATTCGGTCACTTTGTGCTTCGAACCTGGATTGCAGGCGAACGAGGCAACATATTGAAGCAAACTAAACGTTGAACTACTCATAATAACTTTGACAATCAAAACTAAATGAAACATTCGGAATCCGTGACTATGAATTTTATCCGTTCAAAAAAAGTAAGGCTAACCATCACGTTTTTTCGCGAAAAATTGAAAACTTTTTTTTTTGTTGAAATTCCGGTTCAAAATGATTATAGGTAGAGTAAACCACGCGTTGAGCACGAAATTACCGGTCGGACGCATAAGGAAAGCAGTGGATGTTGGAAGTTTCGTATTTTGAAATTCGGTCACTTTGTGCTTCGAACCTGGATTGCAGGCGAACGAGGCAACATATTGAAGCAAACTAAACGTTGAACTACTCATAATAACTTTGACAATCAAAACTAAATGAAACATTCGGAATCCGTGACTATGAATTTTATCCGTTCAAAAAAAGTAAGGCTAACCATCACGTTTTTTCGCTAAAAATTGAAAACTTTTTTTTTTGTTGAAATTCCGGTTCAAAATGATTATAGGTACAGTATACAACGCGTTGAGCACGAAATTACCGGTCGGACGCATAAGGAAAGCAGTGGATGTTGGAAGTTTCGTATTTTGAAATTCGGTCACTTTGTGCTTCGAACTTGGATTGCAGGCGAACGAGGCAACATATTGAAGCAAACTAAACGTTGAACTACTCATAATAACTTTGACAATCAAAACTAAATGAAACATTCGGAATCCGTGACTATGAATTTTATCCGTTCAAAAAAAGTAAGGCTAACCATCACGTTTTTTCGCGAAAAATTGAAAACTTTTTTTTTTGTTGAAATTCCGGTTCAAAATGATTATAGGTACAGTATACAACGCGTTGAGCACGAAATTACCGGTCGGACGCATAAGGAAAGCAGTGGATGTTGGAAGTTTCATATTTTGAAATTCGGTCACTTTGTGCTTCGAACCTGGATTGCAGGCGAACGAGGCAACATATTGAAGCAAACTAAACGTTGAACTACTCATAATAACTTTGACAATCAAAACTAAATGAAACATTCGGAATCCGTGACTATGAATTTTATCCGTTCAAAAAAAGTAAGGCTAACCATCACGTTTTTTCGCGAAAAATTGAAAACTTTTTTTTTTGTTGAAATTCCGGTTCAAAATGATTATAGGTAGAGTAAACCACGCGTTGAGCATGAAATTACCGGTCGGACGCATAAGGAAAGCAGTGGATGTTGGAAGTTTCGTATTTTCAAATTCGGTCACTTTGTGCTTCGAACTTGGATTGCAGGCGAACGAGGCAACATATTGAAGCAAACTAAACGTTGAACTACTCATAATAACTTTGACAATCAAAACTAAATGAAACATTCGGAATCCGTGACTATGAATTTTATCCGTTCAAAAAAAGTAAGGCTAACCATCACGTTTTTTCGCGAAAAATTGAAAACTTTTTTTTTTGTTGAAATTCCGGTTCAAAATGATTATAGGTAGAGTAAACCACGCGTTGAGCACGAAATTACCGGTCGGACGCATAAGGAAAGCAGTGGATGTTGGAAGTTTCGTATTTTGAAATTCGGTCACTTTGTGCTTCGAACTTGGATTGCAGGCGAACGAGGCAACATATTGAAGCAAACTAAACGTTGAACTACTCATAATAACTTTGACAATCAAAACTAAATGAAACATTCGGAATCCGTGACTATGAATTTTATCCGTTCAAAAAAAGTAAGGCTAACCATCACGTTTTTTCGCGAAAAATTGAAAACTTTTTTTTTTGTTGAAATTCCGGTTCAAAATGATTATAGGTAGAGTAAACCACGCGTTGAGCACGAAATTACCGGTCGGACGCATAAGGAAAGCAGTGGATGTTGGAAGTTTCGTATTTTGAAATGCGGTCACTTTGTGCTTCGAACTTGGATTGCAGGCGAACGAGGCAACATATTGAAGCAAACTAAACGTTGAACTACTCATAATAACTTTGACAATCAAAACTAAATGAAACATTCGGAATCCGTGACTATGAATTTTATCCGTTCAACAAAAGTAAGGCTAACCATCACGTTTTTTCGCGAAAAATTGAAAACTTTTTTTTTTGTTGAAATTCCGGTTCAAAATGATTATAGGTAGAGTAAACCACGCGTTGAGCACGAAATTACCGGTCGGACGCATAAGGAAAGCAGTGGATGTTGGAAGTTTCGTATTTTGAAATTCGGTCACTTTGTGCTTCGAACTTGGATTGCAGGCGAACGAGGCAACATATTGAAGCAAACTAAACGTTGAACTACTCATAATAACTTTGACAATCAAAACTAAATGAAACATTCGGAATCCGTGACTATGAATTTTATCCGTTCAAAAAAAGTAAGGCTAACCATCACGTTTTTTCGCGAAAAATTGAAAACTTTTTTTTTTGTTGAAATTCCGGTTCAAAATGATTATAGGTAGAGTAAACCACGCGTTGAGCACGAAATTACCGGTCGGACGCATAAGGAAAGCAGTGGATGTTGGAAGTTTCGTATTTTGAAATTCGGTCACTTTGTGCTTCGAACTTGGATTGCAGGCGAACGAGGCAACATATTGAAGCAAACTAAACGTTGAACTACTCATAATAACTTTGACAATCAAAACTAAATGAAACATTCGGAATCCGTGACTATGAATTTTATCCGTTCAAAAAAAGTAAGGCAAACCATCACGTTTTTTCGCGAAAAATTGAAAACTTTCTTTTTTGTTGAAATTCCGGTTCAAAATGATTATAGGTAGAGTAAACCACGCGTTGAGCACGAAATTACCGGTCGGACGCATAAGGAAAGCAGTGGATGTTGGAAGTTTCGTATTTTGAAATTCGGTCACTTTGTGCTTCGAACTTGGATTGCAGGCGAACGAGGCAACATATTGAAGCAAACTAAACGTTGAACTACTCATAATAACTTTGACAATCAAAACTAAATGAAACATTCGGAATCCGTGACTATGAATTTTATCCGTTCAAAAAAAGTAAGGCTAACCATCACGTTTTTTCGCGAAAAATTGAAAACTTTTTTTTGTTGAAATTCCGGTTCAAAATGATTATAGGTACAGTATACAAACAACCTACTTCTACTTTCTCAATTTGGTTTTAATATCTGTATTTGCATTTGTCTCTAAAATGCAGCGTTTACTCACTATGACTCGTGAAACTTCCGTAATACTTCCATAATTCTAACAACTTCTTTATATACCAAGTTCATTTATTTATTGTTACGGTAAACGATCCCAAGTTGGATGGGAACCCAGTTCTAGTTTTGATAGCACACATAAACTGATCTTTTTTACCTTTTGAATGAATTTGAAATAGAAACCAGCTAAATTTTGAGTCTAAAATTGGCAACAATTTGTTTTACTCCTCTCAGTCTACTAAACGTTCTGAAATATATTAATACCGTCATATCGATGAGATTTATAACACTTGCCATTTTATTAGTAGTCTGGGTGGTAAATATAAAACGTATACACGGTTTCATGTCTAACAAAGAGTATTCCTATATATACGTTAAAAATGGTATTATCATGTCGCAGTTGGATGCAGAACAGATACCACTTAGCTACACACACAAAAATATTTATTTTCAATTAAATAATGCAATTTATATTAAAATAAGGGATGAATAAATGAATTTTATATTAGAATGTATTATCTAGAATGAATACATGATAAAACATTATGACATGACAAGAAAATGCTGCAAAATTGAATATGTGTAATGTATGCTTTTCACTTAAGGCTGTATTAAACGATTTCTTTTTATTGTTTAGATAGAAATTTTCAAATATCGGGATAGATATATAGATAGATGTAAATTATAAACGAACAATAGTTGATACAAAAAAAATGCTTCCACATGCAATATTTATGAGTAGTTTGAAAATTCGAGGGTTGATACATTAAATATATGGTGCGGTAATAAAATATACAAAATTGAAAATGACTAGCAATTTTTCGATTTTTTTGTTGTTGTTATGTTCGTTGTGAATTATTACAGATGATTTCATTATACGGATTTTAATTATTAAATTATATATTTAAATTTATTGTTAGGGGATAGAATTAGCACAACATGACATTATTGTGGTATACGGCAAAAAAAGCTCTAAAGGACATGGTAAATATTTGCGTCTTGTGTAGTATGTAATGAATGTTCACACTAAAAGTAGAAGTATTTTTGTGTGTGTAACAAGGGGCTCCACGCTTCTTATTTGATTGGTTTGGGATGCTGGATAATTTTCATATAAAGATCTATGACCATTTTACAGTTTCCAGAGACTACATTCTCTTTAAATTAACTGGACAGAGAAAAACATTTTGCTGGTTGTTAATTTTTTCGTTGTTGAAGCCCGCATCCCAAAAATGGTCATTTGGCCAATATAGCGCCCTCAATTCTGTTTATAAGATCTGGGTAGTTTAATATAATACATAACAATTAATTCTTATCAAAACATAAATTTGGAGAAAATGCTAAATTTTTTTTATAGTTTCATTAATTTTGTTCGTGTATAAGTAATATTACCTGAGTTAGACGGAACTTAACGTTGATTAGAGTTTTCTTGAATGTAATCAGTGTGGTACCGTCTACGTGTAATTCGTACTTCTCAACATGTTGTTGTCGAAAGTAGCGTGGATAGTTGATTTTAGGGTTGACAATTCTTCGACTAGACAATGTAGATTATGCTTTTTTGTTACATTATCCTTTGTTTTTAACGAGCTCTTCGCCATCTCATAGTCTCACAGTTCAAAACGCGAATTTCATAGTTAGTTTTTAATAGTTAATTAAAAATGTTAAATTTATATTTGAAATTTGTAATTTAAAAAATGCTTTTACAGGTTAGAACTAGTTTTCAGTTAGAAACCGAGTTTTTAATATCATATCCTTGGTTGTCGAGTACTAAACTTTGTCGACGTCACAAATTCATAAAATAAACTACATTGCGTCATCTACCTTTCTGTCAACCCACCATCCCTGTTAACCAACTGTAGCTCTACATATTACATGCATGCGAATAATTTAAAAGCTAATATTTAGTGACAGAACATAAAACCAGATAGCAAAATATTGGGCGTATAACTTAGTTTTTTGAATTTTCAAAAAAATGGCGTAACTTTAGTACTAAACATTCTGTTACAATGACACCTTACTGTGTTTTAAAGTGTTCAATTCCACATCAAAATTTAGTATGTCATGATTCGTGAAAGCGTTAACAACATAGTTTTCAATCCCGTATGAACATGTCGAACTTCGTAACAACAAAACAGCATTTGCGGGAAGCATTACTTTTTTGCTTTAATCAAAAGAAGAAAGCTGATGAAAGTTTTCGTTTGCTTCAAGAAACTTATGGTGAACATGCACCAACTCAACAGACTTGCGAAAATTTTTTAAACAATTCAAAAGCGGTGATTCTGATGTCAGTGGCAAAGAACGTTCTGGCCAAACAAAAAAATTCGAAGATGAAAAATTGAAAGTATTATTGAAGGAAAACTCAGCTCAAACAGAAAAACAACTTGCAGAATAGTTAAATAAAGCAACCATAAGCATTACATGTGGTACCACATGAACTAACTGAAGCCAACAATGAAAATCGTTTAGTGGTTTGCAATTCTTTGCTTACAACGTACCGAAAACAGCATTTTTTGACTCAAATTGTGACTGGCGATGCAAAATAAATTTACTACAATAACCCTTAACGCAAATAATCATAGGTTCATGAAAGCAAATGATCCACATCAACAGCAAAACGAAACATTCATGGAAGTAAGGTTAAGTTTTGCATTTGGTGGGACCAGAAAAAAGTAGTGCATTATGAGCTGATAAAACCGAACGAAACTATTACTGTTGAACGTTACCAATAACAATTTATAGATTTGAACTATTTATTGAACGAAAACCGTCCGATTCCATGAAAAACAGCGTAAAGTGATATGCTGCTCGACAATGCTCGAATTCATGTCGTAAAACAAGTAAAAAAAACATTGGCAGTACTTAAATGGGGAATTCTACCCATGCTCGCTGTTCACCAGATTACTAGTTGTTCCGATCAATGCAAAGTGATCTTCAAGACCAGCACTTCAGAAACCATGAAGAAATCAAAAAATGGTTCAACGAATGGATCGCATCAAAAGACAAACAATTTTTTTCGATGAAATCCATAAATTGCCAGAAAGATGGTCAAAAGTCATAGCTAGCGATGGAAAATATTTTGAGTAAAATAAAATTTATAAGTAAACGTCTTTTTCTGCAAAAAATACAAAAAACTAAGTTATACTCCCAATAAATTGTGTTCATTAATCTAAGCGACAAGTTTACAATCTGATAAACGAAACAATTTTTAAAACAACACTTAAAAATTTAATATTCCTCAACATCAACGCACAACGTCCTTAGGTTTGTAAAGTGTTTTTGTTAGGGACCGTGGCAGATAAAAAAAACTAGCTGGGGCTCTATTCAATTTATAGAATTTTTTATTATGAGCAAATAATAAAAATCCTTCTACCAACTCAGATATTCATAAAGATGCTAACACAATCTAGGGTGCATGGGGTTTGTAATTGAGGAACATGTCAGATAGACAAAATCACCAGGAACTCATCCTTCAAGGGTGGGCAAAAGTTATAAAATTTTGTATTATTACCAAATTTGAAGAAATTTTTTGATCTGGTGTGGCGATAATTAAAAAAAATTATATTATGACCAAAAATGTTAAAAAAATTCTTAGGTCAATTGGAATATCTTTAAGAGATCCCAACATAACCTCCAGTATATTAGGCGTTAGTTGGGGACCATGCCAGTTCCGAATAGTAATTAGGAGTTAACCATGAAGGAGTTGTCTCCTAGACAATTTAAAGAATTTGCTATTATAACCATGTATAACAAAAATTCGTAGACCAACTGAGATATCTCGAGATCTTTACATAATTTAAGGTGTTGAGGTGTTATTTTGGTCCATATCGCACCATCGCACAACTACAGGAATATAAGATGTTAGTTAAAAACCATTTGAGTAAAATAAATTTAGCAGAAACAATTTTATAAAATTTTGCATTTTAACAAAAATAATAAGAACTGAAATGTCTCTAGATATTTTAACAGTACTTCAGGTATATGGGGTATGGAGAATTTGTAAGTTTAAAAAAAATCTTAGACCAACTGAGATATTCCTTATATAGATAACACAACCTCAAATATATAAGGTGCTACTTGGAGACCATGGCGATTAGAAAAAATAATCTTGATTTTCCCCTCCAGGGATGGGAACAATTTAAAGAATTGTATATTATGACCAAATATCCTAACACAATCTGTGGTATATTGAGTGTTGTTAGGAAACCATGCCCGTTAAAATCAATAATCAAGAGCTATACCCATTCAAGGGTGCAGAAAATTTATAGAATTTGGAATTTTGACGACATATATATATTTTTTTTAAACCAACTGAGATATCCCTAGAGATCGAGGGTATATATTTATGGGGTGTTAGTTAAGAATCATCTCAATTATAAAAAATAATGAGGTGCTCCCTTTTATTACTTGTAAAATTTGTACACCAACTGAGATATCCTTAGATATTTTAACAAAACCTTAGGTATATGAAGTCTTAGTTGGGAACCGCATATAGAGAGAAAAGTTAGACAAAATAATCTGGGGCTAACTATATTTACGGGTGGGAATAATTTAAAGAATTTAATATTATGACCTAATATAACAAAAGTTCTTAGGCCATCTGAGGCATCCCTAAACATCTAAACACTAAACATTATCAGAAACTCCACAATCTATGGATGAGGACAATTTTTGTTAATTTTTGTATTATAACCATGTATAATAAAAATGGTGAGTCCAAATGAGACATCTCTAAAGATCATAATTCAACCTCGGATATATGAGGTGTTAGTGGTTCTCGCCTAGTTATAGTTACAAAAATACATTTCCCCACAGGTGGGGACAGTTTATAGATTTTTATGACCAAAAATAATAAAAGTTATTAGGCTAACTGAGATGTTTCAAGAATTTGTAAGGTATATCTAGTATGGGGACCATGATAGTCATAAAAAATTATCAGGACCTTCATATTCTAAGATGAAGGCAATTTATAGAATTTTGTATTAAGACAAAATAAAATTAAAATTCTAAAAGCAACTGAAATATAAATAAAAATAAAATTCTAAGACCTAAAGAATTAAAGACAACCTCAACTGTATGAGGTGGTACTTAGGGATCCTGTCGGTTAGAAAAAAAAATTAACGGGCTTCCCAATCATAGAATTTTATATTTTGAGCAAATATAATAAAAATTGTTAGACCAACTTAGTTATCTCTAGAGATCATAGCATAACCAAGTTAGAAAAATAATTAGTAGCTCCCAATCCTAGAACAACTGCTAAACCAATTTTGAATGGGTCACCCCCTGGGTCTAGATGCTCTCAAACAATTTTTTTTTTTTCATTTTGTAATTTTTTTTCAACTATGGTTTTTAAACTAATCAAAGAAAATCCTTCACGCCTGTCTCCATTTAATTCTCGTGCTTAAAACGTCAGCATGAAGATGGTGACCACACGTAAAAATTACATTGATAATCAGATCTCTAAAGAAATTATGTTTTACAATTATTGTTCGTTACTAGACTTCTATCTAAAATATATGGAGCCCATACACGATAAAGTATAGTGTATGTAAAAATGTTGACAAGGAAAGTTGATCAAATGTTTTTTTTCTATAAAGAAATAATCGTCTGCAACAGAATTGTCTCAGTGAACACAAATTAATACTGTGAAGTATTGAAAAGTCGAATTGCGAAACCAATCAATTCAATCGAGCCATCGAGAAGAACCCCTCCTTCAAGAGCTGAAATGTAAACGATCAAAGCAGAACGTCTTTATCTAGAGCTGCTGAAAATCGGTTACGATATAGTCGATCAATATAAAAATTTAAACCTGATTTATAATTAGTAGCATTCAGTTATGTCAACTTGCAACCTCTGCTTATACGCGACCATTCAGTAAACTATTCAAAACTGCCTTGAAACAAGTCCCATCAGATGATCACAGAGTAGTCATTTGAGTAGAAAAAACCACCCTCTGGTGAACTTTAAAATCGCTCCAACGCACCAAAAATCAAATAATTTGCAAGATAATAGTTTACAGCAAGTTGTTGAAGCACATTAGTCTATGTTAAAATGGAAAATGAATAACTTCGATAGAAAAAAATTCAAAAAGAAAAAAAAATTCTAAACCAATTAATAATAAAGGTTTGAAGGAAGGGAGTATAATTATTTAAAAATGGTAAGAAATACCAATGAACCTGTGAACCAACTACAGCGACGTCAGGGGATTTCCTTCAAAATATCCCATGCATTTGTCCCGTGCATCGTCGTTGTTATTCAGCTAGTTCATTTAAAAGTGAAGATAATAGATTTGCAAAGTCCATAACACCTCCAAAACGATGTGTCACATGATTATACCGCAATTAAAAAATTCGAAATTGTTAGTTTACTGGAATGTTTCAATATGACTTTGTTGGTATTTGGAATATATCTATAGCCGGCCGCAAAATCCGAAAAGCTAAAACTCTGACTATCTTGAAAATATTCCGAAATTTAGATAATTTTTTTTTTGTTCAAATGTTCAATAAATTAAACATTAAAATTCTTAAATGTCACCATACTTTCAAACCGTAAAAAACATAAAAATAAATATAAAATGGGACTCCCATATAAACGATAAATTAAACCCATTCAGATTGCTAACTATTATAATTCATTTGTACTTATCCTTGTTTTCTAAAATGCGTAATTACAAGTTTGAGGTTTTGTAAATTTTATTTTAATGTTCGAGTAAATCCTTAAACGAAAACCGAATGAATAAATCTCTTGCTTATATGCTCTCCACCATCATGTGTATTAACATTAGCTACCATTTATACGCACTCCCCTTTATTATCACATATCTTAACATCCTTAACCATAAATTGTTTCTACTTGCTACTACTTACATTACATGATAGGTATTATAGGAATCAAATACAAATGGTAAATACTCGAATAATTCATTTATTTCCTTAAAGTCAAATGGAAAACTGCAAAAAGTATAAAGGATCAGCTTAGCTACACATTAAGTAACTTTTATTCATTATTATGTATCGTATATATTACAGCATTAGAGTAAACAGCAAAATAAAGGATAATTCCTATAAGCAAAGAATAAATAATTTAAGATCTCGGAATATACTATAGGCAAACCCTCAAACCACCCTATTGTGCACAAAATCCATTAAAGTATAATTTTCAGACAATTCAATAATAAAGAAAGTTCCCGAGTAACAATTTTTAACCTCAGTTAAAATTTAACTTTCATGCGTTAACCATTTAGTTTAAAATAAGTTATTTTATAACGTTGCAAATGTTTAACCTAAATATAACGAAATTTATTTAACTTGAATAAAACTTATTTTAAATTAACCTTATTCCCACCTCATTTTAACGTTAGTTTTTTATGAGTTAAATGTTAACCATGCAATTGAGTTATACCATACCTATTATTAAACTACAGATTAATAATAGTTAGATATTAACTTAAATATTATATTCGGACTATTAAGCTTATTTTAAGTTATTTTTAATCCATTTCTAAACCATTCTGGCAAATTGTAACCGGCTATCAACTTTTTAAATCTATGGTTTGCTTTAAGTTAAATTTTAACCGTATACACACTTTTTAAAATCACTGTTATATAATTAATTATAATTTTCTAAATTATTTAGTTAAATTTTGACCATTCATCAAGCTTTGTTTATTCAAAGTATTTTTTTTACCATTTTTAACCATTTGCTTAAACTTTAACCATTTCTCAACTTTAAGTAAACTGTGGTATAGTTTTAATAATTTTTAAACCAATTTTCAACTATTTAGTTGAATTTTAACCATTTATCAACTTTTCTGAAACGATGGAAGCCGAAATCTAACTTATTCTCAATTCGTAGTAAAGTTTTATAGACGGTAACAAACGGTTTAAGGACTTATAGAAGAAGAATAAAAAAGTATCTCAGTGCAAAAAATCGAAACAATAAAGTGGAAAGAGAAACCAATTTGGCTTCTATCGTCACTAAAGGTGATGTTTTGGAAGCAGTATTTGCTACAAATTTCATAAGTGAAAGTTATAGTAGTGATAATAACATTAATCCAACAAATCAAGAAAGCAGTGATAATACTCCTGGAACTAAAAGTGACAAAGTTTTGACTGTGAATTTGTATGGTGAAAGTGTTTCGTGGAGAAGTGGTTTTAAATGTTGGGCATTAAAACATAAAATTACTCATACAGCTTTAAATGATATATTAGATTTTATAAAAACTCATGGAATAACGGAATTGCCAAAAGATGCACGCACATTACTACGAACTCCGAAAAACAATGAGATCGTGATCATGGAGCTAGGCTGTTACATTCATTTTGGATTAAAATATACGCTCATTGCTCTTTTACAAGAAACAGTGATCCATACTGGTATAATTGAACTAAATTTTAACATTGACGGTTTTTCAACAAGCAGGAGCTCAAAGGCACAGTTTTGGCCTATTTTGTGCAGCATTTTTCAAACAAAATGTAAACCGTTTCCTATGGGATTTTTTTTTGGTTATAGCAAACCTGGAAATGTGAATGAGTATTTGAAAGCATTCGTAAATGAAGCACAATATCTTATAAAGAATGGAATTATAGTGAGAAGCAGGAAAATAGAAGTAAAAATCAAAAATTGTATGTGTGATGAGCCAGCTGTAGCGTTTATTAAGGTAATAAAAAATCATAACGAATATTTTTCTTGTGGAAGATGTTATGTAGAAGGAGATTATTGCTACGTGGTTCACCATATGTATTATGCAGAATATACGTGTAGAAGAAGAAATGATGAAAATTTTAGGAATAGGGAACAAGAGGAACATCATATAGTTGCAGCACAATTTTAGAAGATCTTCCTATTGATATGATAGCGTGCTTTCATCATGATTATTTGCAATTAATATGCTTAGGAATAACGTAGAAATTGATAATGAATTGGACGAAAGGCACTCATTTATACAAAACAAAATTAAATGCTAAAAGTATTAAAGATATTTCTGACGATTTATTAGCAGCAAGTAAAAATCAAACACAAGAATGTAATAGATCAATAAGACGACTGAATGATATCAGTTTCTGGAAAGGCACTGAGTACAGAACGTTTCTGTTATATTTGGGGCCAGCCATGCTTCAAAAATATTTATCTAAATCAGCGTTTTTAAATTTTATGTTACTACATTGTGCAATTACTATTTGCGTAACGAAGAGCTTCCAAAAGTATGTAGATGTGGCTGGAAAAATGCTAGAAAGCTTTGTAAAATCTTTTGGTCAAATATATGGTATTAATAATATTACTTGCAATGTTCACAATTTGATACACTTGGTTGACGATGTAAAAAGAAATGGAGTCTTGAATAACTTCAGTGCTTTTGAGTTTGAGAACGAATTAGGAAAGATAAAATATTTGCTTCGGCCTGGATCGAAGCCGTTAAAGCAAATTTCAAATCGTTTAAAGGAAAATGAACACTATGACAATCTGAAATTTCTAATATAAAAATGCAAGGGTATAAAAAGTTCCCGACTCTTAAATCGTACATAAAATGTGACAGTAACTTTAATCATTTTTATAAAGAAGTGATTTTTGATAACTATTACTTAAAAGATACAGTGCGGAATGGTTTCAAGCCAAAGATGGAAAAATTGTTCTAACGAAAAGCGTTTGTCACAATAAAAATAAAGGGATTACAATTAATTGACTTTTTTTAAAAGAAAAATATGACCTGTATAACGAACCTATTAATTCGAGTTATCTTGACATATTCAAGTCTACAGGAGAGTTTCAAGCTGAATATGAAATTACATTAGATCAAATTAAATGTAAACAATTTGTTTTTCAGATAAACGTGACAGAGTTTGCATATTTTCCATTGAATCACACACAACAAAGAACAAAATTTATTTATATGTATTTAAATTCCGTTTTACAGAAGTACAAAACAAACCCCAAAAAATTATTATTACAAAATAAATACGAAAAATAAAAGAATATTAAAGTAAAAAATAAAAAAAAAATGAATTATAACAAAGTGAATTAGTGCATTGTCGAAACCATAGAAGAAGGTGAAAGGATGTGTGTCGCTGTTCCTGTGAATTGGTTACAAGGTAATATTTTGCTTTGGCCTAACAAGCAAACTGATATTTATAAAGGTCGAAAATTAGGAATTAATCCTGATGATAATTGGAACAAAATGAAATGCCGTATTCTTAAATCGGATATTGGTAAGTGAATTTCTGTGTTATTTGTTGTATTAAATTTGTTTTTTTTTTGGCCATTTAGCAAACAATTGTTTCAAAGAATATTATACATAATTAGTAAATTTTTCTTTTTTTCACAGGCACATTTCAACAAACTTTAATTGCGGAAATGGAAGCGGAAATTGTTACCACTGAGCCAGAAAATGAAAACCAACTTCAAGTATCCTTAGTGCCGTCAGATTTGCTTTCTTTTAATTTCAACAATGAAATAGTACAAATAAATACAGATACTAGATTCCAAAACCTAATCAGCGAATCTGAGATAAGCCAACCAATTGAAGCTTATGAGACGGAGTATATTGTCCATGAACCAACTAATAATATCGCTCTTTTGGCAGTAGAAAAACAACTAGAAACAAGTAAGTTATTATTTCAAAATCGTTATTTATTATTTAATTGTGTTAATGATTATTTCTTCTTGTAGTATTTGATAGAATGACAAATTTAGAAAAAAAAATTGACATTTTCCATGCCGAAATAAAAACGGCCCTGGATTTAATATTAGATAAATTATCTAATATACAATCAAATCATGCAGAAAATCACGAAATTGATGAATTCCCTATAAAATTACCGATAGAGAGTATTGCGGAATTAAAAGAACTTGAAGAACAACTGCATATTAGTAAAAGCAGCCAGAAAATATTGGTAAATAGTCCTTATTTTTATCTAATATATAATCTTTATGAATACTACTTTATTTAAACCTAACAGATACAAAAAATATCGAAATATGGAGGATTGGATGATCGGCGCACGGTCAAAACTATCGCGACAAAATTATTTACGGATGAACTTTTAGATCAAGTGTCATGGAAGGGGACAGCAACGAAAATAAGCTTTAGTTCATTTTCAAAAATTAACGAAACCATATGTAAGATATTATTTCATAACTTTACAGAGAGTTCCAATGCTGCCTTTTTCAAAGAATATTTAAAACAAGCCAAGTTTCGACTACAAAATAGGTAAATAATTATTCACATAATTAAAAAACTATACCAGTATAATACTTTTTTTTATTAATTCACTATTATTTTTTGTTACTATTAATCCATATTTAGAGAAAAAAAAGGACAAAAGGGAGAAAAGACTAATGAAATCCTAGATAAAAACCTTGAGTCATCAAACGAACGTGATTCAACGGAAAACAACCTCGGGTCAACAAACATTTAAAAATCTACTTGAAGTAGGAAAATATTTTAAATTAATTTTAAACAATGTTTAAATTGTTGAAAGATGAATTTTATAATTTTATTATTATTTTATTTTATTTTTTTTATTTTTATATATTATTAACTATGAAATAATTAAGTATATTTTTTAAAAAGAAAATTTGTTTGTCACTTATTTCGCAAATTAAAGTGCTAATAAATTTCTCCTGAAACGGCAAAAGGTATATTTATGGTAAAAGATTCACGGCAAATATACGGTTTTATTTTGGTGCAAAAGGGATTTATAGTTAACCAATCCGTTGAAAAATGGTTTATTGATTGCTTTCACACAAAAATAAGGAGAAAGACTGTTTATAAGTGGTTTATTTTAAACTAATTTAGTACAATTTAGTCAAAAATTAACAGTTTGTTTTTAGCTTTTTCTGAACCGTGGTTAAATAAAAACTGGACAAACACAGTTTATAAAACGTATTACAACCGTAATTTGAACGGTAACAAAACCATTTCTTAACCTCATCCACATTTTAACTGAGGTTTATCAACGGTTTATGAACCATTTTTCAACCAAAAATTGTTACTCGGGTTTCTATTCTTCTTCGGCTTCATAAGGACGGATTCTTGAAAATGAGAGCAATAAAAACACTTTATATTGTAAATGTACAATAGTACACTCGCATATTTTTATATAAAGAAAAAATAGAATATGGAAAAGTTAGATATAAGTTGGTAATTGAATAAAGCAGACCAAGTATGAAAAAATATTTTTTTTAGTTTGAACTACCGTTCCAACTTAACTGGTGCCGAAACGAATAATAAAGTTATCTTTAAGTGTTATAAAGTGCTCTTTACAATAGCCCTGAACAATTTATAACAAAAACAATTACTATCCCTATAGTAATTTAGTAAACAAATTTATAATTATTCGTGAGTGAACTACGTACCATTAGTAGGCCACGGGCAAGTATAAACGCTTGTAGCCAAACAGGAAAACTACGAGTCATCCGACCAGCTTATATCTCCGGTAAAATTCAAATTCCTATATCAATTTACACTCAAGGAGAAATCCTTCTAAATGAAAAAATAATAATATTGTAAGTAAAATTTACCACAATATAACTTAAAGAAAAAATTTCCAAATATAAACTCTAATTAATTCAAAATTTTAATAAGAAATCAGAACACGTTATATAATAAATTGAATCACATAATAAATAATACGAAATTTAACAAAATGGCTACAATGGGCCAGCAACCATTACTAATTTAACTGGGGCCCTCAATGCGCACATTGAGGCAATGAAAAATATCACAAGGAGATTTGAACGTCTGGAAGCGAAAGAACAACCACCTATCAAGACCGACGTACAAAATGGTCCACAAAATGAAAACCACCTGAAGGAGATCAGCAAACTCCCAGACTGCGTAAAGCAGTTACAGGTATTCGACGGGAACCCCCTGCAATATGTGTCATGGTTAAATAGCGTATAGGGCATATTGGAGGATTATGAGATCATCAAGGATAGGCCAATCTATCGGGCCATTCTCCAAAACATACGGCAAAAAATAAGGGGAAACGCGGATTCTGCGTTCATATCGTACAATATTTTTAACGATAGCTGGAGCGAGATTAAAAATTGTTTATCTCTACATTACGCTGATAAAAGAGACCAACGTACGCTAGAACACCAGCTTGGAAGGTTAACACAGGGAAACAAAGGCGTTGACGAATTTTACGCTAACGTTAATCAAAAGCTCTCACTCATCATAAATAGAATCAAAACCGAAAATTATAATAAGGACACAATGAAAATTTTAATGGAAATGTATAGGAACCGCGCGTTGGACGTATTTGTTAGAGGAGTATCAGCCGAAATATCTAGAATGTTAACAATTCAAATACCGGCAACCCTACACGAAGCCTACGCATCCTATTTGGAAATACAGAATCTAAACTTCCAAAACCTAATCATACACAATAGAAGGTTTAACAGCAGCAATATGGTTACAGTTCCAGTCAACCAAATTTATTCACAAAACAAGACTTACCAAGAAGCACCGAGACCGCTTCCAAGGTTATCCCTACAACAAAGAAATACACGATATGGAATTAACCAACAACAACAAGATGGTAGATTACTACAACGACCACAAGAACCAAAGCAACCAGTGCCGAAGTTAGTAGATCCATCAGTAATAACACAAGAGGTTAATTATATGAATCGCATAAATTTCAAAAGAGAAATGACTTCGGATGCGAATGTGAAGTCCCTAAAACAACAACGGGTGTATCACTTGGAACAGCAAAGTGAAGATCCTTATGAAGAATGCGAAGAACATGAAGAATAAATTCAAAACTATGAGGATAACGAAGACGAAGTATCCGATTCAACTGGTGAGGTAAATTTTATGGAGGAGGCTTCTCAAGCCTACCTGACAAATTTCTCAATGATACGGGGGCCAACAAAAACTTTATAAGGAAAGAACTCGCTATGGGTGCACAAGAATTAAACAAACCATTCACCGTCAAATCAGCAGGGGGTGATATACCAATAAAACAAAAAATAACAGCAACTATATTTAAAAATTCGGAAATGATACCCCAGTGGAATTCTTCGTGTTACTTAGGTTTAGCATCATTCGACGGCATAATCGGCGACTAGAAGCCATGATAAATAGGAGAGAAAACTTACTATTCATCTCTCCAGGTGTCAGTATTCCACTAAATGAGAATTTCTCGTCCCAAGTGAATAACATCGAGGTCAAAGATAGCCATTTGGACGGGGAAACAAAACTAAAATTGAAATCGTTAATCAAGGGCTTTTTACAAACTTTTAGACCAATCAATGATGAACAAATCATCGATACAACTGTAAGGGCAGAAATAAGAGCTACAACGGAAGATCCTGTCAACACGAAAACGTGCCCGTACCCCATAAATATAAGGACTGAAGTTTAGTAAAACTTCTAAAAGAAGGGATAATCAGACCATCGAGGAGCCATTACAATTCACCTAAATGGGTCGTGGAAAAAAACTAGACGCTTCGGGAATAAAAAAATACCGCACGGTAATTGACTTCAAGAAACTGAATGCAGTTACCATTCTTGATACCTACCCGATCCCAGATGGGGAAGCCTAGTTAATTCGAGGTACTACACCACAATCGACTTGACGTCAGGCTTCCACAATATAAAGATGAAAGAAACAGACATTCCGAAAACCGCATTCTCGACGATGACCGGAAAATATGAATTCCTGCGGTTACCATTTAGGCTGAGGAATGCGCCCGCCATCTTTCTGCGCATGATAGACGACGTCCTAAAAGAATATATAGGAAAAATCTTTTACGTCTACATTGATGATATAATCGTCTTCGGTGGAAAAAATGAAGAACAACATCTTGGTAACGTCAGGAAAATCTTTAGGAAACTAAGAGGCGCAAATCTTCGAGTCAACCTCAATAAAACAGAATTTCTGAAAAACGAACATTTCCTGACTCAAAAAAAGTAGCAGCAATTAGAAATCTCAGACCACCAGAGAACCTTAAGGAAATAAAGGGATTACTTGGATTAACATCTTACTACCGCCGATTCATCAGAGATTTTGCTAAAATCGCCAAACCGCTAACGAACCTCACGAGGGGGGAGAATGCCCAGGTGAAGGCGAATAAATCAAGGAAAGTCAAAATCGAGCTGTGTAAAGAAGAATTAAAAGCCTTCGAACAGCTGAAGGAACAGCTGTCTTCATCAGGTCTGCTCATCTTTCCCGACTTTGATAGACCCTTCATCCTAACAACGGATGCCTCAAAGCATAGGAGCAGTCAAGTTGGCAAAATGTGGAATAATAAAAGCTAACTTGTTGGGCAAGGAATAAATTAATCGATTATTGAACGAAGTAGAAACCCTACCTTACTACAACGAAATAGAGGCAATAGAGCATGCTGAACCCACTATGTTAATGCGAGATATGATAATCCTATCCGTAATTTCGATTCCAAAAACGAATAGAGAAAAATTTCACCACGTAAAATTGCGATTCACCATCAAGAACAATAGGCAGATCTACCTGGAATACAGTGAAATTCTACTAAACCAAAATAGAATATACGACATAATCAATCAATGCAAAAGTAGAAGAGAAATCACTATTTGTGGGCTTAACCGCAGCTATGAAAAAGAGATAATCGAACCAGTAAATCAAAATACCATATTTCTGAACCACTTCAATGATACACTAAAGCAAAACAGTTCGGCGAAACACCTAAACGGAAACTTTCTAATACAGTATCAAAATGAAACCATTGAAATAAAAGGATGGACATTCACCAACCGGGAGATAAAAAATATCGCAAATTCTTCCACCCGTACTCTTAACAAACATCACGCCAAAGGGAGTCAGGCTAAACCTAGTGTACCTGTACAACCTGCATCAAAAAAGTATAAGTCTACTGGATAAACTCACCACAGATTATCAAAACAACAACGCAACAGACATCGGGATAATAACAATCATCTGTATAGCACGCATGGGATACCGGAAAAAGAACAAAGTAGTATGGCTTCATAAAGAAGGAACCACAACTCCACCAACACCACACCTAGGATAACAACCAATCAAAATAGATTTCTAAATCCATGAGACGAGGATTTTTAAAGGGGGACGAGTTAAGGCACACGATATTGCCTTGTCATCATTTCATGCCACCACGTTTCATAAACACATGGAATGTGCATTCCACAGAGGCTCAAGTGTCATTCTACATAAATTGGCTGAATCAGCATGGCACAATTCATTTAGTATGTTTTCTTAAATCAGCAAAATTGTAAATGCTCGTGTACCTTTTCTTCATCTTAGTGTTATACTTCTTGTTGCTGTTGGCGAACGTTAGTAGTTGGTGACCAGTAAAAATTTGGACTCTTTTGCTGCCGTAACGAAAATTGTTTAATGATGTTAGGGATCAAATTATGGCCTACATTTCTATTTTATTAGCTGCATAATTTTCTTCTGTCTTGTTCTATGTCCTAGACAGGAAAGTAATTGATGTTCCGTTTAGGGAAAGTTCGTCCCACAACTAGTGCGAAATTGGAAGCATCCGATGTCATTTTTAATTCTATTTTAAAGTAAGGGAATGATAATATAACCTCGATTGAGATGAGAGATTTTTTTTATTAAAAAAAATATATGGTCTTTATTGAAATTCGCAGATACAAACAATTTTGAGACCCTTTTGAGCACATGTCCGTCTTTCCTCTTAAGAGAGCAGTAAAGTGTTTAGCTAAATTAGCGTAATCCTTTATTAAACGCTGATAAAATCCAGCCATTCCCAAGAATGTCAATGAATTTTTTCACCGCTTTAGACATGAGAAATCTCATTATAGGTTAAGCTGTTATCTTAGTTGCTCTGATTTTGATGTGTGATGAATGCTATAGGAACTCGAGTTCCTCTTTTAGGAATTCGCTCTTATTAAGGACATAACCTTTTTGGCTATTTTTCAAAACTTTGTAGATTACTGCTATCTTCTCAAAGTGCTTCTTTCCACCTTTCACAAATATGACTATGTCGTCGATGTAAACATAGCAGTGTTTTCGTGTAACTCCATGAAACATGTCATCTAAAGGAATATTTGGCATAATTGATACGAGAAACGTGTTTTCTCGAAAGTAGTTGTTTTGTGGGGGTTCTGATATAAATCCCATCCCAAAAATATTTTTCCATAGTAATTGGATATTGAATACTGCTTTTACATTTCATCTTCATATAATATGAGAAATATAGTAATGTCTCGATAACTAAAATCTTCATTTCAACATATGATCATATGAATTTTATTGAAATTTATTAAGGTTTGTCATTCGCCTGTTCAACTGTAGTGTGAAGAATTTTATTATGGAATGTGTTAACCCATTATAAGCAAGAATATTGTTTTGATAGTAAATTAAATAAAAAATTATTTTTTTAGTATTGAAAGGGTTATGTTATTTCATATTAAATTGCTGTTGTTATCGTATACGATTGCATATTATATAGATAAAGATTAAAACATTGAATTTTAAAATTGAAACTGGAAACTGCGACATTGAATTTTATAATTGGTACTAGAAACTGCGAATAAGAAAGATAATACAATAGTAAACTTGATCTTGAAAAACGTAAAAAATTACATATCGTAACAACAACAACAACAAATTTTAAATAAAATTGTAGTTGAAATTAGAAGTGATTATTATTATTGTGTACGAATACATAATAATAAAGATTATTGAAATTGGATTTTATTTTTTACATACGTATAAAAAATGCATAAGTAAACTTGATCTTGAAAATCGTAAAAATAAACACATGTATATATAACAATTAATTATTTTAGTAACTTTGGAAAACTTTTGGTTTTAAATTTCTATTTGATTTATTACTTTTAAAATTATTTCACACAAAAGTGTTCAAAAGCGGCGCGGGGTGCGACGTCCGACGTCCGACGTCCGACGTGCGACGTCCGACGTGCGATTTACAATATTTAATTTAGTAACTGTAACAAATATTAAATTTAAATGATAGTAAATGATTGTTGTTGTTATTGTATAGTATTCGCAAAATATATAAAGACTAATACAATTGAATACTGGTTTTGCATTTCATATTCATATAACTTGAGAAATATAGTAATGTTTCGATAACTAAAATCTTCATTTCAACATATGATCATATGAATTTTATTGAAATTTATTAAGATTTGTCATTCGTCTGTTCAACTGTAATGAAAAATGTTATTACATATATATTTGAATGATGTGTTATATGCAAGAATATTGTTCCGATAGTAAATTAAATAAAAAAAATTTTTTTTTTGATCTTCACATCGTATCACTATATTTTATTTTTAAGTAATCGCGAATAAGAAAGATAAAACTAAACTTGATCTTGAAAACGTATCGCTATATATCGTAACAACAGCAAATCTGATGGATGCAAATGAGAATTGAAAGTTATAATATAAAAAGAATATAGGTCAAATAATATTTTTTATCATATTTTTTTAATAATTGTTATTGTTATAATCGGGTTTCGAACATTTTTGTCACAATTATAAAAAATCATGTTTATTAACTTGTATGAACATTATTTCAGATATGTTTTAGTTGCAATAGTGTGGGATAAGACAATCGATTAAGTAAAAATGGAAAAAACGATGGTAAGTTATGTCGCATAACAATGCATAGAAACTAATAATCATTTTGTATTTAGGATAGCATGCATAATTGCATAGTCAACAGTAACAACGATGAAACGATAAAAAATTTTCACGAAATATTAGATCTTATATTTGGTTACGAATCACATTAGTGCATTTCACTTTTAAGTCATTATTTTATTATTATATTTTGTTATGATAACTAGCGACAAATCATTAATGAAAATTACTACTTAATTTACTAAAAACTACGTTATTTATCGCATAACAATATATCAAAAATTTAGTTTGCATGCCAATTTTAGAGTTTAATAAACTTAATTATGAAAACTCATACAAATTTTAATAAACCAATCAGGAAGTATTCTTAATAGCATATTTCATGTTTAAACTGATCACAGTATCATCAAAGATATTAAATATTCTACAACAAAATAAATGACAACGACCTGCGCAAGTACATTATCGCTATACAGTACAAAACTGATAAATAAAACATAGTGCAAAGCTGACAACTTTAACTTTATGCTAATTACACGTAACTTACAAACTTTTTGATATATTCAAAAGTTCAATGCAATAAAGTTACAGCATTTTTTTTTTACATAACCGAAATGAAATATAATATACATTTAAAATTATTTAAAAATGGGGCCTGACCACATTATAGAAGAAATTAAAGAACATTTTGATGACAGTGATAACAAAGCACAGGCTTTAATATTCAAAATTAATATATTTAAAAAAGAAAACAGCTGACAGAAATATTATTTTATTTTATTAGGCTAATGTCAATCATTCTTCAGTTAATTCGTAAATTGTGCTAAGTATTATAGTAGTATACAGCTTTACTCTAGATCAATGTCGATGTTTATAAAGTATGTTTAAAAAATTATAAAAGTAATTAAATGTTGTAAAAATTGCAATTTTTTTAAATTATAGAAATTTAATGAAAAGTGGCAAAAATGTATAAAATTTATAGTACCTTAGTTAAAACAATATAACAATATTGCTAATATAAAAAGTTGTGGAATTTATTAAAGTTATAAAATTAGTTATATATTGTTATTGTTATGAAAAGTTATAAACTTTGAACAAAAAATATGTTAAAAGTTATAATAACATTAAAAGTTATAAAAGAAATATCTTAAAAGTTATAATAAGTTAAAAAAATTATTAAAAAGTTATAAAAAATAATAATAAATTTTAAAAATTATAAAAGTTATTATAACTAACAAAAAACGTTATTAGTTTTTGTACATTGAGTTTGGATTTGTTTGTTTTTAAGTATTATATGAAACTATACTTGTTCCGACTCGGCAGATCTTTTATTCTGTTGTCCGCTATTTTAAAAGTATAATAACAAATTTAAAATTTATAAAATTTAAAACCTTCCAGTTAATAACGAAAGATGAACAATAAATTTGCGTTGTTACCTGGCTATAAAAGATGGTAAGAAGAAGTTTCACATGCATAACTAGATGGTATGATAAGCTCGAACTTATATTTTATAAAATATATTTCGAGACTTATACATTTAGTATTGGGCCTGACCACATTATCGAAGCAATTGAAGAACACTTTCATGACAGCGATAACAAAGCACACGCTTTAATATTAAAAATTATTATATTTAAAAAAGAAAACTGGGCTAATGTACTACTATGTCAATCACTGTTCAGTTAATTCGTAAATTGTGCTAAGTATTATCGTAGTATACAGCTTTACTCTAGATTAATGTAACAAAAAAATGCTATCAAGTTTACGAAGTATGTTTAAAAAATAATAAAATTATAAAAGTAATTAAATGGTGTAAAAAATTGCAATTATTTTTTAAATTATACAAATTTAATGAAAAGTTGCAAAAATGTATAAAACTTATAGTACATAAGTTAAAACAGTATAACAATTATATTATAAAATATAAAGACATT
Source organism: Nephrotoma appendiculata (assembly GCA_947310385.1). Lineage (NCBI taxonomy): Eukaryota > Metazoa > Arthropoda > Insecta > Diptera > Tipulidae > Nephrotoma > Nephrotoma appendiculata. The sequence goes on along the minus strand of OX371223.1, from coordinate 93,504,730 downwards.
TAAAGATATTAAAAGTTATAAAATTTATTAAAAGTTATAAAAATTAGTTTTTAGGGTTATGAAAAGTTGTAAACTTTGAACAAAAAATATGATGTTGAAAGTTATAAAAATACTAAAAAAGTTATAGTAAGATATAAAAATTATTAAAAAGTTATAAAAAATAATAAATCTTAAAAATTATAAAAATGTTATTTAAAGATATAATAAGTAACAAAAAACTTTATTAAGTTTATAAAGTATTTCTAAAAAATTATAAAAAGATAAAAATTGTACATTTTTTAAAAACTACGAGTCTAAAATGTATAGTACCTAAGTTAAAAAGTAAAGTTTAAGAGTTATAAGGAGTTGTAAAATTTGTATAAAAAATATGATATTATAAGTTATAATAAAATGCTATTAGAAGTTATAATAAGTAACAAAAAATTAATAAAAAGGTAACGAAACCATTATTAAATTAATAAAATATGTTAGAAAAATCAGAAAAAGAAGTAAAATGGTACAAAAATTATAAATTTTTTAAAAACATATACAATATTTATGGAAAGTGACAATATTGAATAGTAAATTATATTAGGTAATTAAAAAAGAGTTATTAAATATAATAAAAAGTTAATACCATTGTTGTTGATAAAGATTGGTTGTTGCTATTTTTAATTGTACGATCTATGTACTTATGTAGCGAGAAAAAAGTTACAGCATTTATTTTTTTATATAACCGAGAGCTATTAATCAAATTTGATATAAATTAAAAAGTATTTAAGATTTAATTGTTTAATGCTCGTTCTAGCATAATCCCAATCCCAAAATGTGACATAGTCTTTGGTGTGTCTTTGAAACTGCATTATATATAATATAAGGGACTTAGGCTGTTTTCGAAACGAATACTTATTTGTGGAACCTAACTTATTCAAATAAGTATGCTGGCGAGGTAACTTGTTTTCTGTCTCTTTCTTGCAAGAAAATCTAATTTTATTGTCATTTTTTGTTGATATTTATATGTGAATATTTATTTTTTTTAGATTTAGGATAATATTTATAGAAAATAAATGGATCTTTGTTGACAGCAAAATATATAACATAATTAAAATAAAAATATACAGAGCCCGATTATATAATTTCGTATATAAATTATAAAAACGTTTTGTAAACAGCGAAAATGTAAACAGATGGTGCGCAGTCTCTATTATTTAAGAACGCAACTAAACCCTTTCTTGATTGCCTTAGCATCTCAAATATGTTATAAAAAATAAAAGGTGAACCAACTAAAATTCATATCAACATAAATACGATATTTAAAGAATATTTCGTTTTTATACTTCTTAATTGCTACTAAGCATTTTAGTTAGTACAAATATTATAAATATTTGTTATTTTATTAAATTGTATACGTTGAATTAATAAAAATAACAAATAAAATATTGGTTGAAGAATTTGCAATTGAAAATATTCAATGTTTTCGTGTTGCAGTCAAAATAAGTATGCAAACTCAATTCGAACGGGTTTTCTTACTTATTTAAGATAGCGGCAAATAAGTAAATAAATTTGAAATAAATATCCGTTTCGAAAAGGGCCTTATTATTTTATAGTTGTCTATAACCATAGAGTAAGTAATGTTAAAAAGAGTAACGAAACAGAGGAAAAAATTTCATCAAAAATGCGTGGGTTATGAAATTTAAATGGTTTATACAATACACTTACACAATCGTGGCAGTTGTATTAAATAAATTGGAAATGTATTTCAACAAACCAATATATGTTGGGATGTGCATATTAGATCTAGTTAAAACTACATTCTATTATTTTCATATGACTAATGGTGCCGAAGTTTGATAAAAATTTGTAATACTGAAACAGATAGTTTAGTTTACGAAGTGTTTTTTCCAGATGTATATGAACCCATCATAAAAGATTGTTATAAGTATCTCGATACAAGTGGTCTAATGAAGAATGAAAATTATGGAAAAATAATGGGTGAATTTATTGGATTAAGATCAAAAATGTATACTTTCAAAGTTGTTGACGCTAATGATACAAAAAATTAAAGGAGTAAAGAGACAAGTTGTGAAATTTAGAATAACGTTTAAAGAATTCAAAGAATGTTTAATTAATGACTCATCATAAATTCGTTCAAGAAATCAAGCAGTAAGCTCTGTTAGACAATTGAAAACCGCACTTAATCCACACGATGATAAAATATATTTGATTTAAGATAGCTATGAAACACTACATTTAAAAATAATGGAATATGATTATTGATTTCTGTGTAAATACATAGTTTTATATAAGAATGCTATTATAATAGCAAACAACTTTCTTACTTTTAACGGTTTCATTTTTAAGTTAAGTAAAGTAACAAATTAAAAACTTAAAAAATTAAAACTAAATTTGAAACTTAAAAAATTAATTACAAGATGGTTAATGAAAATCAAAAAAATTGAATATAAATATTAATAAAAACTTTAAAATATTTTAACATTTTTAAAATTTTTAACAATTGAAAAAATTGAAATTTAAAATTAGCAATAAAAAATGTTATGAAATGTATTAAAAGCGATCCAAATTGGCTATAAGAGCTATGAAAAGTTATAAAATTTGAAGAAAAATATGATATTTAAATATTTACAAATTGTGCATTTGAACACGCAATTACCTCGCATGTTTTAAAAAGTTTTGAAAAAGTTTTAAAAAGTTTTAGAGTTTTAAAAAAGAGTTTTAAAAAGATTTAGAATAAATTAAAAAAGTTTTAAAGGTTTAAAAAAGTTTTAAAAACTTTTCAAAAGTTTTTAAAAGTTTTAAACAGTTTTAGAGTTTTAAAAAAGAGTTTTAAAAAGTTTTAAAAAAGTTATAAAAAATTTAAAAAAGTTTTAAAAAGTTTTAAAGGTTTAAAAAAGTTAAACACTTTTTAAAAGTTTCAAATAGTTTTAAAAAGTTTTAGAGTTTTAAAAAAGAGTTTTAAAAGTTTTGAAAAAGTTTTAAAATTTTTTAAAAAAGTTTAAAAAAGATTAAAAAAGTTTTAAAAAGTTTCAAATGTTTAAAAAAAATTTAAAAAAGGTTTAAAAGTTTTAAAAAAGGTTTAAAAAGTTTTAAAGTTTTAAAGTTTTTAAATGTTTAAAAATTTATTTATTTTTATAGCTTCATAAGTAAAATTTATGTAAACGTCCATGATTTATATAGAAAATGCGGTAAAACGTACCCGCGCGTTTTCGAGTTTGATTTTTTTAGTTTGGACGAAAAATACGTAGACACAACCGGCTATGACTTAAAAAATTAATCATGTTACATATGCTAATTACCTTATTTTTAATTGCATCAAGAGAAAAAAGGACGTAAACGTTTATGACTGATAAAGAAAACGGCTATGTTTAATCGCATCATAAGAAAAATTGGCGTAATCGTCTATGATTTATATAGAAAATGCGGTGAATATCGAATCCGCGCGGAGCGCGGACTCGATATTCACTCTAAAGCGTAACCGCGCGAAGCGCGGTTACGCTTTAGCGCATTTTCTATATAAATCATAGACGATTACGCCAATTTTTCTTATGATGCGATTAAACATAGCCGTTTTCTTTATCAGTCATAAACGTTTACGTCCTTTTTTCTCTTGATGCAATTAAAAATAAGGTAATTAGCATATGTAACATGATTAATTTTTTAAGTCATAGCCGGTTGTGTCTACGTATTTTTCGTCCAAACTAAAAAAATCAAACTCGAAAACGCGCGGGTACGTTTTACCGCATTTTCTATATAAATCATGGACGTTTACATAAATTTTACTTATGAAGCTATAAAAATAAATAAATTTTTAAACATTTAAAAACTTTAAAACTTTAAAACTTTTTAAACCTTTTTTAAAACTTTTAAACCTTTTTTAAATTTTTTTTAAACATTTGAAACTTTTTAAAACTTTTTTAATCTTTTTTAAACTTTTTTAAAAAATTTTAAAACTTTTTCAAAACTTTTAAAACTCTTTTTTAAAACTCTAAAACTTTTTAAAACTATTTGAAACTTTAAAAAGTGTTTAACTTTTTTAAACCTTTAAAACTTTTTAAAACTTTTTTAAATTTTTTATAACTTTTTTAAAACTTTTTAAAACTCTTTTTTAAAACTCTAAAACTGTTTAAAACTTTTAAAAACTTTTGAAAAGTTTTTAAAACTTTTTTAAACCTTTAAAACTTTTTTAATTTATTCTAAATCTTTTTAAAACTCTTTTTTAAAACTCTAAAACTTTTTAAAACTTTTTCAAAACTTTTTAAAACATGCGAGGTAATTGCGTGTTCAAATGCACAATTTGTAAATATTTAAATATCATATTTTTCTTCAAATTTTATAACTTTTCATAGCTCTTATAGCCAATTTGGATCGCTTTTAATACATTTCATAACATTTTTTATTGCTAATTTTAAATTTCAATTTTTTCAATTGTTAAAAATTTTAAAAATGTTAAAATATTTTAAAGTTTTTATTAATATTTATATTCAATTTTTTTGATTTTCATTAACCATTTTGTAATTAATTTTTTAAGTTTCAAATTTAGTTTTAATTTTTTAAGTTTTTAATTTGTTACTTTACTTAACTTAAAAATGAAACCGTTAAAAGTAAGAAAGTTGTTTGCTATTATAATAGCATTCTTATATAAAACTATGTATTTACACAGAAATCAATAATCATATTCCATTATTTTTAAATGTAGTGTTTCATAGCTATCTTAAATCAAATATATTTTATCATCGTGTGGATTAAGTGCGGTTTTCAATTGTCTAACAGAGCTTACTGCTTGATTTCTTGAACGAATTTATGATGAGTCATTAATTAAACATTCTTTGAATTCTTTAAACGTTATTCTAAATTTCACAACTTGTCTCTTTACTCCTTTAATTTTTTGTATCATTAGCGTCAACAACTTTGAAAGTATACATTTTTGATCTTAATCCAATAAATTCACCCATTATTTTTCCATAATTTTCATTCTTCATTAGACCACTTGTATCGAGATACTTATAACAATCTTTTATGATGGGTTCATATACATCTGGAAAAAACACTTCGTAAACTAAACTATCTGTTTCAGTATTACAAATTTTTATCAAACTTCGGCACCATTAGTCATATGAAAATAATAGAATGTAGTTTTAACTAGATCTAATATGCACATCCCAACATATATTGGTTTGTTGAAATACATTTCCAATTTATTTAATACAACTGCCACGATTGTGTAAGTGTATTGTATAAACCATTTAAATTTCATAACCCACGCATTTTTGATGAAATTTTTTCCTCTGTTTCGTTACTCTTTTTAACATTACTTACTCTATGGTTATAGACAACTATAAAATAATAAGGCCCTTTTCGAAACGGATATTTATTTCAAATTTATTTACTTATTTGCCGCTATCTTAAATAAGTAAGAAAACCCGTTCGAATTGAGTTTGCATACTTATTTTGACTGCAACACGAAAACATTGAATATTTTCAATTGCAAATTCTTCAACCAATATTTTATTTGTTATTTTTATTAATTCAACGTATACAATTTAATAAAATAACAAATATTTATAATATTTGTACTAACTAAAATGCTTAGTAGCAATTAAGAAGTATAAAAACGAAATATTCTTTAAATATCGTATTTATGTTGATATGAATTTTAGTTGGTTCACCTTTTATTTTTTATAACATATTTGAGATGCTAAGGCAATCAAGAAAGGGTTTAGTTGCGTTCTTAAATAATAGAGACTGCGCACCATCTGTTTACATTTTCGCTGTTTACAAAACGTTTTTATAATTTATATACGAAATTATATAATCGGGCTCTGTATATTTTTATTTTAATTATGTTATATATTTTGCTGTCAACAAAGATCCATTTATTTTCTATAAATATTATCCTAAATCTAAAAAAAATAAATATTCACATATAAATATCAACAAAAAATGACAATAAAATTAGATTTTCTTGCAAGAAAGAGACAGAAAACAAGTTACCTCGCCAGCATACTTATTTGAATAAGTTAGGTTCCACAAATAAGTATTCGTTTCGAAAACAGCCTAAGTCCCTTATATTATATATAATGCAGTTTCAAAGACACACCAAAGACTATGTCACATTTTGGGATTGGGATTATGCTAGAACGAGCATTAAACAATTAAATCTTAAATACTTTTTAATTTATATCAAATTTGATTAATAGCTCTCGGTTATATAAAAAAATAAATGCTGTAACTTTTTTCTCGCTACATAAGTACATAGATCGTACAATTAAAAATAGCAACAACCAATCTTTATCAACAACAATGGTATTAACTTTTTATTATATTTAATAACTCTTTTTTAATTACCTAATATAATTTACTATTCAATATTGTCACTTTCCATAAATATTGTATATGTTTTTAAAAAATTTATAATTTTTGTACCATTTTACTTCTTTTTCTGATTTTTCTAACATATTTTATTAATTTAATAATGGTTTCGTTACCTTTTTATTAATTTTTTGTTACTTATTATAACTTCTAATAGCATTTTATTATAACTTATAATATCATATTTTTTATACAAATTTTACAACTCCTTATAACTCTTAAACTTTACTTTTTAACTTAGGTACTATACATTTTAGACTCGTAGTTTTTAAAAAATGTACAATTTTTATCTTTTTATAATTTTTTAGAAATACTTTATAAACTTAATAAAGTTTTTTGTTACTTATTATATCTTTAAATAACATTTTTATAATTTTTAAGATTTATTATTTTTTATAACTTTTTAATAATTTTTATATCTTACTATAACTTTTTTAGTATTTTTATAACTTTCAACATCATATTTTTTGTTCAAAGTTTACAACTTTTCATAACCCTAAAAACTAATTTTTATAACTTTTAATAAATTTTATAACTTTTAATATCTTTAAATGTCTTTATATTTTATAATATAATTGTTATACTGTTTTAACTTATGTACTATAAGTTTTATACATTTTTGCAACTTTTCATTAAATTTGTATAATTTAAAAAATAATTGCAATTTTTTACACCATTTAATTACTTTTATAATTTTATTATTTTTTAAACATACTTCGTAAACTTGATAGCATTTTTTTGTTACATTAATCTAGAGTAAAGCTGTATACTACGATAATACTTAGCACAATTTACGAATTAACTGAACAGTGATTGACATAGTAGTACATTAGCCCAGTTTTCTTTTTTAAATATAATAATTTTTAATATTAAAGCGTGTGCTTTGTTATCGCTGTCATGAAAGTGTTCTTCAATTGCTTCGATAATGTGGTCAGGCCCAATACTAAATGTATAAGTCTCGAAATATATTTTATAAAATATAAGTTCGAGCTTATCATACCATCTAGTTATGCATGTGAAACTTCTTCTTACCATCTTTTATAGCCAGGTAACAACGCAAATTTATTGTTCATCTTTCGTTATTAACTGGAAGGTTTTAAATTTTATAAATTTTAAATTTGTTATTATACTTTTAAAATAGCGGACAACAGAATAAAAGATCTGCCGAGTCGGAACAAGTATAGTTTCATATAATACTTAAAAACAAACAAATCCAAACTCAATGTACAAAAACTAATAACGTTTTTTGTTAGTTATAATAACTTTTATAATTTTTAAAATTTATTATTATTTTTTATAACTTTTTAATAATTTTTTTAACTTATTATAACTTTTAAGATATTTCTTTTATAACTTTTAATGTTATTATAACTTTTAACATATTTTTTGTTCAAAGTTTATAACTTTTCATAACAATAACAATATATAACTAATTTTATAACTTTAATAAATTCCACAACTTTTTATATTAGCAATATTGTTATATTGTTTTAACTAAGGTACTATAAATTTTATACATTTTTGCCACTTTTCATTAAATTTCTATAATTTAAAAAAATTGCAATTTTTACAACATTTAATTACTTTTATAATTTTTTAAACATACTTTATAAACATCGACATTGATCTAGAGTAAAGCTGTATACTACTATAATACTTAGCACAATTTACGAATTAACTGAAGAATGATTGACATTAGCCTAATAAAATAAAATAATATTTCTGTCAGCTGTTTTCTTTTTTAAATATATTAATTTTGAATATTAAAGCCTGTGCTTTGTTATCACTGTCATCAAAATGTTCTTTAATTTCTTCTATAATGTGGTCAGGCCCCATTTTTAAATAATTTTAAATGTATATTATATTTCATTTCGGTTATGTAAAAAAAAAATGCTGTAACTTTATTGCATTGAACTTTTGAATATATCAAAAAGTTTGTAAGTTACGTGTAATTAGCATAAAGTTAAAGTTGTCAGCTTTGCACTATGTTTTATTTATCAGTTTTGTACTGTATAGCGATAATGTACTTGCGCAGGTCGTTGTCATTTATTTTGTTGTAGAATATTTAATATCTTTGATGATACTGTGATCAGTTTAAACATGAAATATGCTATTAAGAATACTTCCTGATTGGTTTATTAAAATTTGTATGAGTTTTCATAATTAAGTTTATTAAACTCTAAAATTGGCATGCAAACTAAATTTTTGATATATTGTTATGCGATAAATAACGTAGTTTTTAGTAAATTAAGTAGTAATTTTCATTAATGATTTGTCGCTAGTTATCATAACAAAATATAATAATAAAATAATGACTTAAAAGTGAAATGCACTAATGTGATTCGTAACCAAATATAAGATCTAATATTTCGTGAAAATTTTTTATCGTTTCATCGTTGTTACTGTTGACTATGCAATTATGCATGCTATCCTAAATACAAAATGATTATTAGTTTCTATGCATTGTTATGCGACATAACTTACCATCGTTTTTTCCATTTTTACTTAATCGATTGTCTTATCCCACACTATTGCAACTAAAACATATCTGAAATAATGTTCATACAAGTTAATAAACATGATTTTTTATAATTGTGACAAAAATGTTCGAAACCCGATTATAACAATAACAATTATTAAAAAAATATGATAAAAAATATTATTTGACCTATATTCTTTTTATATTATAACTTTCAATTCTCATTTGCATCCATCAGATTTGCTGTTGTTACGATATATAGCGATACGTTTTCAAGATCAAGTTTAGTTTTATCTTTCTTATTCGCGATTACTTAAAAATAAAATATAGTGATACGATGTGAAGATCAAAAAAAAAATTTTTTTTATTTAATTTACTATCGGAACAATATTCTTGCATATAACACATCATTCAAATATATATGTAATAACATTTTTCATTACAGTTGAACAGACGAATGACAAATCTTAATAAATTTCAATAAAATTCATATGATCATATGTTGAAATGAAGATTTTAGTTATCGAAACATTACTATATTTCTCAAGTTATATGAATATGAAATGCAAAACCAGTATTCAATTGTATTAGTCTTTATATATTTTGCGAATACTATACAATAACAACAACAATCATTTACTATCATTTAAATTTAATATTTGTTACAGTTACTAAATTAAATATTGTAAATCGCACGTCGGACGTCGCACGTCGGACGTCGGACGTCGGACGTCGCACCCCGCGCCGCTTTTGAACACTTTTGTGTGAAATAATTTTAAAAGTAATAAATCAAATAGAAATTTAAAACCAAAAGTTTTCCAAAGTTACTAAAATAATTAATTGTTATATATACATGTGTTTATTTTTACGATTTTCAAGATCAAGTTTACTTATGCATTTTTTATACGTATGTAAAAAATAAAATCCAATTTCAATAATCTTTATTATTATGTATTCGTACACAATAATAATAATCACTTCTAATTTCAACTACAATTTTATTTAAAATTTGTTGTTGTTGTTGTTACGATATGTAATTTTTTACGTTTTTCAAGATCAAGTTTACTATTGTATTATCTTTCTTATTCGCAGTTTCTAGTACCAATTATAAAATTCAATGTCGCAGTTTCCAGTTTCAATTTTAAAATTCAATGTTTTAATCTTTATCTATATAATATGCAATCGTATACGATAACAACAGCAATTTAATATGAAATAACATAACCCTTTCAATACTAAAAAAATAATTTTTTATTTAATTTACTATCAAAACAATATTCTTGCTTATAATGGGTTAACACATTCCATAATAAAATTCTTCACACTACAGTTGAACAGGCGAATGACAAACCTTAATAAATTTCAATAAAATTCATATGATCATATGTTGAAATGAAGATTTTAGTTATCGAGACATTACTATATTTCTCATATTATATGAAGATGAAATGTAAAAGCAGTATTCAATATCCAATTACTATGGAAAAATATTTTTGGGATGGGATTTATATCAGAACCCCCACAAAACAACTACTCTCGAAGTCTGTCTGTTTGAGCGGAATTTAGTAAAAGCTGCTTTTTAAGTCAGTCTATCGTGGCCTTTTCTCAACGTAACTCTCTGGAATTCAGTACTTGTCTGGGGTTATTCCCGCATTTAATATTTAGTATCGATGCCCATTCCATTTTTGAACACGAGCCAAATCGGGGAGTTATAGGGTAATAGAAGCGAGTATAAATTGCATCTCAATTTTTAGTTCTAATTTCTGCCTTGCTGCAGTACTTAATGTTAGTTTTAAATCCGGTTCAGAGAATGATTTTTGCTTATTATTTTATCTAAAATGTCTTTTGTATTGGATTGTGGTTTGATATCATTAAATTTATGTTATTTACCGAATCTGATGTATACAGTTTAAGTGAAAATTTAGTGTTAGGGTGAATAAACATATTATTTATATCGATGGAGGTATTGAGCTCTTTAAGACTGTCATTACCCACATAATGCCCCCGAAAGATTTTAGACTTGGAAAAATGAAAAATTTTAGTTTTCGATCAGGTCCAAACAAGTCGATGAATAGTATGAATTATAGCGTGATGGATAATTTTTATGCTCCCTGCTATTGAGTTGGTCATGATTTTCATTGGCGATAGGGTTATACTTTTATTTGATCCTGTATCTACTAAAAATTTTACAGTTTTGCCGTTCCTCGTTTGGTGTTCTAAATATAGGCGAGCGAAGAATTATTCAATTTAAAAAAGTATTTTCGTCCTTATCTGCGTTGATATATTTGACTAAAGGTACACAGTATCATATGCTTTGCTTGACCACTACCGACTAATAATATTAGGATTAGGTTGATGCTTAAGGTCTATTGTGCTAATCTTGGAAAATGCGCGGTTTGAAAACCAAATTGGGGTCGACTAGGTTGGAATATTTTTCGTTCTTCTCTTTAAGCTGTTTTAGTTGACACACCTCACGGTGATCTTCACTCCTACTCGAAATATTCTCATCATTATACGTGGTAATGATGTCTCCGAAGTAACAGTTGTATTTTATAAATCATTAATCGGGACACCGCGCTTTCAACTTTCCGATATTTAGAAGTCACCAGGTAATAGCAACTTCTACAAATCGATGGATTTTCATTTGCTTCAGTCGAACATTTCTTAAATGTTTTGACGATAGTTAAAATAACAAAGAAACATGAACAAAGCAAACTCAATATTGTGAATTCATGACAGATTCCTAAAGAATTTAACGCAATCAAAGAATTAAATCAAAAGAAAAAAAATCAGAAAACGAAATCCACCCTCAATTTGATCAATCGACATCGAACTCTCAAAAAACACATAATCCTTACCACACATTATTCAAAAATATTTTAAAGTCATGTACAAAAAAAATCTTAAAATAAACATGAAATCAATAAAAATTGATTGAAATTTTAAGGATATATAAGGATCTTTTATAAGTAACGAATCCGAGAGTATGAATTTTCTATCGAGAATTTCTGCTTTAAAGCATAAAAGTTAAGTAATCGTTAATATTTGAAGAGCACCACATACATACAATAGAAAAAGGGCGACCGAACACATTAAGGATGGATTGCATAGAAAAATGGAAAATTTTAATTTTCTTATACCATATATAACAGAGGGGTTGTATATATAGGTTGCCATATATATAAGCTCATCGTTCTTTGCATTTATACACATAATATGGTATTTTCCGTAAAAATGTAATAAGGCATAACAAAGTTGCTGTACATAAAGAAAATTTTAATTCCTTTGAGATTAGTCGAATATATAATACAAGGGGGAGGAAGAACTTGGATAAACGAGAAATTTTTCATCCGATTTTGCTTTTTTTGGCTTTATTTACTTTTCTAAAACGGATGTTTGCTTTTTACCTAATTTTTTGATAAAATAAATACTGAAAATGGATAAATAATATTCTGGTGTGCCTACGATAAATAAGTGGGTATCATTTATATCAATGTAGAGTGTGTATGCGGTCGATAAAATTCGAATAATTAAATTTTTTGGGGGGCGCACTTGGTGGTATCGAAATCATCTTGTTAGTTATTTGTTATTTATCAATAAAGATAAGTGTATTTATATGTTATATTAAAGTAAACTGATCAAGAATGTATGTGTGTGTGTATGTGTAAACTGTCAAAAAATTATATATGCCAACTTTTGCACTATAATCAAAAAGGAAAATTTAATGCATTTTCGTTTTTTGTATATTGAACGGTGCTGTCTATCTGCAAATTTTGTAAAGTTACAAAGGAACCATAATCACGGGACCAGTGGTGCAGTGATTAAAGCTTCGGCACTTTTTCCGGGAAGTAGTGGGTTTGAATCTCACCAGAGGCTGGACGCAAAGCGAATTTTCATCTTCGATTACGATCAGTGATGTTAATAAACACAACTTAGACCCTCTGTTGGAGTGCAGAATTCAGCGCCGCTCCACCGTCCATGTCAGCTTACAGGTTGACATGGAGCTTGCAATGTGCATGTAGGATACTCTAATTGTGTAAATGGGTGGTCTGTGCGTCAATGAAAGGGTATTGATTGACCTTTAAAGAACATTAAATCCACTGGACATTAATACAGCTAACCCCCGCTTTACATGGTACTCGCAATACACGGTTTCGCAACAGTCGTGAAAGTGACTCGTTTAGCACGATTTCAATTTTAACATAAAACCCTCAATCAATTACCGTTAACGTACATATGTATGTACTTTATACTAACAAAATTTCGGTGAATACCCGAGTTTTATTTAATTCTCCTGTCTATTTTACGAATGTAATGTAATGTGTTAGTGATAAAAAGTAAAAAAAAAAATAATTTTAACACACAAAACCAATGTGTACAATTACAACAATATATGTATATAGTTTCACATTAAACTTATACAAACTGCATTTCTAATTTAGTTTTAGTTCTAAACGTACACAAACTGCAACACGCGACAATACTTAAAAGAGGATGTCATTAGATGGTAATGTTTTACGACAAAATGCGGTGTAAATATACAATGAGTTAAAGAATCAAGCTTTAAGTCAACCGTCTACCTTTACACCAGACGTTCCACAAGTTTTAGGCAGTAAGGTGTGGTTTGAGCGATTTAAAAAGCGTGTCTTTTTGTTTTGTTAAACTTCAATGAAAAGTTGTTTCGGCAGATAAGGTTGCCGCTGACAAATTTTCCCGCAGAACTAGCGCAAATTATCTAAGAAAATGGCTATACTGCAGACCAAGTTTTTAACGCGGACGAGACAGGCCATTGCTGGAAAAAATGGCAAACCGTACATATATTGCGAAAAACGAAAACACGGCTCATGGATTCAAAGCAGCTAAAGACAGGCTCACACTGCTGTTTTGTAGTAATGCGTTGGGTTATTTAATGACAAAGCCATTGCTTATTTAAAGATCATTGACTCCTAGAACCTTGAAAAAATTTGACAAAACCAAACTACCTGTATATTGGCGGGCCAACAAAAAAGCTTGGATGACAGCTAATCTGTTTAGAGATTGGTTTTTGATTGCTTTGATTAGTTTAAAAACCCATACTTTTAAGGTGTTACTTCTTTTAGACAACGGTCCTGGACACTCGCAGGATTTAAAGCACCAGCATATTCAGATAGTACCTACCACCAAACACTACGTCGCTCATTCAGTCGTTGGATGCATTGCATTTTCAACCTTCAAGGCCTACTATATCAGATGATTTTTTCAGCATATTTTGGATTTAATGATAGTGATACTATCATCCACGTGTGATTAAAATCATCGACTTCAAACGGCTGTTGGAAACCAATATGGCCCGAAATTGCTTCTAAGGACGTTGAAATTCCAGCAGTGAATGAAGCATATCAACAAATCGTTGACCTCTCACATGCTGTAGGAGGAAAAGGAATTGAGGACTTAACAGTTCACGATATTCACAAGCTGATAACTCAAGAAAATGATTTGACTAAACAAGATCTATTAGGTACAGTTGATGAAAAAACAGTTGGTTAACTGATCAACTGATTCCGAAAGCGAACCGCCAACCAAATTTTATATTGACAGCAAATTAAAACAATATTCGAGCTCGCTGAATAATTAAAAAATCAAATTTCAGAGAACGACCCAACCATGGAGCGGGGTTTAAAGCTTGAACGGGAATTGGAAAATACTTTAGCACCATACAAGGAAATTCAGAAAGAACTGGACAGCAAAAAAAGGAAGCCTCTGATTACGGAATTTATAAAAATTGGTGAAAGAAAACAAAATGACGACCTCCAGAGTTGCTCCAGTGAAGAATTTTAAAAGAACACATACTTAGGCTACCATCACGCAGTTTCTTCGCAGAGATAGGATCGTAAATGAAAATGAAGAAAATAGCAGTGTGAGCGATTGGGTTGAAATGTGCTAATTTTAACCACACTACATAACAAATGAATTTTATATGTAGATTTTGTATTTTAATAAAGTTTTTGATTTCTAAAATATTTCTATAAAAAATTTGAATTCTTTAAAGTTTTTTGTTTTAGTTTTTAGTTAATTTAATTTACACCCCAATTACCATAGTCGCGTCACGTCATATTTTGTGACTATAGTCACGTCGCTTACTTTTTCTATTCTTACAGTCGCAACTTACGCCTATTGTCATTTTATACGACTATTGTCATTTGGTTTTCATAGGTGACTGAAAAGAAAAATGGATTCTCGCAAAACGTTAGTTAAATTGAATATTTATTTACATATTTTTATATTTTATTTTATTTTCTTTTATATTTTAATTTTTATATTTTTTTTGTAAATGTACATAAATATAATTACTAAATAATAATCTAATTCAATCTGCATTCTTTGTAAATCATAAGGATCCACAACGAACAAGCACATCCAAAAAACCAATGTTAATAATTAAAACACATAATAACGAATTGAAAAATGAAATTTTATTAAAATATAAATCAAAAACAACTAATAAAAATTACATACGGACGTCTGACCTTGGGGTTAGCTGCCCATCATCACACAACAATCTCATCATTCGTATTATGGATCATCTTTCACCGCTCCAAACCTAACTGTATGCAGAAGCTAAAAGAATAAAACAAAAGTTAAATTTCAAATACTTGTGGTGTAAGCAAGGAAAAATCTTACTGAGGAAGGATAGTGAAGCTATTGTTTATCATATTAAATCGATGAACGATGTCAACTATATTGAACAAACATTTCTTGGACGACATACTGGTGCGGTCGATAATGGTGCTGATTGTAATTGATGTATTATCCTCAACTCCGAATTGTTGTCATGTAAATATAATAATATTTTTAGTTTTTCACTATTTTAAATTTTCAATATTTTATAGCCTATATTTACTTACATTTTATTTCTATAGTTTATTATACACTTTAAAAGTTGTTAATTTTATTACTACAATAATTTTATTGTTTACTTATGAAATGTCATTTACAGATGTTTCAGATATTTTTGTTGTAACTTTTGGTGTTGTTCGCGTCGAATTTAATTGGTCTAATTTTTTCATATATTTGACATTGTTTTATCATCTGGTAAATTTTATACGATTTAAAATTCTATTTTCAATTTCTTTCGTTCATTCATTATTGAATTTCATTAAATTGGTATTAGTAAACTTTTACGGTTTGGTATTGTTTACGTTTTCAACGAATGTTATTAATGACTGGATCTTACTGTTTATTTCATTTTATTGGCTATGAGTAAGCTCAGTAGTATTTTAAACCAATATTGTCATAATGAGTATTTTGATAATGTTGATGATTTTAAAATGAATTCAAACGGTGACTTTGGTAGTAACACTCAACGATTGATCACTCTCCAAATTAATATTCGTGGGATGAATGACATTAATAAATTTGACAACCTGTTAGAGTTCATTGATAATCTACAATCTGATATTCATATTTTAGTTATTTCGGAAACTTTTATTCAGAGTCACAATATGATGTCGTACAGTATCAACAATTATAGTAGTATATTTTCATGTAGAGATGATAGATCTGGGGGAGGTCTTGCATTATATATCAGAAATGACATTGAATATTGTTCATTGAAAAATGATAATGGTTTATACCCATTTCACTTCATTCAAATTAAGCTTCCTCGATTTGTTGGTACTAATGTATGTGCCATTTATCGCCCACCTAGTTCTGATGTTTGATTGTTTTTTTAACTTTTTAGATAGTTTTCTCTCTGATAGCTGCAGATCAGATAATATTCTACTTGGCGATTTAAATATTCCCATCAACAAAACAGATGATTATGTAACTGATTATATAAATCTGCTAATGAGCCATGGTTTGATAACTACTAATACGAATATAACTCGTTCTGCTAGTGGCAATATATTAGATCATGCCGTATCTAGCTTTCTAAACATTAAAAATGTTTACAATTGTACCATCTATTCAAACATTAGCGACCACAATTTTCTTTACACAAAATTTTGCTACGCAGCTAAGTACATTGGGAAAATTTTGAATAAAAAAATTGTGAACTTTGATAAATTAAATGAAGAGTTTAATAACTTTCTGATTTCAATGCCCCTTGATATTCATGATCCTAACAGCACTTTACAATTAATTGTAAAGAAATACAATGACCTTAATAATAAATATACTAATACAATAAGTGTCAAAGTTAAATTAAAAAATACTTTATGCCCTTGGATTACCTATGATATTTGGCAAGTAATTCGTGAGAAAAACAAAGTGTTAAAAAGATGTAAACTAAATCCCAATAACATTGTTCTTAAAGCGGAACTAGAACGCCTAAGTAAGTTACTAAAATCAAAAAAATATTTCGCTAAGAAACGTTATTTTAATGAAATGTTTGTTGATTTAAACCAAAGAGATCTATGGAAAAATATTAATTTGTTTCTTAATAAAAATCACAAAACAGCTCAGTTTGATTCAATTTTATGTAACGGACGGCTTTATATTGATACTGGTGATATAGTTAACCTTTTCAATGACTATTTTGTTAAGGTAGGTAGTTTAATTAGTGAATCTATCAACTCTGACAGAAATATTCATAAATTCGGTACCATTTATTGGAACTGTGATTCTATGTATTTTTCATCAGTTACAGCTACTGAAGTGTACAATATTATTCATTCACTTAATGATTGTAAGGGTTGTGGGCCGGACAAAATTAATAACTATGTGGTTAAATGTAGAGCAGATTTTTTCTCAAAACTTTTGTCAGAAATGTTTAATGAATGTTTATTAACTGGTATTTATCCTGATTGCTTAAAGGTTGCGAAAGTTATTCCCGTTTTTAAAAATGGTGACAGTTTATCAATTAATAATTATAGACCTATTTCAACTTTATCAGTATTTGACAAGATTTTTGAAAAATTACTCTTCTCCCGATTGGTAAATTTTCTTGATTCAATTAACTTTTTCTACTCATATCAATATGGTTTTAGAAAGGGAGCTGGCACGGATTAGCTCTTGTTGAAATTTCAAATATGATCTTTACAGCTTTTGACAACAAAAAGTATGTTGGAGCGCTTTTCTTAGACTTACATAAAGCTTTTGATTGTATTGATCATGAATTGTTACTTAGCAAATTATATATTTATGGTGTACGGGGTGTTCCTTATAGCTTGCTGAGTAGCTATTTATCAAATAGGAAACAGTATGTCATGGTCAATGAAGTTAGAAGTAATATGTTGGATATCAAATGTGGTGTTCCACAAGGCAGTGTTCTGGGACCACTTTTATTTTTAATCTTCATTAATGATATTTCTTATTTACCATTAAAGGGCAAAATTAGAATTTTTGCTGATGATACGGCGTTATTCTATGAAACCTTAGATGCCAGTGGGATAATGGATGATATGAATCACGATCTCAATATATTATTAGAATACTTTAAATCAAATTTAATTTCACTTAATATATCTAAAACTAAACATATGATATTTCATTCCCCATATAAATCAATGGTTACGTTACCTTCATTTAAAGTGAACAACATTATGATTGAAAGAGTTAATTCATTTAAATATTTAGGAGTAACTTTTGATGCTCGTATGTTTTGGCAGGATCATATTAATTATACTAGTAAAAAAATTGCTCCACTTGTAGGTCTTCTTAGGAAATTATCTTTTTTCGTTCCTAGACGGGTGTTGTTAATGATTTATTACTCGTTCATTCATTCACGAATCAGCTACGGTCTACTTACATATGGAACAGCCGCTGCAACTAGGCTAAATAAAATTCAAGTAATGCAGAACAAAAGTTTAAAATCAGTCTACAGGTTGCCATTTCTGTTTCCAACTAAAGAATTATACTATAGTGGGAATAATTTAGTGTTACCCATTAACGTGTTACATAAATTTCAAATAACGCTATATATGTATAAAGCGCTACATGTATCTTCAGTGTTATCTAATATTAAATTTGATTGTATTCGTCATATTTATGGAACAAGTATTGCAAAAGAATTAATTACCATCATATAAAGTCTGAATTTGGAAGAAAGTCGATTACCTTTTTAGGACCAGTTATATATAATCAAATACCTGATAATTTAAAAATATCTGAAACATTTTTGAAATTTAAGAATAGTATTAAAAAGTATTTTAAGTCCAATATTGAATTGTATTTTTAATTATAGGCAATTTATGTATTACATTTATCATTATTGTATTTTTTTCATTATTGTTTTTTTTCTTTGATATTGTTATTTTCGTATTACTTTTTATAATATAAATTAGCTGTACATACTTACTCAGATTATTCTTCAAAGGACAATAAATCCACTGAATAATCTGGTAGTTGTATTGTAACTGAGAATATAAATAAAATAAAAATAAAAATAAATAAATAGTTATATGTACGTAAATATAATTATTCGTTAATGTATGTATATTTTTTTGTGTTTGTTAAAAGTGATGTGCTGAATTGGATTTTATGAAGTGAAATTGTTGAGTTTTTTATAAATTGAATAGTTCAGTAAATTTTTTTTTATTCATTTTTAGTAATAAAGTCACAAACTGCAAGCAGTTTGAAATGCTCGTTAGCCTAATGGAGAAAAATCCAGAAGTGGCAAGAGGATATATGAGCTTTGGTAACTCCAAAGACGACTTTAAAAATATTTGGAACGGTTTTGCAGATAGGCTTAACAGTGCTGTGCTTCCCGTAAGCACGATTAATGAGTGGCAAAAGGTTTGGAACGACTATAAGGGGAAAATTAAAAATAGGCTGGCTCACAACAAAAAAGAGTTGGCTGCAACTGGTGGAGGAAACCACAAACTATACACATTCTCCGCCATAGAAGAAAGTGTTATAGATTTGCTAATGTTGCGAGAAGTTTCTAATCCATCTCGAAAAACATTCAGGCTAAATTCTTCTATAGAGAACAATACTATATCTACCGAACCATCATAGAGACAGCCACTGCTTCAATAGAACATGAAGATGAGATCCAATTTAACCTACATGATGTCACAGTGGAAGAATACATGTTACCTGAAACGACACAATATCGTGAACCACCAAATCCTCCACAACCTAAAAAAAAATCAAAAAAATCAATTGAACGACGAGCGAAAACGCATGTTAGAACTTCAAACAACCGCAATTCAGGAAACAGAGAAATACACTAGGGAAATCGCTCGATATACTCGCAAAATGTATGATGTAAAAATGAAGAAATTTGAATTATATAAAGAAGATCTGCTTAAAAAGAAGCGAATACGGCAACAGGCTATTGAAATTAAACTTCGAGCGGTAAAATACAAAGAGAGAAAATAGGCGATGGCAGAAGCGAAAGAAAATACCAAAAGACAGCCACAAGACTGTGATAGCAGTGTAACAGCTGATAGCGATAAAACAACTATTAAATATTTGTATGTACATATTTTATTAATAACTTACTGAATTTATTTATTTTTTTATTATAGATTTATTTAAAATGAATTACCTAGTTTAATCATTATATAATATTTTGAAATACTTAAATTTTAATTAATATTTTTACAATAAAATTTAATTTTAGGAAATGTTTGAACTTTAGCAAATTGAATTCATTATTTGTCCGCGAATTCTTTCCCCAAAATTACTTTGATCGTCGTTGTCCGGTGCGAACTGCTCTTCTCCAACAGGCATATTAATAGGAATATCCATATTTAATTTATATGATATACACAGATTGTGTAGAGCACAACAAACATTAATTATTTGTCTTGCCTTGTCCGCTGAATAATGAAGCTGTCTTTCCCCTAGGATACATCGAAAGCGATTTTTGAGAACCCCAATTGTTCTTTCCACTATATTCCGAACGCTCGTGTGTTTGTTATTAAAAATTGTTTCTCGTGGGTCGCGCTCTTGCTGTAAAGTCCGAAATGGTACGATCAAAAATGGCTTCAATGCGTATCCAGAATCACCTATAAAATAAATATTATTTAACATCATTAAAATGCGTTTGTTTTCTTGAATATTACCTAAAAGCCACGAGTTTCTGTCTCCAATATTAAACTCATGTTGAAGATGGGTATCTAGTTCGCTAGAGTTGAATATATAAGAATCATGGCAGGATCCTGGATGGTTGGCGTCAATGTATCGTATATACATTTGGTCGTCACACACCTATGATTGAAATATAATTTTCTGGTTTAGTTGTAAACAAATAATTATAATTTAAAATTTATTACCAGCATCACGTTTAAACTAAAAAATCCTTTTCGGTTATAATACAAATGTCTTTCATTTGCATGCGGTGCCACAATTGTAACATGGGTTCCGTCCACACATCCTATTACCCCAGGAAATCCATGCTTCTCAAAAAATCCCAATTCAATTTGCCTTTTGTCTTCCTCGCTTGTTGGAAATTTGATCATTTCCGGACATAAGTTGTTTTCGAGTATGTCCAGTATTTGCTGTAAGTTTCTTGAAAACGTTGGCTGAGCTACTGTAGCCATATCATTTCCAGTGCAATTTGATACCCGCTTTCAGAAAAAAACGTAGTGCAGCAGCCAATTTTAAATTGGGAGGAACCAACGATGATTTTGTAGTCGGTTTTAAGTTCACTTCTACCTTATTCAATAAATATTTAAAGGCGTCCTTATTCACACGGAAGTTTTTTGTAAACCTAAAATTGAGACAGATAAAAATTTACCATTCCATAATTACATATCACTTACAGAAAATCTGGCATCTCTAGAGGATTCGATTAATTCAGCAGTATACTACGCTGAACAGCCGAACTTTGGCTATTGTCATCACTATCGCTGTCGTAAAAGAATTCTACGCTGCTCATATTATGTTAATAAGACAAAAACGTATTTCACAAAAACGAAAGCTTGAATATTTTCTATATTTCACTAACACAAAACAAAAACTTGAAATATTTTTTCTGTATTTCACCAAAACACAAAACGAAAACTTGAATTAAAATTTCAAAACGATTATTGACAACACAAACTGACACTTTTGTATTTGTCAAATTCGAGCAAATTTGAGCCATTTTTGGTCTTACCAGATTCGAGTCGTATCGACTGTGAGAATGGCAAATTTCAAGTGAAGTGACACGACTATAGTCACTTCACATAAAGTGATACGACTATGGTAATTGGAATGTTAATTTTTATGAATTAAGCGGTTTATGCACTTTTTAAAAAATAAAAAACTTACAGTATAAAATCAATGTTTTAATATTTTATGAAGAATTTACCTATATTTCAGAACCAAACCACATTAACTGTATAGAATCTGAGTATCGCTTAACAGGATTTCACATTACACGGCATTTGTATGGAACAAGTCTACCGTGATAAGCGGGGGCTAGCTGTACTTCCTTATAACAAAAAAAAAAAAAAAAAAAATCTCGTGATTAAACTGCTTTTTGATTGAACTCTAGTAATAGTAAAAAGATTTAGAATTGCTCCAACGTCCACATCATAGCTTCTATTCTCATTTAAAAAAAATACTCTATCTCTCTTGCAATAGAGTTGTAAACATATAGATTCTCATCTTAAGCCGATCTCTGGAAATCGTTTGAATCGTTTGATGTTGTATATCAGTTAGTGTTTTTTATATATCTTAATATTTTATATGTCTTAATCTGAAATAAGCGAGTGGTCAATAAAAATAAATTTTATCTGAATAATTATTTCCCACCATGATGTGCACCTTTTTAAATATTACATAGAATGTCACCACCTAATATTCCAAAAGGAATTTAGTCGAATAAAAATTATTTTCTTTTGAACTCGAACAACGATAAGAATACCACCAGCAGCTCGATTCTGGTTTTTCCTATAGGAAAAGAAATTAGGAAAACTATTTTCATAGTATTTTGGTCACGAAATTTTTTTTCTGGCATGCTATGGTTAAAAGTTAGTCTAAATTTTTTCAAAAACAAAATTAAATTGGGAATATTTTTCCAATCCAATTTCGATACGGAAAAAATATTTCCTAAATTAAAAATTTTAGATCAAACATGATTTCTCAGTAAGTCAGAAGTCAGTCTTTTCCTATAGGAAAAATCAAAATCGAGCTGCAGTAAAATAATCCGAAATACAATAGACATTTTTTTCCATTTTTGTCCATTTTTGTTGAGTTCTTATCACTTTGACTACATATAACAATGTTACAAGAGGATTCAAATATATAATTATAAATTATCTAATTTTTAGCCTTAGCCGTGCAATAAAGCAGTAAAAGAACAGATTATACCTGCGTCCACTTCTGACGTTGCGATATTGTGAACAAGGAAGATGTGATATCTCGAGCTCGATATGCTGTATAATTCTATAGACACATTACTGGTTTCATAACTATGGTTTCGAGTTACCCATGATTTCGTTGTAAGGTATCACCCCTAACAATAGTTTGTAACTCGGTTAAAACATTGTTTCGGCATGAGATATTTTTTCTCATCCCGAAGCAGTTTTGTGTTCCCAACGCCGAATACATCAAAAATGGAGATTCCGGTCACTAATAGTTTGACAAGCAAATCTAGTTTCTTTTGAGTTTTCTATTTTTTCATTGAGCTATTTGGTTGGCGGGAACAAATTATTTACTGTTCTGTCAACAGAAAAGTCATTTATGACAATTTAAAAATCAATTAAATGTCAATCTTGGCATTTTTGTCAATGACTACTCCATTACTATTTAAAACCAAACGAGAAGGCAAAAGAAAGTGTAGTGTGTCTTGAGTTTTCATCTCGCAAACCAAAGTTTTATAGTCTTAGTAACGAACCCAGATATGTGTCTATGGTACTAGATAGTGAAACTTTGACAGCGGAACATAAGAGATTGCGCGAGTCGCCGCAAGTGGCAGCACTATCACTAAAGAGAATTTATTTTGTTATGTAATTACCAGCGGAAATTTTTCATTCATTATGTATCACTTTTTTCCCTAAATTAAATATCTCAGCGGAATAAAATATTAAAAGGGATCCTTAAAATGGCAAATTGATTGATATCCGAAGTAAAGGAACTCGGTATATGAAATCTTGAAATTTAACAATATTCATTCTTTCTGGCATTTCTTCCACTAGTAACCAATACTTTCGGTTATTTTTCTAGTAGCTTAGATCATATTGAGACTATATGGGAAATTTGGGGAAAATTCATGGACTAGAATTTTTTGATTTTATTCGGCCAAATAAGTTATTTTCAGTTGTTGGCCAATATCTCAAAAAGTTCCACTAGTAACCAATATTTTTGGTTGTTTTCTAATAGCTTAGATCATATTGAGACTGACAATAAATAAGATAAAAATAAAATATTGATTTATAATGTTTTTTTCTGGGAAAATATTTTTACTTATTTTTTATTGTTAATGCCCCATATCAGTGGAAACAATAAATTAGATTAAAAAAAATATGAGTTTTACAAAAATATGGGAGATGTCCTAAATCCATTTTCACCCCTTTTCCGCAAATATTAATTTCCTTGATTAATGTTTAAACTAACGAAAAAAATTAACATCGACATGAAATTCTAGTACATGAACTTTCCCCAAATTTCTCATATAACCTCAGTATGACCTAAGCTATTAGAAAAACAACCGAAAGTATTTTGTTACTAGTGGAAAAAATGGCGGAAAGACGGAATATTGTTAAATTTCAAGATTTCATATACCGAGTTAATTTACTTCGGAGATCAATCAATTTGCCATTTTAAGGATCCCTTTTAATATTTTATTTCGCTGAGATATGTTATTTAGTGAAAAAAGTAATACATATGAATGAAAAATTTCCGGTGGTAGTTGAACTTAAGCACTCAAGTTGTGTGGCTTATTCTGGATGTATTCTAAATTGTCGTAAATTATTACGAGAAGGTGGTCTTTTGATATTTTAAACGGGCGTTGATGCTGATAGGAACTGTTAACGAAGCTCTAATAGAAATTACATTTTTAACTCAAAATGGCCGAAACATAGAGAAAATGAGACAATAAAAAATTTCCTCCGTTGGAAATAAGTAAGGCTTTCAGGGATAACAGGTTTATGGGAATAATACGGTGAGCATGAAACTAATGGTGGATTGCAGATGGAAATCGCGATTATTGGGAGTATCATATTTCGAAATCCGGTCATATTTTGTAATCGAACCCAATGTAGTGCGTCTACTTGTATTCTATAATTTTCGACGTCCTGTTGTGGCAATGTTGAAAATTCGTAGACAATATAGGTTTTTTGCTTCTTATTGTTGTTTTATTCGCTGTTTTTTAGTTGAAATTTGCCTCTCACTGTTTTAAATATTTTTCAATTTATTATTTGCAATCCAAAGTTTTTCATGACACTAAGGCCACGCTTCTGACTAGCGAGTAAATCGGCCTATTAACGTGACGCAATAACATTGTCCTTCGGATTCAGGAAGTGGACCAATGATGTCAAGATGGACTTCAGCAAATCTTTTGGCTACTGGAGTGTAACTTCTGCGTGAAGCACCATATCATCGATTTCCGCCCTATCAACATGCGGATATGCACGGTCAGACTTCGCACTAATAAATTTAACATCACGATCGTTAATGTGCATGCACCCACCGAAGATAAATCAGATGACATCAAAGATCTCTTGTTTGTCGAGCTCGAGGAAGTCATCAATAACATACCGCACCACGACATTAAAATCATCGTGGGCGACTTTAATGCAAAAATCGGTAGAAGTGCAGAAAATACAACGCACATCGGTCCTAACAGCCTGCACCTAACTAGTTACAACAACGGCCAACGCGTCACCGACCTGGCAATAACGTACAACTTAGTTGTATCAAGTACGTTTTTTCCACATAAGAGAATTCACAAAGTAACGTGGAGATCGAATGATGGAAGAACGGAAAACCAAATCGATCACGTCATGGTGTCCAAGAGACACTCCACCAGCATATCTGACGTTAGATCTTACAGAGGTGCAGATATGGACAGCGATCATGTGCTTGTCATATTTAAATATAAGTGCAAACTGTCATCAACCTTCAATAGACAAGCACAAAAAACCGTTCGATGGAATGTCGATGCTCTAAAAGACCAAGCGTCACTGCAGAGTTACCAATCAGCTGTCGCTAACTATTTAGAGCGGCCCAGCGACAACGAAGAAGCTCCTCCTAATATCCAGGAGCAGTGGCACGCTATACAGTCAGCCATAACAACCGCGGCGCAAAACACTATCGGCAGAAGACCGCCGAGATCCCGCAATGATTGGTTCGATGATCAATGCCGCCTGGTCGTCGAAAATAAACGAAAGCTTCGTGAAAAATGGTTGGCTCGCAACACGAGAAGCACTCAGGCAGAATATCTACGCGCAAGGAAAGCCACGATTAAATTCCTTCGACAAAAGAAACGCGATCATATATGAGGTCATGCAACGAAAACATCAGCTTCCAAGCGGAAGTAGGAAATTCAAGGGACTGTTTTGCTAATGCCAGGAATCTCACTAAAGACTTCCACCCAAGAAGTACAGCCATAAAAGACGGGAATGGAGAATTGAGAACAAACGTGGCTGATGTTCTCTCAGTATGGCAAACCTTCTTTCAAAATCTACTAAATCGGAATGACGACGTGACCCCCATTAGAACAATAGCTCCTCCAGGTGATGAGGTCTTCGTCGAATATCCCACAGCAGAGGAAGTAGACGCAGCTATTAGTCGATTGAAAAACGGCAAGGCACCCGGTCTCGATGGAATCCCCGCAGAATTAATCAAACTCGGAGGCGCTACTCTTGCAACAAGTTTATACGATCTCGTCGTTTGTATTTGGGACCAAGAAGAGTTGCCGGAGAATTGGAAGACCGCACTCATATGTCCGTTGCATAAAAAAGGCGACCGTCTTAAATGTGAAAACTTTCGTGGCATAGCTCTATTGAACACTGCTTACAAAGTATTGGCTAATGTTGTACTTGCCAGACTCATCCCTTTCGCCAAAAACATCATTGGCGACTATCAGTGTGGTTTTCGTCCCAACCGATCGACCACTGACCAGTGTTTCACCATGAGGATGATCTTGGAAAAATGTTGGGAGTACAACATAACCATACATCAATTATATATAGACTTCCGGCAGGCATATGACAGTATAAACCGCGACAACCTTTGGGCCGCGCTCATATGCCTAGGTATTCCAGAGAAACTTGTTTCTCTGTATAAATTAACAACGCCTGGATCTGCATGTAGAATTGTAATTGAAGGATCTGTGTCAGACTCCTTTCAAATAACATCTGGTGTTCGACAGGGAGATGCACTCGCGCCTGTGCTGTTCAATTTGGCGCTTGAGTACGTAGTGAGGAAAAGCAACATTGAAACTTCGCGCTGTATATTCAATAAATCAGGCCAAATTCTTGGATATGCAGATGATATCGTGCTTCTTGGCCGAAGACCTAGCGACATCAAGGACAGTTTCATACCGCTCAATCGCTGCGCAAGAAGACTTGGTTTGGAGGTGAACAGTACAAAAACGAAATTTTTAACAACACCCAGGAACATCTCTATGGCAAATCTCGAAATTGGCGACCATAATTTTGATAGCGTCGAAAATTTTAAATACCTCGGGTCACTTATAACATCATCAAACGACATGCAGGCAGAAATAAAAGCCCGAATTGCTGCCGGACAACGAGTTTTCTACGCGCAATCAAAATTATTGCGATCTAAACACCTATCGCAGTCGTGCAAGCTCGCACTTTATAAAGCACTGATAAGACCTGTGCTTACTTTCGGAAGCGAGAGCTGGACCATGACCTCTAACGACTGTAGATTATTATCTACCTTCGAAAGGAAGGTCATCCGTTCAATTTTTGGTCCTATTAAAGTTGCGAACAATGAATATCGGATTCGCATGAACCACGAAATAAAGCAACTTCTCGGAGGTAGCGATATTATCGGCTTCATCAAATCTAATCGAGTGAGATGGCTCGGCCACGTTGCAAGATCTCCACAACAACGAATGGTTTACAAAGTGTTCCATCAACAACCAGCCGGAGTACGTCGTAGAGGAAGACCCCGACTGCGCTGGCGTGACGACGTCGAACAAGACCTACTCGTATTAGGATGTCGAAATTCGAGGACGAGAGCGATGGACCGAGAAGGATGGAGGACCATAGTGCGGGCGGCAAAATCCCTTCATGGGATGTAAATGCTAGAGAGAGAGAGAGTGTAACTTCCCAACGTAGCTTTGTTATGCCGATTCACTTTGGCTTTTTGACATGCCAAACAATATTGAGCCATTTTTTTACAACATTTTTCATATTGCAAAAAATTAATTTTTACTGACATGGCTTCGACCGTAGCTTTGACCCCCGGATGAGCCAAATTGTGTACTGTTTAAAATGCCTGTGTGCAAAAATCTGTTCGGATGTATGAACGATTTTTTCTTGTCGACGTCTCAGAATTAAGATTAACTGGAGAATTGAATGCTAACGTAATTTTTTCGAATATTAGCGATTTATTATTCTCGATTAGTTAAGTTAACTTATCGCTTTGTTGAAATTTTGCTATAGCGTGATAGTCGATGGATTCCGGCAATGATATAACTTTAATTCTTGAAAGTGCATCTGCTACTACATTTTCAATACCGGAAATTTGTTTTAAATGCGTGGTGAATTGGCTAATGTAGTCTAAATAACAGAATTGTTGTGGTGATGCTTTTTTGGGATTCTTTTGAAACGCATATATCAATGGTTAATGGTAATTTTTTGTCCTTCAATTAGATGTCGAAATCGTTTTGTGGCAGAATAAGCGGCTTACAGTTCTCTTTCGTATGCACTCTAGCGTTGCTGAGTGTCGTTTAATTTTTGTGAATAAAATTGCAGAGATTGCCAAACGTTCTCGATCTGCTGTTGTATAACTGCTCTAATGGCTTTGTCCGATGCATATCTACCATCATTGCAAGTCTAGCATTCGGTACTATATGAGCCAACATAGCAACTTCGCCGAGTTGTTTTTTGCTGAGCTCAAATGCATCTATAGCCTCGTCTGTCCAGTCAATTATTAGTGAATCATTCTTTTTGCTACCTTTTATATAGTCGTAAAGGATGGTTTAATTACCACCAGCATTAGGAATAAATGTTCTGTAAAAATTTAACATACCCAGGTATCGTCTTAATTGCTTAATTTTCTCTGGTTTGTTGAATTTAAGTATATTAAGTATTTAAGTTTATACGTGCGGTTGATGGAAGAATCAACCAGCAGAAGAAATTTCATTTCCTAAGAAAATACAAATATGGCGACAAAGTGGTAAAGCAGAAATTTTGCTGTGTCTCAAAAATAAAATATTTTTAATAAATAGTCAATAATTTATTTGCGAAATAATACTAAAGTTTTTGTAAATACATTTGAAATAGTTTGTATATTATCTCTAAGATAATATAAATATCAAAAATTCTTTAAATAAGTCTAATACATAGTGTTCACATTGAATAATACTCCTAAGTTGTTGTTAAGTTTACTGTAAAACAATAAACCGTAAACAAGCAAAACAATCTTTATGAAAGTGATTTCGGAATAATTTGTATTATCGACAGTGAATCAACTAATTACATTATATATACAAGTCTAACAACTATTTCAGTGCCACGCAAAAAATTCTTTAAAAATAATTTTATAATTAAATGTGAATTTGTGAAAAACGATGCATCCATTCAATTGTTGTATTTTCTATCACCCAAATAACGTGGAATAAGTGCGCAATAATTAAAAACCATTTTACTTTGATAGTTCAATTTGCTAAGTAAATCTGTGGTCAAATTCATTGATACTATGCCACCAAAAAGAATTCCATCTATGGATTTATCTGATCTAGCAAAATTAAAATATCCAACAATAGAGGATCTACTTTCAGCCATCATAGTGTTGAATGAAAATATTAGCAGCCGCATCGACAAATTAAGTGAAGCTGTTAATAATCTGCAGCAGAATAACAACGAGCACAAATCTAATATAAATAAGATCTTTAAAGTGACTGATGCACACGATGATGATATTAATTCACTAAAATGTCAAGTAAATGTGATTCACCAAAAAGAATACACAAATGATGTCATTATTACTCATTTACCTTCCGAAGTCTCATCGACAAATGTAATTCTTAGCAAGCTATCGGAAGTGTTACCTTTCAAATTAGATGACGTCAAGTTCTCCTTTCTAAAAATCAATAAAATTATATCGGACTCTTCAGCAATACCATCAACATCATCTACTCATCAACTTCATACAGCGCCATCTAAATCTCTCATTATCAGATTTAAGGAACTATAACATGCTAAAGTTGAGGTAATGAGATTCATAAGAGCGAACGGGCCGCTTTTTACACGTCAAATTGTCCCCACTGTAACGAACAAATCAAAACTACATGTTAATAATCGAATTACTCCACATAATCTACAATTAATGAAAACGTTACACATCTTGAAGAAAAATGGGGAAACTGCCAAAGTGTGGTGATGCAAAATCATCAGTTTTTTTATCATGTATCCCAAAAATGATCAGCCGGTCATAATAACATCATCAATGGATATCAACAACTTACGCAGCTAATTTTTTGTTTGCATGCAATTTATTTATTTGTTTCATTTTTCTTTTTGTTATCACATCATGATTTTGCTGTTATTTTTGTTTTGCAATTGCAGGTATAAGGTTTATTTTTGATTTAGTGATTCTATTTATTACTGTAATTAAAATTCACTATTTCTATCCCACTTCCAATTACTTAAGTACATATTTCTAATTTATAAATTGTAAATGGACGATATTCAAATTTATAATAACATTGACATTGAATATTCTATTGCTGTTGATAACAATCATAAATTTAATTTCCGACTAGTATCAATAAATGCAAGAAGCGTACGTAGTAAAATGGATGATATTGAATTATCCATTTCGGCCATCGGTTATTTACCTCAGGTTTTAGTTGTTTCCGAGACCTTTATTTATCAAGAGGAAGAACTATTTTATAACATCCCGGGTTATCAATCACACCATTGTATAAGGAATAATAAAGGTGGTGGTGGTATTAGTGTATTCACTCATAACTCAGTTACAGGAAATGAAGTTCAAAAGGATACAGTGGATGGAATTAGTTATGTGGTAATCAGCTGCTTGAACAGTTTCCAAATTCGATACTCATGGGTGACCTTGATATTAATTATCGGGCATCTAATGATATAGCAAACTTGAGATTGCAATCAACTGTATTATCCAATGGATATTTAATTTTGAATTCACCACTAGAAATTTACGCAACTAGATTTTCAAACACAATCGCTACTGTAATTGACTATGCTATAACGGACTTAGTCTCTTTTAAATATAAACTTACAATTTTAGATATTTCTTATTCTGATCATCAAATGCTCGTATTGGACTTGTATAATGGATTTTTTACTAATTCTAGCATAGCACGGAATAAAATTATATTCAATGTTATAAACTATGATCATCCTGATTTCTTACATGTTCTAAATGAAAATATAGATAGCTTTGACAGTTTAATTGAGAAAGTTCGAAAAGTAAGTTCAAATAACACTGTTACTATCCAAAAACCTTATTACAAGCCATGTTAATGTTACCCCTTTCAATTTAATGAGAAACCGTGATAGATTTAGCAAGCTACGTCGCAAATATCCCGATAATAATTTTTTCAACGAAGAGTTTAACAGGCTACGTAACCAAACTGCGAACCTAAACAAAAAATTGAAATTTAATTATATTTCCGGAGAATTACACAAAAATGAAAAAATTCCAAAACATATTTGGAAAATCATCAACAAGCTTGTTTTTAATAAAGATGGTCCAACGACTCAAGACTTTTCCGCCATTGAGGTAGACAATGTTATTTTGAAGGATCCTACAATAATAGCCAACTCGTTCAACAACTATTTTACGAATGTGGCACTCTATATTGACCCCTCAAATTCAATTACTAATTACGATCTAGTGCCTCATTTTAAAAGTTATTCTAAATATGCCTTTAATATTCAAGAGTTATCGTTTCATGAAACCGATAATGAGGAGTTATCTTTAATTATTGATAGTCTTAAAAAACTGCTTCAGCCGGCTATGATAGTATTTCTACTAGGTTTATCAAAAGGTTTAAAGGTGAATTAGCTCCAATTTTGCTAAAACTTATTAATAAACATCTCACTGCAGGAAATTTTCCTAATTCCCTAAAAGCTGCTAAAATAATACCTATACATAAGCAAGGTGATAAATTTAAAATGGATAACTATCGACCTATCTCGATCTTAAATGGTTTCTCTAAGATATTCGAGTCAGTCCTTCTGAAATATTTTAAAGAACATTCGATTATTGACATTAATCAGTTTGGATTTATTGAGCACTCAAGCACACAAGCTGCTGCAACTAATGTGTTTAATATAGTATATACGGTGCAATGGATGGGAAAATGTTTGTGTCATTACTTTTCATTGACGTTAGTAAGGCTTTCGATTGTGTCAATCACACAATCCTCTTAGAAAAATTCCAGCTATTGAACCCAAATCCCACCGCTATAACTATAATTGAAAGTGTTCTTGCAAACAGGAACACATTCACTTCGCTAAGAGGTGTTCATAGTCATAATAACATTTCGATCGCGGGGTACCGCAAGGCTCCATACTTGGCCCGTCGCTTTTTAATTTTTACATCAATGATATATATATAATATATCATTGCATGGAGCCCTTCAAATGTACGCTGATGACGCCATAATTGTTTATAAATCATTATCTCGGTCAAAGCTACTACAGCATATGTCATCAGATTTGACAATGATTAATAACTTTCTGAGGGCGCATCAGCTCAACTTCAACCAGTCGAAAACTAATTATATTATTTTTCATTCTAAACTGAAATCAGATGATGTTGTCTTCCCTTTTCCTGGGTATTTCTGGTTTAATGATACTAAAATTAAAGAAGTAACTGAAGCAAAATATTTTGGGGTTAGAATCGATTCTGATCTTTCATGGCGAAATCATATTACATATATATAAAGAAAATCTCACCTATGGTCTTTGCAATTAAACGAATCCGACCACTCATTGATTTAAAATGAGCGTTCATGCTGTATTTTGCTCATATTCATTCACACTTATGTTATATGAATATTATTTGGTCAACTGCGGCAAAATATGTAATAGAACCTTTAAGGATTCTACAAAATAAATCATTAAAAATCGTTCTGCAGCTTCCTTGGCTTACTCCTTCGAAAAGTCTCTATTCACCCAAAATTATTCCTCTCCCACTTATATGTACTTATGAAAGTATACTTTTTATCAAAAAAGTTAAGTCGAACCTACTTAAATGTAATTTAGATCTAGTGCAAGTCGGCCAAATCCATACTCATTATACCCGAAGACAGTCACATTTCTTCATTCAAACCCATAAAACCAACAAGTCGTTTAAAAATATTTTTATTAACGGACTTTATCAATTTAACAGCTTACCCACTGATATTAAACACACCAGTGAGATAGAATTATTCAAATTAAAATCCTTCTTGTTTTCAAAGTGGTTAGAAAATGATTTTTAAAATAATAATTTATTTATTTTAAACCATAATAACTATGAATAAGATTAAATGTTTAAAAAAACATCAACATACATATATGTATTTTTTATATATTACAATATATTTGTAAATCCTACATATTTTTATACTCACCTACTACAGTCATTCATTTGACTATCAGGTGTGCTTTGTCGAATAAAAAAAAAAAATAAAAAAAGTTTGGTTTCTTGCAAAATTGCATTTTCTCACATTTACCACGACAGCTGCTTATTTTAATTTCGAAAAGATTATTTCCAAATGACGTATAAATGATCTTCGAACGATCGTGAAGCGATTAATAATTCATCTAGATACGCAAAACAGAAACTTAGATTGCTCTCTATCGAATAACTGAACCTTTGAAACGTGTTCCCAGCATTCCATATCCCAAAAGGTGTGCAAGTAGCCATTTTCGGAATATCTGCTTTCTCGATTGATATCTGGTAATATGAACGAACTAAACCAATTGTTAAAAAGATGGTACATCCGTGCAATTGATGTGTGTGAATCCTGTAGACACGGTATCGGGTACCTGTCAGGTATTGTGACGTTGTTAAGTGCATGATCTCTATTCCCCATTATTTTGGCAATCAAATGTAGTGGAGTAGACCTACTACTCTTGGATGGCCTACAAATACCTTCAATAACTATATATTCAAATTCATTTTTTTCAATTGCCAAATTTTTCGATTCTTAATCGATTGGTCTTGCAGGCAATCGGTGGACCTCGCGTGGAAATGTGTTGTATCACTTGATGTTTAGTGGGTGAGTTTCCCTGGATATCTCGCGTGATCTCAATAAATTGCTATAGAAGAAGTAACACTCTAACGACAATCGTGTTAGTGTCAATAACTCTTAGTGTAATAGAATCGGATGGATTGACCAGACGACTCTTCTGGATGTCAACCAACAAACCTGAGTATTTAAGAAAATCGGCGCCGATGATTGGCATCGTAACATCAGCCAAAATAAAGGTCAAAACGGAATGTCTTCGAAGACCGAGGTTTAACTCTAAACGGCGGGAACCATTCAAGATTTGGATTTATGTTCTTCTTCTCGTTACTATTCGCGGCAATGACAGAAACATCAGCTCCAGTATCGGAAAAAAATTTAATTTTTGATGGAGGATCAATAATTTAAAGACGACAATTGATTAATTTTTCGTCACACGTCGCCATTTGTGGGGTTGGATTACGTTTTTGCCTTGAATTCGCTGCAACGAGTGCAATTGGGCTTACAATTTTTAGACTCGTCATTAAAACGTCTATGAAAATAACACTTAGTAGAATTAGCATCTTTTGGTGTTATGGCATTTTGACGGTTGTCGAATCTTCTAGGTGAACGCGATTTTTGACGAGTAGAACTACGAGAAATTGATTTCGCTAATTTCGGTTAAAATCGACAACTCAATGTTAGTTGTTTCATCGATTGTGGACAAAGGCATGACAAGATTTTGTGACATAGTTTCCACAAATGGATCGGCTAACTCAGCTATAGTTTTGTCGTATTTAACGCCTCTGCGGTCGGTGTTAAAATCTCCTGTCCTCTTGGAGGTAACCTTTTCAACCAAATCAATCTTGGAGGTAACCTCTTAACGAATTCGTCATGGACGTTGGATTCACTATTGGTCTTCATCCTTCAAAGAAGTTGCAATGGTTTAAGATCTCCAAGCTCCAATCCTTGTAAAAGACCAGAATGAAATTTTTCAAATCTGTGTATGGTGTAGCACTTTTGAGTCCAATTATGATGTCAGTTACGTCAGCAGAGTCATTGCTCCATTCAGGGCACCGAGAAGATGATTGTATAGCGAGTTGCTTCGGATGTGATTTTCCTAACGGCTAACTGAGTTTCGACGATATGAAACCACACTTTTGGATCCTGAGCCACCAAAGGGGTTAATCTGAATGTGAGGGATGCTATGTTTCCGCATCGCTGTCCATGTATGCACCCCTGTAAGATCTAACGTCAGATATACTGGATGGTGTCTCTTAGACACCATGACGTGATCGATTTGGTTCTCCGTTCTTCCATCATTCGATCTTAACGTTACTTTGTAGATTCCCTTATGTGGAGAAAACGGACTTGTTACAACTAATTAGTACATAATTCCAGGTCAGTAACCGATTTTTGCATTAAAGTCGTCCACGATGATTTTAATGTCGTATGACTATAAACAGAATTTCCCCAGCTCATCTCCACTACACCGCTCGATTCATTTAGAGTTATCCAGGAAACACCGGCGAGGAGGTATGAATCTCGGGCTTCGCCCCACATGTTTTATTACCAGATTTTAATATTTCTTGGGCTGAATTAATGTCAATTTAAATAATTTTAATGAAATCCTGGGCTAGTATCAACATATAACTTTAGTGTTGCCTGATGCGATAATTTATTTTTTATGCGATGACTTTCTGTGCTAACTTTACACATACATGTCCATCATACAAATTGTAACATTAACCTAGAATCACCATCATAGAAAATTGTCATGTTTAAGCAACAGTCTGACAGTACAAACGTAGTACTGTCGTAGAGGCGGGATCATGAAATACAACCATCTAAAAATATTTTTAAACATACTAAGGACGCGTAGAAAACTATGAGCGATTTTGCAAAACATGTATTCGATTTTGATTGTAGTGGTGTATTCGCGTTTTATTAGCGCTGCCCAAGTGGGATATGAAAAAACACTAAAATTTTATGGAAAATGTCGAGTTATTTATACTAAACTAAAAAATTATCACATGGCCGCTCTATAAATCGTTAAAGTATTTTCCGGTAAACTATATTTATTCACCCTTTTCATTATTATGCTCAGGGCTACATTTTTTGGTAGGAAGAACCTACTTCATATATGTACCTATATTGAGAAAACATAAATTATACACTTCAACCCTATTTTCTATAAAAAAAAACTATTTACAATTTTGAATTACTACTTTTTGACAACATTTTTTTAAATATCTTGGGGCTATTTTCTAGAAACATCATTCAATCATAATATTCATACAGTCAACGTATATATAATGAATAATAATGAGGCATAGAAATCAAATCAACTAGAAATCCCCCTTCACCCGATACCCTTCTTATAGTGTTGTCAAACCAAACAACAATGATAAGTAGGTATTACTCTATAACGTACTCGCACTCGTATATACTCGGTATGCTTTCAAAATATATACAAAACAACAATCTATAGGTAAACTATAAATTACACTACCTTCAAGAATTACTTATAAAATATAATTGTTTAACTCAAATTATAATAAATACATACAACTATACAACAAAA
Organism: Nephrotoma appendiculata; assembly: GCA_947310385.1. Lineage (NCBI taxonomy): Eukaryota > Metazoa > Arthropoda > Insecta > Diptera > Tipulidae > Nephrotoma > Nephrotoma appendiculata. The sequence goes on along the minus strand of OX371223.1, from coordinate 93,468,049 downwards.
ATATCCTTTTGTCATAATGAAGACGACGATGTTGATATTGAAATACGGGGGAAAAATAAATTCGAAAACAATAAAACCGATATGAGATGAAAAGATTTTGGCATAAAAAACCAATAAAGCTAAGACGAAACAAAAATCTTCCGGTCATGAAATTTAAGGATTTCTAAGTTTTTTTTACCGCCGCCATTTAGTATATACACATAATTCGTTTTGTATTTTTTAACAAATAACATCCGCTTTACGTTCTAAAGATGAATAATAAAATTTTCTGTTTGAATATTCAGGACATTATATTGTTCGAGGTTCTTAAGGTACAAAAACACTGTATTCTCACTTGTAAGTAAATCTTGGTAAAAAAATTTAAAACCTTATTGTTATTTCGTATACACGGTCATCGGCTTACAATGAAGGTGTTTTTGTATATACATATAGTTTTTGGTTTGTGGAAAAGATTACAATCTTCTTTAAAAATTTGCATACGTGTGAATTTTAAAAATATGTAGTCGAGTATAAGTAGAGTGGATTAAAAATTTTACGATACAAATATTTGGTAGATTTACTTACTTCGTCCAACAAGTAGACCTAAGTACGATATACCTTATTGGAGAGCGTTTTGATTTTATATATAAGCTTCATTTGGCTTCCGTTCAGACTTCACAAAAACAAACACACCATTCTAGAAACTATTGGTTGAGGTAATACAAATTTGAACAACAACACAAAATAAATTGGAAAATAGAAGGAAATGAGAAGATTCTCCATAGATGCATGATAGATTGATTATATAACTACGGCACAAACCCTTCCTAGGATGTAGTGCTAGAAAGAAGCAGAGAAAGAGAAAATACCATTAAAATGGCGTTCTCTTTGTTCACTATTCCATGAAAGATTTTAAGATTTTTAATACTTTTTTGTATTTCATCTATAGTCACGAACCAAAAACAATTTATTTTATTGTACGATTTTATAAAAACTGTTGCTCTACATGAAGTAGCCTATACGGAATACTTTCCATTAAACCGAATCATATTGCTTCAACGAAAGTTTTAGGTAGATTGATATAACAGCTGAAGTACGATCGGAGTTAATTATTTTAGAGATGATTGAATGAAGATTCAGTGGTAGGCTCAGAGACTATAACTCAATATGGCCTGGACAGCCTTCGGTGCTTAAAAACAGAATAATTGAGATATTGGGCTGAAATTTATTCCAGGTGCAGAACACTTGATACATTTAGCTATGAATATCGTTCATTTGACCACCGCGGGCACATTTGCAGCGATAGATTATTATGAGAAATTTGTTCACACATCGACCGAAACGTTGGCAATTTCGCGTTTGATATTATCCCTGAGCTCCTCTAACGTTGCTGGCTTGTTGGCATAAAAAAACTTGACGTAACCCCATACAAATAAATCCAACTGCATTAAATCGCGCATGAGCCAGATCACTATTCGACCGGACCATTTTTCGAGACTACATGATTACACCGAACTTCCCCTTCAATTATTTAACCAGCTGTGTGTTATGTGGCACAATCTTGTTGGAATCACGCATATCACAAATTTCAAGTCCATCCGGTTTTTTCTACCGGAATTGATGGCATATAGTTTCAAATATTCAGATGGTCAATTTGGTAAAGAAATTATATGTAAATTATGTATGGGAGTGTGATATTTCATATTTTGTATGGAGAGTATGAACAATTTTACCATTCAATTATATTAAAGCTTCAGTCATCGATTTCAGGAAAACCGGAAAATGTTTCGTCCCAATTTAAACGGATCATGGTTCAAAATTAAATAACCTTTCATAATTAATACAATATTATTTGAATTGGAGCAAAAAAAGTTTTATTTCGTATTTCCCCGTTGAAAAAACGTCAATTTTTAGTAATATCCAAACTATCGTTCGTGAACTTGTAACGCTCGCCAAAATTTTGCGTAACAAATTCGAAGCCAGCGTTAACAGATCCAGTAATTATGATTCCCGATAGCAGCAAGTTTGCCGACTAAAGCTACAGGAGAAATTAGCGTGGTCTTTCGGGTAATTAGCGGATTTACGTGAGCTGCTTTTAAAAAATATAAGCAAGATAAAACAATCAACGTATAAACGTAAGTCATTTTGAGATAAATGGCAATATCTTCCCATTTTTAAATTATAAGAAAATCGATAGGTTTTATTAATTTTAATAATTAAGAACTGTAAATTAAAGTTTAAAACTTAATGAATTCCGAGGAAAAATCTAATTAAAAATGGATAAGGATGCTTTTGCTATTTATCATCGGATAAGGTAAGCATTGCAACAAACCGACATGGATAAGATTTTATTTTGACTCGAATATGCTTTAAATAACTAAACAGCTCAAAACGATATTTTTTTTAAATATATTTTAATTCAATTATTAAAGGCACAGTATTCAATATACTCGTACATATCACATTTTGTAATAAAAAGTTAAAACTATTTTTAGCTTAAAATAAAGTGACTTACTCCATTATATACTTTTGAATATAACTATATACAAACCTCTTACGTCAGTTTCATCTTCATCAGCTGCTTCACATATTTCCTATCGGCCGTAAGTCAGTTTCTAATTTTACAATTATAGATCTTCCAATCTAATAATGGTCCCATTCTTCTTATAAACCTTCGCTTTAACATCTTTTTTTTTAATTAAGCGAATACTCTAGCGAATACATCTCTTGGGCCGCTCGTTTTTAGTCCAAAGATAGACAAACACATTTTTATTTTAAGGTGATCTATCCAGGTTCCTTGAACAACTCCAAGGTTGTACAAGTAGAGCAGTCTGCTGTAATAGGCAGCTTGGTCAACCACTTTCGGCAAAAACATATTTTGTTTGCAATCAAAAGAAAACGTTTGCATATTTTCCTTTTTCACTTTTGCCAACCCGTAAAATGCTTTTGCTCGTAATTTGTGTGTCATCTCTTAATATGGAGATATCATCTCGTTTTGGTTGTTGATGAACTTTATTCCATTTCGAGAATTTATTGAGTGATTTTAAATACTCGACTTGCGATCGTTGCCAAAAATGTTGAAGCATTTTCTGTAATAGTTGCCATCGAGATAATAAATTTTTTTTTTGTTTATTAAATTTGTTTCAGGTGCGAATGATAAAGAATGTCCGATTAGAACATCGGAGACATCATCTCTGCATAGCGGTCGTGAATTGAGAACAGCTTCGATTTGTTTTAGCAATGTGGGCAGTTCTTCGTAGTTCAATGTATAGTATCGCCAATGACTCGCCGAATGTGGAATTTTGTTGATTTCACCGCCGACTCCCATAGGCCTCCAAAAGTTGGTGCCGCAGAAGGTATAAAATGCCATTTAGTTCCTTGCTCGGAAGCCCAGTTTATTACTTTTGTCACACGATCTTTCGAGTGGAGTAATTCGACGATCTCTTCCAAATGATTTCTCGCGCCGATGAAATTGGTGCCGTTGTCTGAGTAAATGTCGGCGCAAATTCCTCTTACTACCTGGAATCGAGTTAGAGCCGCTATAAATGTTTCGGTGCTGAGACTTGTGACTAACTCAAAGTGCACAGCCTTTGTGGCCATGCAAACAAATAAGGCGATGTATATCTTTTGAGGAGCTTGGATTCGTTGCTGATGAGCATTTATCATATATGGACCTGCGTAATCCACTCCGGTTCTTAGGAAAGGTCGTGATAGGGTTACTCGTAAAGATGGTAACTGCCCCATTAATTGCGTCTGCGTCTTTAACTTCTGCCGATGACATTTCATACATCTGAATATCACCTTCTTTATCAATTCCTTACATCTTAAGATCTGGAATCTCTGACAAATATGTGACAATAACTGTGATACCCCAGCGTGTAATAACTTCAAATGTAAGTATTTTATGAGCTTCAAGACCGAGATGGTTGGATTTCGAAGTGGTTTGCTTTGGACGCCAATCTCCTAATTCTGGCGAGTACTCGTAATATGATGGGATATCTTGAAATCCTATCTGACATATGTTCTATTTGGGTTTCCACATCATATATGACGGTACACGTTGCAGTTACAGCCCCTTCAGGTAAATCCTCGTCTTCTAAATTTATTGTTTGAGTCGACCTTGGAATAATGACTGGATCGTACTGCAAAAATGGTGGTCCTTTCCACCACAACTCATAATTCTGAAGTTCTTTTGGGGATAGGCCTCTGGACGCACAGTCCGCTGGATTTGCTATGTATGTTGGCCAAGATTTTGGTTTTTTCGAAAGCCAATTTAGTACGATAGTGGAATCCGTATATAAGTATACTCTTGGCCTGGTCGTGAGATCTAATGACTTGATTGTTGCTTCCAACAGTTTTACCAGTAGCGGTGCTGCACTTGGCAGTAATTAAGTTAACCTTTATTTCTCCGGTATGTAATTTTGATCTCGAATACAAAACTGCTGCGTAGGCTTCTTTTGACGCATCAACAAACCCATGGATTTCAAATAATTCTTCTATTTCAAGCCATCTGGGAATTTCGAATGTTTCGATTAATTTCAGCTCAGTACGGACGCCTGACCATATTAACTGGTGACTAGGAGGTATTGCATCATCCCAATCTAGTTTCTCTAACCATAGTTTCTGAAATAGCACCTTTAAAATTATTATGACTGGCGATAACCAACCCATTGGGTCGAATAAATGGGATGCTTCGGATAACAGTTGTCTTTTCGTTGTATGGGAAGATTCAGACAGGTTGATTCGAATTTTGAACACATCTTGTTTAGGTTGATAATATAAACCCAATATTTGCACGGCTTTTAGACCATTGTCAAACTCTCTCTCGGTCAATTCTACATCATCAGTGGGTAACCAATTAGGTCGGTGTGATTTGCAGACCATTTTCGTAACTTTAGCCCCGATAACTGCAGGGCTTGAATCAATTCTGGTTTTATTTCTACAGCGTGTTTTAAAGTACTTGCTTCGGACATAAGGTCATCGACATAGAAATCCCGTTTTATGATTGTGGCTACTCTTGGGAAGTTATGCTTCAGTCGATCAGCAATGTAATGTAAGCTAAACGTGGCAAAGAATGGTGCCGAGGACGTTCCATAAGTTACGGTGAGTATTCGATAATGGTTCAACTGCTTGTTTGGTGATTCTCTCCACCAAATCCTTTGGAAGTTCACTTCCGATTTTTGCACCACGAATTGACGGTACATCTTTTCCACGTCTGCTGAAAAAACATATTTGAATTTTCTATATCTCCCCAATATTTCTATAATGGTTTGTTGCACGTTAAACACTACTCGTAATTTAGTCGTAGAGCTAGAGTTTTTCAGTACTCCGTGATGAGGAAGATAAAATGTCTTTCCAACTTGTAGGGTTAATCCATTAAGTGGATCCAATTCCATATGGCCTAGACTCAAATATTCTTCCATGAATTTATGGTATTGATTGCGAAGAGACTGGTTGCGAGCTAATTTACGTTCTAGAGAGTAGAATCTTACACATGCTTGATTAAATGAGTCTCCTAGTCGAGGTGTACTACTCTTAAATGGAAACGAAAAAACATTTCTGCCCCGGTTATCTTTGGTGACGGTGCTTTAATAGTATTTGATGTATTTTGTTTCTTATCGTATGTTGGCCGTCGAAGTAAGCGATCTATATTTATTTCCTCATCTTTTGTAAAGAAAACTGGTTGAGCCTTGTCTTTCTTCTGAAATTGATCACACACGCCTCCTATAATCCAGCCAAACGTGGTATTTAAAGCCACCAAGTTATTCGATGTATTAGTTCGTTTCCCGTCTACTGGTGCTATAGTTTGCTCGAAATGTCTTTTGGTTACATCTTTTATTGGCACCTTCGTTATCCAAAAAAACGTTTGCAAAGCTGGTTTGACATATTCAAACCAATTTTGAATTTCGCTTTCGCATTAGATCTTGCACACTAATTTTTTTTGGGAGCCTACCGCCGTTTAATCTATACTCGTAAATCACACGGATTTTTTTTTTTTTTTTTTTTTTTTTTTTTTATTTAAAGAAATCTATTTTGTAATATACATGTATGATTTCAGATTATTTACAGTTATAGTTAAAATTATATTAAAACAACAAAAAACTTTAAAACAGAATAAAAAAAAAAAAAAAAAAAATAAAAAAATATAAACCAAATTTTGGTTTAAACAATTAAAAATTTAGAAAAAAGTCTTTAAGGATATTTTTAAAGTTGTCCTTTGATAAGTTGAAGTCAAATACATCGTCAATTAAGTTGAAAGATTTAGACATCCTATTAATTGGGTTGTTTTCTCCATAGTTGGTGGAATGGTGTTCAAGTGCTAAAAATTCATGGTTTCGAAATGTTCTGCATGGCACGTGAATTGATATGTTTTCCAAGATGTAAGCTGAATCAACGTGACCAAGGAAAACATTACCAATAAAAGCTGCTCCCAAGAGAAGTCGTCTATTTTCAAGCGTGCATATTTTGTAATCTGTATTTTATAACTGAAAATGAGATATCTCCGTAAAAAATCATAGAATTTTTCTGTATGTTGGCCAGATGCTAGAGGACACTCCAACGAGTCTGACGATATACGTCGCGGTACCATTTATATTTTTTGTGTGTTAGAAAGATTAGGTCTTCGAATTTCGCTTAAAATCTTTGGCAATGCCCTAAATTTCATTTGTAGAAAGTTCTTATTCGTTAAATATTCATAGTTTCTATATTTGTTGAATCGCGAAATTTATTTGTATATTAATTTAATTTTACCCACAATACCACCTTTTGGACATTAAATATTTCTCTGCAATTAAACAGGTAACATACGATTTTAACACTATATACCTTTATACCCAATTTGAATTAACATTATTTTAGATTTTAAAAATAGTTATAACGAGAGTTTAACCAACACATACTTATTTCAAAATGTTAGGAAAAAGTAAAGACATACTTCACACCCGTTGATACGTTCTCTTAACGAGACAAACGAATCGAACGATTCCTATGGAGGCCAAACCTAGGAATCGTACGATTCGTTTGTCCCTTTAAAACACATATCACGAGCGTTCCAGAAAACCTACTCACATGTAAATCTTTTGAAATTTGTTGAACAAATTTGTTAATTGAAATTTGTTGCTATAACCCATATGTATAGAAGACCTGTTACTTATATCGCCGAACTTATCACCGAGCTTGGTTTCTTATTTCATATTATAATAAATAAGTTTTGTGTATTCGATCTGTTAATCTGAAAATCTAATATTTATTTTTATTTCAAATCAATCCTTATAATTTTGAGATTTATGTGCAGCATTTCTTGCATACAACAAATTTTGGATTTTTGGGACGAATTTCAAACCTGCAATATTTGTTGCAGCATTTGCACAACATTTGCTGCATGCAACAAATTTGAGTGTTTTTTGTGACTAATTTTACATGCATGAAATTTAGCAAAATAATGTAAGGTTTTTTGTTGGACGAAATTGGTAAATTTGTGTTGGGTTCACGCTCTGAGTGTGAGAATCATTGAACATTTTAACCAAATAGAGCATGTAAATAAAAGTAGAATTAGATATTTAATTAAAGAGGTGGTTACGGTGTGCATTTTTTGGAAATCGATGACGTGAAATGCTCGAGAAAATAACTACATGGAAATGATTTACAATTGCAATACACTAACATCGCCAGATGCAGTAAAACAATAGTCTCGGTAGACAAGTGCAAAAGCAATTTGAATAGTGCAAGTCAACAAGTGAAACGTAAACAGTGAAAAAAGTATAGTGAACAATAAAAGTGAATTAGTGAGCAGTGAAGTAAGTGAATTGCTGTAGTAGAAATTGAAGGTGTTGGACAGTGAAAGTTTTTAACTTGAATCGCGCTGATTGTTTTATTTGCAAAATCAAGTACGAAACTATATCGAAAGTCTGAAACAGGTGCACCCAGATATATTTCACCGCCTTGTTGGCTTTTGACATAGATACAAAAATTACAAAAAATAGAACTGACACCAACCACTCGACAAACAAAGCCACCATTAACAAACTCCTTATTATCCATTGGAGATCAAGGCCTAGCGACCCTCCACAGTTTCGAATAAGAGGCAGTAGGTGGTTATGAAGAAAGTGCGTGTTCACGCATATACCTAACTTTTCTATATTTATTTGTTTAAGAAAAAGTCTTACTCAGCCTGGATTTGTTTCAGAATTTAGCTTTATGTATTACATATCTTCTGGATAATACCGTTACGACCTTCCAAAACAGAAGGGACTTCTAAATAGTAAAAAGTCACATTTACCAAATTCTTTATTATTATGAATTCTAATGCCATCGATAAATCGGTTCTGTTATTTTGAAAACGAAACATGAAACAAATAGACCAACAATGTAGACCAGTCATGTATGGATGAAACCTTTGGAACGACATGACAAAGTTAAGAAAATGTTTTATAACAACAAGCAACTTTTCAATCGCACATATGTGCCAAACGTAATTTTGATTAACATTTACATTTGTAGTTCATCGGATATAGAGAGAATGTCAAGCTGAATGGTACTATCTCATGGAAGCAGCATATTCAGTAACTAATAATATACACCTTGAATATACCACAACTCTTAAAAAAATAAATTTTTTAAATCATACAAATACAAATAGTGACGTGTTTCTCACGCTTTTAAGCTAGATCACAAATAAAAGGCGATACAGTTTAATACAAATTAAATATTGTCTGCATTACAAGAATCAGCCTTTAAGCAAACAACAAACAGTTATTTTCTAATATATTCAATTGAATATGAAAAATAATGTTTTATGCTACTTCCATGACTATACAACACATCCAATATACAAATGCTAATTTGTGATATACACCAACCCCAACCAAGTCTCCTTTGGGGCTAATGTTTCTTGTTTCATTATTTTTCTTCTTCGTTGTCTTGATAGACCAAAAACGGTATAAAAAACAATCACCCTATCAATCAAAACACCCTTTATTCATATTTTCACCTATTTTACCGTATATATTCTCAATTTTTTTATTTTTTTCAATTCAACCCCCACTTATGTTTCTCATCTTGTTAGACTTAATGTCAGACATAAAAATCATATAAACTGAAACGAGGAAGATTCCTGCAATGATGAAGAGATGTCTGTAGGTACGTGTAAATAGTAAAATGAGTGAGGGTGGATGAAAACTTCTTGTCTAATTTGAAATTAACATTAGATTTTTTTCCATATTCTGCTCTACTACAAGCTAGTAGACTGTAAATAAAGGTTGTTGGTGTATATCCATTTCCTTTATTACTATTATTTTTATTGCACTTTACTACTTCTTGCTTATTGTAATTTTTCGACACGAGACTTGAGTCAAAAAGAAACAAGTTTTTCAATTGAATGATTCGGAAATGAAAGATATACGTGCAAAAATCCTAAGGGAATTTGAAAATATGTAATATGCGAGTATTTGATGCGCATGCATACAGCAAGGGGTTGCATGTTTATTTTTAATTTTAATGATGGTTTTGGTGTACACACATAAAAAACATTATCGTAATGTTTAACTACAAATCTTACGTATTTTATTGGTTTGGTATGAGTTATTTCCAGTCTGTTGCAATATACATATGTATAATGGTAAGGTACTCGAAAGTAACGTGTGCTGATGGGTTGAAATGATAAGGTTACACGTCGCTACAAACTTAACCGTCTTATCTTCAGATTCATTTTTGGGGGCGAAATCGGCCTAATTTCATTAATCATATAGACGAGTTGGACAACAATGTACCCTAGCCTTCTATCGAATCGGGGGGAAACATAGGATGTTGTCTATGGGTGTAATTGAGGAGAGCGCACCAACCTTTTGTCAATCATTCTTTGAGTAGTACTAAAAGATAGCTTGGTCTATGTCTCTGCCAACCATTTCGGACCTTTTGAATAATTCTTAATATAAACTGGTTGCTCAACCCGAAACTTTGTATAGTTGTTTTCAATTTAATATTTCTCGAACTCGGGACCATGAGAGTGAGTTGTTTTTTGGGTTGTCTACCAAGTAAAAGTTCGCTTGGCGACATGCTCCTGGAGATGCACGATACGTACTGAAAAACGTCAGCAGTGCATGACTTACGGATTTTACATCTTTTAATACTTTGGTTAGAGCGGTCTTAAAAGTTCTTAGGAACCTTTCGGCTTCACCGTTTGACGCTGGATGAAAAAGTGCAGTAGTCAGATGTTCGATACCATTAGACTCACAAAACTAAGCAAACTGTTGTGATGTAAAGTCAGGACCATTGTCACTGAATATTGCATCAGGTAAGCCCTCTGATGCAAAAATGCCTACTCGAATAGTCAACTCCGCAGTAATATCTCCTACCTTAAAGACTTTGAGTAACTATCCACACAAATTAACCACATACAATTATGAAAAGGTTCAGCAAAATCAATGTGAATACGTTCCCATGGCTTTGTTGTACTAAGCCAGTTTTGGTATTGCTTTGGTGGGTTGGAAAACTCTTCTTGACACGACTTACAACACTTAATTACAAACTCAATGTCTTTATCAATGTTCAGTCACTAACAATATCGACGAGCAAGTTGTTTCATTCTAACTATGCCCCAATGTCCCACATGGAGCAACTTTAATGCATCAGCACATAGACTTATTGGAATAACCACTTTCGTGTGTTCATTCTGCAATAATAAAATATTGTAAAAACATGTAAATGCATTTTTTCTTACCGCGAACAGCTGCAAGTCGCGTTCTACATTCTCTGGTCATCCATTCTTTGTAAACTTCAAAACTTGAGACAATTGTTTGTCTGTTTCATTGCTTCACTGATTTTCTGACTGTCAATCGGAAAATAAGACACTTCCACTTCATTAAAAAAATTGCCCACCTCTGGATTCTATTCGCAGTCATCACTAGTACGCCTTTTTCTGGGTGGACTAGTGAAACGAGAGGCTTATGATCTGTTACCAGCACAAACTTACATCCAGGTATTGATGAAACCTACGGCATCCAAAGACAATAGAAAGCGCTTCCTTCTCGATTTGATTATATACCTACGTTGATGTTCATCAAGAGTCTTTGACAAAAATGCTATTGGACGCTCGGAACCATCTGGATAAACATGCGATAAACTGCTCCTATTCCATCACTATCATCAGTTGCTTGAACCAACGAGTAATTTGGGTGATAATGTAACAACATTGTCGCATCTAACAAAAACTTCTTTATTGTTTCAAATGCTTTTTCTTGTTTGTCTGTCTACTTGAAAACGGTATTCTTCTTCTTAAACTCATTTAAGGGTGATGCGATTTGAGAAAAATTGTTGATAAACCTGTTGTAATAATTTACTTTCCCCAAAAATGCAGCTAGCTTTTTGATATCGTTTGGCCTAGGCATATTTCTAATAGCCGTAATACGAGAATCAGCTGCTAGAATATCATTTTCAACCAAAATATATCGGAGGTACTGAGCTTAACGCTGAAAAAATTTACACTTTTTTCAATTGCATCGAAGGTTGGCCTCAACCAATCGTTTTAAAACTACTTTCAAGTTAGCCGTGTGTTCTTCTTTGGTTCTGCCCGTAACTATAATGCCATCTTGATATGTTGTTACTTGATTAAGACATGCAATTAACTGCTCAATAAAATGTTGATATATGGCAGGAGCGCTGGCGATACCAAAAGGTAATCTCTGGTACTGGAACAAACCAAACTGTGACGTTATTACTGTAAGCTTCTTCGACGCGTCGTCGAGTTCTAATTGGAGATAGGCATCTCTCGAGTCAATTTTCGAAAATCGTTGACTACCTTGTAGACGCTGAAAGAGGTCCTCCACTCTATAGGAATCGGATATTGTTCGATATTGAGATGAGAATTTACTGTGAGAACTAAGTGTAACTGATTTCAGTACACCAATTGACACGAGCCTAGTAATTTCTTCTTTAACTTTGGATTGTTGTTCGAAAGGTATTGGTCGAGATTTGAACGCTCGAGGTCGACTATGTACCTTCAGTGATAAATGCGTCTTAAAATTCTTACAGTGTACTTAGAACACAAGGTGTCGATTTGTCCAATACACTCATCTAATTTGTTGAATAATTGTTCACAATTGAATTTATCATTCGTAATTCGAAATCCAAAAATATTAAACCAATTCATTCCCAATTTGTTTGCTCCATCTGTAGCTGTGACAAGCAATGGTAAATTCTCGCAATTGTTGTCACATTTGACGGTTTTGTTTAACCTCACACGTATTGGCACTACAATACCACCATACGCCTTAAAGGTTATATATTGCAAAACATTTTGAAAAATTGGTAAAGATTCAGAATAAGATGTTCCATAGAGAAACTGGCGATCCTGCACCCTTGACAAAGCATTAATTAAAGCGGCTCATAATCCTCCAACAGCCGCATACCAAGGGATAGAACGAACAATTGAGATGTTACAACGATACTACTATTGGTCGATCATAATTTGGAACTTTAAATTTTTATTAATGCATATGACCTTTGTAAACGTATAAAACCCGTCAAGTTCACCACGAAATCTGAAACGGAGGAAATTTTCGAGGTAGTTAGACAATGGCAAAAGCCTACTACCTACTACCCCTACCATAAATTTGTTCGTCCGGAACAGACACATAGAATATAATATTTTTTCAATTTATCAACCTATACACAACCACCTTAAATGGTTCTTTAAAAATACTTATCCACTGTTTTGAAAACTCATAGTACCATGGTAGTTCAGTCTCACATAAAACAAAAACATCATTTTGGTGAAATCTAACAAGAACGATCCATTTTAAATCAAAATTAAATAGTTTTACAGCATTACGAGTCACTTGCAGTTTTAGCTTGCTATTAAATTACACATCCTACCCAATTTCATTCTAAGCAGTGCCGTTTTTCCCGCAACAAAAAATGATGTGGCTCATTAGTTAAATATCCAATTTTGCTTCTTCTATTAACATACTCTATTTCGTTAAAACGTTCAATGAGTCTCACACCTAGAACGTGGAACCAAAACAAATTTATCAATTTCGTCCAACAAAAAAAAAACCTCACATTATTTTCCTAATTTTCATTTTATAATTATTTTCAATTACATTAATTAGTTCATTAATCTCCTGTAACAAACAGTACATAGCGTAAAGGAAAATCTATATACAGTAATTAAATAAAATGGAAATTTCTAACTAATCAATACGCAACACACACACACGCAGCCTCATTATTCCGTGTTAAATATATAGGAAAATCCAGCACATTAGAAAATGGATATACATTTTCCGTTTTTTACGACTGAACGACATACACAATTTCTGGGTAATTTAGCCTTTTATCGATTTAACTATATACGGGATTTTCCCCGTGGGTTTCGTTTTATATTTCGATTTAATTCTTAGAGAAAATTAAGCCATTCAATTTATGTGTTATGGGTTTCATTTTTAGTAGCTGTACTTAGACGAATTTAAAGATTATATTATGCACAATATTTTTCGGTATAGGAGTATCGATGGCATGAACGAGCAGCTTTATAGAACTAAAAATAATTTTAATTACCCGAATGATTTTTTTTTGTACATTTTGGGATGGGAAAATATTAACTCAATATGTACATAACTAGGCGGAACATTTAAACCTACAAAAAAAATTTGATAAGGTGAGACCTAGAGAATAAAAAAATATCCACCTGAAACGTATTACATATATAAATGGTTCTTTTTTCGTCTAGCGTTTTTCCTCTGGAGATTCCCGGTTGCTTTTCGTGTCGAAAAAATATGTTTTTTTTGTACGTCTTTGGGTAATCCTAAAAATATTGAATACAAGACCTTTTTCTTTTATCTGTAGTATACCTGTGTCCCAGGAATTGGATAATGTAATTTGAAATAAATTCGTCCAACAACAACAAAATATGTTAAGATTAGTAATTTTTCTTAAGTGCTGAAACGAAATATTTAAATTTTTGGTACACGGTTATGAAAGATAAATTATTTAAAATATAAGATGATTGAATTGTAATGAAATAAGCTTTATCCTTTAAACGAATTTTTCAATAATGTCCTTAAAGTTGTATTTTATCTATACGTTCAAATGCTAAAGATTTTCTATTGCCTTTCAAAATTTACGAATATTTTAGGATTAATTTGAACGTCAAAACCCATTTTCGCTGCTAAACCAAAATTGGATCGAACCAATTGTTCGATCAGCTTTCCACATATAAAATTGTTTTAAGTCGCTTTAAAGTACACCGTTTAGTACTTGATCTATCTGATTAGCGTCATTAAGATACTAAAGCATCGAAGCTACATAAAAATGCCAAATTTTCGGGGAAAAACAGGCCACAGATGACTAGTAATGCTGTTCAACGGGCTTGGTGGCTTTTGAATTAATCACGGTTTCAAATTAAGTCACTCGTAAGTAACTATTATGCCGATAGCTTTAGCTATCCACAAAGCACCATAATTTTGAAAAAAGCAAGTGCCCCACATTACATGTACGATTTAGTTATATTTTCCACTGTTAAACACAATAACTCTACATACTTTTTAATTAATTTGTTTAATTATTTTTTATTGAATAAAGTTTACAATAATTAAATTATTAAGTATTAAATTTTATACAATAAATTATTTTATATTTTATTTTACATCTTTTAAATTATGTGTCTTTTATATGACTCCACATGGAAAAGATTTTTATTCTACTCAAACAAAATTTCTTAAAAACCTAGGGTATATGATATTTTAGAAAACCCAATAAACAAACAATATAAGTACTTAAAAAAAACTAAAAATCAAAATTATGTAAATGCATTACCTATCGCCACATTACTTTCCATCCAGTGACTTTGTAACGATAAAAACCTACTAGGAACTTTAACTAAACGCTCTCTTTCAGTTACATGATGTGGAGGTAATTGTTGAAACGTAATTTTTTTAATTACTGGAACCTTTTCATTACTTTGATTTTAATGAATTAAATTTTCTTAATTATTATTAACTTTAATATTGTTATCTATGTATAAATGATTACTTTCTAAAAAAAAGCCGCTTTAAGTCGATCTATAGTAATTTCCTGATCCTTTCCATCAACCAACTAATATGATGCACGTATTACTTTTCCTTTTAATGACTTCATAAGGTCCTTTATAAGGGGTCGTTAATGGAGGTGATACCGTATCGACTCGAATAAAAACATAACTACACGATTTCAGATCCTTTTGAATAAACGAACTCCGACAAGTGTTGTGATTTGAAGCTTCAACTGGTTTTAAATTATCAAAAATAGTTCCTAATTTATTAATATACTCTGATTGCTGTTGCTTTAATACCTTCCTTAAAAATCGACCGATGTCTTAATAAAATAATAGGAATATAATATACCCAATCGTTTGCATTGTTGTATTTAAGAGCAGATTTAATGGTTCTATGTAATCTTTCTATCATTCCGTTGGATTGTGGGTGATATGAGGTTGTGCGATAATGTTGAGCACCTAAAAACTTCGCTTATTCTTTAATTAATGATGATTCGAATTGACGACCTCTGTCAGTTGTTATATTAAGGCGTACCAAAACGTGAGATCCATCCGGACATTAATGCTCGAGCTACAGTTTCAGCTGAGATATCGGATATCGGAATTATTTCTGGCCATCGCGTGAATCTATAAACAATAAGCGAAACCTCTAGAGGGTGGTAAAGGACCAACAGGATCGATGTTTATATGGCTAAAACGTTCACCAGGTATTACAAATTTAGATAAGGGAATGGTGTGTGAAGTTAGACCTAACTAGGGTAGAACTAATATTAGGAATAGTTTAGCACAAACTTCACACGCCTGTACACGCTTTTGAAGTTAAAACTAAATTGATCCTAAACTATCAAACAAACAAAAAATGAGAATGTATGTAAAAGAAAAATGGCATTTAGGCGAATTTTGAAAATATTTGAATCAATTTTTTACGTTAGGTAAAACATATACAGGGCTAGTTTTGGGTTCATGTTACACTTTGCGTTAAATACTGCTATGTTAAATGTTGCGTTAAATTATTGCGTTAAACATGGGATTGGGTATGTTGAATGGAAATAGGATTCTTAAACGATTTTTGGAAGAAAATCTGGGATATGGCTACCTGGGACGTGTTGGTTGAAAATGCGATTCTTAAGTTATTTTTAGAAGAAGTTCAGGATTATGCCCACCTGGGACGAAAATCGACCAAATCTTAACTCGTTATGATGGGATTGGATATGCTGGATGGAAATGGGATTCTAAACTGTTATTGGAAGTAGTTTTGGAAGAGGCCACCTAGAACCCGGCCATTCTTTAACTGATTATAATGTAATTGGATTTATTGGATGCAAATCGGATTCTTAAATGATTTTTGGAAGAAGTTTTGAAAAATCGCCACCTTGGACGGAACTCAGGCAGTTTTTAACCGATTGGGATTATAGATTTGTTTAATGGAAATGAGATTCATTAATGGTTTCTAGAAGAAGTTTTTTAATATGGCCGCCTGGAATGGGACAAGGCTATTACTTAAACGATGGTGGTGGCATTCGGGACGTTGGATAAATATGTGATTATAAAATGATGAACTGCTGTACTCGCCAGAGGATAAGTTACCGAATCATAATTTTCCTCTTTTCTGATTATTGCTGTAGTGGAGAGTGTAATTATTGGTTGTTTTATGGAAATAACTCCCCGACCATTCATGCTCTTGTATTGCAAGTACCTCAAAATTGTAAATTTTTGCTTGATTCTAAAAGTGCTGGATCTCTCAAAGTCGAAGAATTCATCATATTCCATGTTCCCGTGAACAGTTTTCGAGGTCTTTGTTTATAAGAATACTATAAGTTTATTTGAGCCCTTTGTGTAAGGTTTATAAAGTGATTTTGGTGAGAGTAGGTAGTTGGCCTGCCGCTTAACTACTAATTACATCAGTGGGTCATGTATTGGTGATAGATGTTAAGTCATCAAGCCTTATAAGAAATATGTTAACATCACGAGCCACTTACTTCAAGAAAGACGCCTGGTAGCCATATTCGGAATTCCTTCCCAAAATTATCTAAGAATCCCATTTTCATTAAACAAACACAACTACATTATAATCGGTTAAAGAATGGCTGAGTTAGAGGTGGCCTTTTCCAAAACTACTTACAATAACATTTTAGAATCCCATTTCCAATTAACATACCCAATCTCAACATAATCGGTTAAGAAATGCCAGTTCCGTCAGGTTAAGTTCGATCGAATCGTTTAAATTTAAAAACATTCGAATTTAACTGACAATCGGATTTAACGGACTCCCCAATTAGTCAGTTAATTCGAAGTTTTTCTGTATAACATTTTACGTGACATGTTAACACAACAATTTAAAGCAACATTTACAATAACATAACAGTAATTAACGCAGAATGTGAGATGAACCCAAAACTAGTCCCCTATATGTTTGACCAAAAATAAAAAATGGAAGCAAAATGGAGCGTCCGTTAAATCGAAGGTTTACTGTATATCGCTAAAAAAAATTCAAATTTTTCCATCAACTCCAAAATCACACTGCTGTGCTTCGATAATAAAATCAATTTTCGAAATATTCAATTTCTTAAGAAAATCATAAATTCTTACTATAGCGCAGGTTATTAAAGTATTTATTTGGCCACGTGAATCCCATTAGCTTTTTAAATAGTTTACAGGTTCGGAAGTTCTAACCTTAACCTTTCAGGAAATCATACAGAACTAGGTGATAGTCAGGCGAATTCTCAAAATATTCAATTTCTTAAGAAAATCATAAATTCTTACTATAGCGCAGGTTATTAAAGTATTTATTTGGCCACGCGAATCCCATTAGCTTTTAAAAGTGTTTAGAGGGTTCGGAAGTTCTAATCTTAACCTTCCAGAAAATCATACAGAATTAGGTGATCACCAGGTTAATTCTCGAGATATTAAATTTCTGAAGAAAATATTATATTATTTGGACGGAAAAAAATATTTATTTTAACTACGCCAATTCGAAAAATGTTTTTTTAAAGAATAATTTCAATTTGAAAACTATTCAAATATTTCATTGTTTCGCCTAAATGTCATTTTTATTAAATTTTTACCAATACAAACACACTTTCGTTTGTTTTTGTTGGTTTAGGACTAGTTTAGTCTAACTTCTTTATGGCGAGTAATTTTACCTCTTTGACAAAGCATACACTGTTCTGACATGATTTCACGATCAACCTTAATCTTAGGCCAAAGAAATCTATCTGTCATTAATTTTACTAAAGATTTTATACCTGGATGTGATAAATTATGAATTAATTTGAAATATGTTTTTCTTAATGTGGATGGAATATATGGGCGAATTTTATTTGATGACATATCACAATACACAGACTTTGTACCTGGAATATCAATTAATTCAAGTTTTAAACTTGTTTCATTATTTCGTAATAAATTTTGTAATTCAATGTCATCTTGCTCAATTCTAAGTTGAACATAGTCGAGAAAAGGAATTTAGGAAATTTCTTTTATTGCTAAACGCGACAGCATATCTGCGACAATATTATCTTTACCAGATGTATATTGAATATCCGTACTGAATTGACCAATAAAATCAATGTGCCTCAATTGACGAGGTGAAGATTGGTTCACGTCTTTGTTAAATATGAAAACCAATGGTTTATGGTCTGTAAAAATTTCGAAATTTCGACCTTCGCTTGAAATTCGCAAATGTTTTACGGATTGATAAATAGCTAAAAGTTCGCGATCATAAGTACTGTATTTTTATTGTGCTGTAGTAAAGCGTTTTGAATAGAAACTTAGTGGTTCCAGAAAACTGTTTTTACTTTGGTGCAAAGCTGCACCAACACGATCATTGGACGCATCAACATGTAAACAAATTTTTGGATTTTGAGAAGGGTGAGCTAACAAAACTGCATTTTTGTTCGTGTTTGCACCTTTCGAAAGCGTTAATAGAATGCTCGTCCCAAATTACTGGTGTTTTGTCGTTTTTTATATTTCCCTAGATTAATTTTTGTAATATGCCTTGAGACTCGGCAGCATACGGAATACAACGACGATAGAAATTTGTTGAAGCTATGAATCGTCTTAAATCTTTCGCGACTTGTGGTAATGGAAATTGTGAAATGATCCCCACTTTTTTTGGATTGGGTTTAATTCCAAATTCGTTTATTTTAAAACCAAGAAAGTTTATCTCCTATTTTCCAAATTCACATTCTGTTAAATTAATTTAAAGACCGAATTGACGAAAACGTTCAAAAACTATTTTAAGGTGTTCTAAATATCATCGATATATTTAAAAACAAAAAGTAACTCAATTAGTACTTGGTCGATATATCTTTGAAAAGTTTGACCAGCATTTCTGAGTCCAAAAGACATTACTGTAAATTCATAAAGACCGAAAGGTGTAATAATTGCTGTTTTTGGTATATCGGTATCATGAACCGGTATTTGATGGTATGCTCGAGTGAGATCAGTTTTGGAAAATACTTTACAATTTTCAAGGTATATAGTAATATTTTGAATATCGGGTATGGTTACGGCGTTTAAACCCCGGTAATAGCCACAAGGTCGCCAATCACCATTATTTTTAGGCATCATGTGTAAAGGACTTGCCCATGGTGACTCTGATTGTTGACATATTCCTTCCTTTAACATGTATTTAAATTATTTTTTTGCTAAATTAAAGTTTTCCGGATTTAAACGACGAGTTTTTGCGAAAATTGGAGGACCTTTCATTTCAATGAAATGCAAAACGTTTGCATTGAAATTGAACTTTCGAAATTAGGAACTGTGATATCATGAAATTCTTTTAACAACTGAAAGTATTTATCATTTACAATAGAATTATCATTCGTTAAAGTGGGGATATTGGCTTCGTTGACTGTGACGCGTTTAATAGAACAGGAACTTTTAAGTTTCGTTTCTGAATCTATTAATTTTTTATTCTTTAGATCAACGAGTATATTAGAGGTATTTAAAAAATCTGCAACTGTAAAAAGCCAATCAAAACTTCTACATAAACCTAGTAAAACTGTAATTTTTTTTGCCCATGTGTATTTATATTTGAGCTGGAAACAAATTAATGCCAATATTCGTATTAGGTTGGTCTTAAGAAGTAGGCGGAACGATAGATAAGTCTGAACCCGTGTCGACTAAAAACTTATTATTTGATAACTTGTCAAAAATGAATAATCGGCAGTTATTTGGTTGTGCCGAATTGCGTGCCATCAAGACTGCGAAATTAGTTTTTTGAATTTAAATTTTTGTTTTGATTAAATTTGCACAAACTTGTGCACTTTCGAGCATTATCACCGTATTTAAAATGAGACCAGCATTGATCAAACTCAAAGGTGAACGCGAACGCAAAAATGAACTAGAATCATTGCTAAATTTATCGAATTATTTTGACATGTCTTTAAATACATTAGTCAATGATTCTATTTAAGCGAATAACGTTTTTTCTAAACTACAATTCGTATTGTTTATAGGAATATTGGCAACTGCGTTGGTTTCAAATTTTCCCATATATAAAATTTTGTCTGCTACCTCAGCTCTCTCTCGAAGATTAATGTTTAATGATGCTATGGTCGATCGTTGCGGCTCCGGCAATTAAGAAAGCCAAAGTGATTCTAAAACTGCGTTACTTAACATGCCGTTGGAATTCTCCGTCATTTCTCGTAGAAGGGTGGAAGGTTTCCAATCACCTAAATCAATTCCCTTTAATAAACTGAAAATGCGTTTTTCTTGAGATTGAGCAAATTCATTCACGAGTGCGGCTTTTACAGCCTCATATTTATTTTCTCGTAGTAGGTTTCAAATTATGCCAACCACTACGTCAAGATAAGTTGGATCGAGAGTTGAAATAACAATGTCATATTTTGTCTGGCCTTGAGAAATTTTATTATTACGAAATTGGGCCTCGATTTGCAAAAACCAAAGATCCGGTTTACCAGTATAAACAGGAGGCACTTTCGTCGGGACTTTAAACGTCTCCTTATCTACAGATTCGAAATTTTTATTTTTACTATCGTTTTGTACATTATTATGCTTGTCAAATTTTGTTTTCAAGTCATTATATTGAAACAATAAATTAGACAACTGCTCTTGCATAATAAAAACTTGATTATCGTTTGATGAACTTGGATTGTGTAACATTTGATTTAGATCAAAAGGACTTGAAAAAGGTTTAGCTGTTGCTTGAGATACAGGTGGTATTAAAATACTGTTATCAGAATTATCACCATTAAGAGCATCTGAAGAACCAAACATTTTGCACTACCAGTAATACATTTTTATAATTGAAGAAAAACTATTAATTTATAATCAAGTTAAATTACTATAAATCGACTTTTACAAAATTTAGAGCCCTAATCAACGATTTAACACGAAGACACATAAATAAATTTAAAAATGAATTTTTTTAAAAATAAATATATACTTGCAATTTGTGGAATATTCTGCTGATGTTTTCCAGGACTGCAAAATGTTGATTTTAATTTCCTTTGCTGTCGGTTGTTGATTTTGATTTTCTTGACTTGACTGTAGGATGTTATGTTGAGATGCAGGAAATACGTGTTTTATGATGTATATCTTCACTCGTTGAAAAAACTGGCTGGCCGTATTTTGTTTAAAAATAAAAATCACTATTTTAATTATTGTAATTGTAATTATTGTATTTTTTTTGTTGTTACAATTATAAAATTATAAATCACGTCGGGTGGTAACCATTTATGCAGGTGTATTGATCGATAATGTGTATTTTGTACAGATCAATTACTACGTACATTACACGTACGATTTAGGTATATTTTTCACTGTTAAACACAATAACTCTACATACTTTTTAATTAATTTGTTTTCGGGGAAAAACAGGCCACAGATGACTAGTAATGCTGTTCAACGGGCTTGGTGGCTTTTGAATTAATCACGGTTTCAAATTAAGTCACTCGTAAGTAACTATTATGCCGATAGCTTTAGCTATCCACAAAGCACCATAATTTTGAAAAAAGCAAGTGCCCCACATTACATGTACGATTTAGTTATATTTTCCACTGTTAAACACAATAACTCTACATACTTTTTAATTAATTTGTTTAATTATTTTTTATTGAATATAGTTTACAATAATTAAATTATTAAGTATTAAATTTTATACAATAAATTATTTTATATTTTATTTTACATCTTTTAAATTATGTGTCTTTTATATGACTCCACATGAAAAAGATTTTTATTCTACTCAAACAAAATTTCTTAAAAACCTTGGGTATGTGATTTTTTAGAAACCCCAATAAACAAACAATATAAGTACTTAAAAAAACTAAAAATCAAAATTATGCAAATGCATTACCTATCGCCACAGAATCAAAAAGTGTTCTTACGTCCGACTTTTGGAAACTCAGAATTTTTAAAATATAGTCCCGCTTTTCTTAATACTTGATTTTGCAGTTTTCTAGCAAATCAATTTGCTGCATCAATCTACTAAGTATCTATAGTTATTTCAATTATGTTACTTATTTTTTATTAATTTTCCATTTATTTGTTCTGGTCACAAAGAACAACAATAAGCATTGGGCTAAAAAATTTTGGCGTATCCATTTCATGTTATGAATCACAGCCATCAATAAACTCTAAAATAAAGACAATTTTTCCAAAATTTTCTCTCCATTTTCAATTTGTGATTGGAATGGGAACTCGATAGTGTCACTTAATCATTAAGATTTCAAAACTTTTTCAACGCTCGTTACAATAAAGTTTCAAAATGAAGCACCAAAGCGAGAAAGGAATCTGAAACAGAATTTTAGAGTTTGCGTCCATGCCAGATGAAACTTGAACGATTTTTACAATAAATCCAACGTTCTTTAGAAAGAAAAAAAACTGAAAAACTATTTTCTTTCTTTTTCACCATCTTAGTTGGAAGAAAACATAACTTATGTATTGGCCTTTTAAAGTATCCAGATTTGGTGTTTAGGGAGACGACGCGGACTCAATTATCGGAACCAGGATGTGTTTCTTCAATTTTACCAAGGGTTCAATGCTTTGGCGGTAATTTTTGATGTTTCACCAGTACATTTAGTTCTTTGTTGTAGTTCGGTAAGTTAGTCATTTGACCAGCGTTTCCAAAAATCTTGAACCATTTTTTGTAGTAATCTCCACCAAAGATTGTAAGGATTGTTTTCATTCAGCATATACGACTCTGGTATAGTTATTAGTGAATCACCAAATAAAAAATGTGCCGGTGTTAATATCAACGCATTAATATTAATGTCAAATGTGAGGGTTTTGTCTAAAATTACTCGTTTTAGATGGAACTTTAAAGGTTTCACGGCTGCTTGCCAAAGTCCCCCAATGTGTGGTGCTTACGATGATATATGAAGTGCCACATAATCCCATTGTCAGCTAGCATTTGCTGGAGGTCAATATTTGCTTGTTGTAGAGCTTGTTGTTTATCCTTTTCAAGCAGTGGGCTCCAACAAAATTGGTTCCATTATCGCTGTAAATCCGTTTGCAAAGACCTATCCTTTGTATGACTTATTCCCATGTCCTTTAGAAACTCTTACTGAGATTGGTCTGGCGTAGTCAACGCCTGTGTTAGTAAATGGACGTGATGGGACGACTCGTTCTTTGGGTAAGCTTGCGATTAGTTAATGTCTTGTTGAAGCATTGAACCGAATACACGTTATGCATTTAGCTTTCTCCGTTAGTACGTTGCTTCTGCCGTTCGTGATCCAATATTTGTTTCTAAGATGTGACAGAGTTACCTGAGTCCCCCTCCATGCAATGTTTTAACATGAGCATCTTTGATTAGTAGCTTTGTGAATCTATATTTTGGAAGCAGTATCTTTGGATGGCAGGTATCATAGTTCAGGTTACAATTAGTTATTCTTCCTCCTTCTCTTAGTATTTTATGTTCATCAATAAATGGATTAAGCGAGAGGAGCTTGCTTTTTCTTGATGCTGAGCCATCTTTGTTAATCTGAATGATTTCATTCTGGAACTCCGCATGTTGAATTATTCTGACCAGCTCGTTGTAGGATACATTTAGTTGACAGAGCCCGACAACGCGAATTATTTTGTTCATGTTTGAAAATTGTTATATAATCTGTACAAACGAATTGACTGCAGTTGTTGATGTTGCAAGTGTAACCAATTATTAAGTTTCCTAAGTAGCTTTCTCTAGAGTAGTAGTTTATTGTGGCCAACGTTCGGTTGAAAATTGTAGCCAATTTTAACCCGTCCACCATAAATTGTTGTACTTTAGTTCCTTCGGACTGGTCCCTCTTGATGCTCAGTGTGCTGGGTTGTCGGTTGATCCAACATGATGCCATTGTGATGTACTTGAGTATGTTTGAATTTCCGATATTCGGTTGGTCACGAAAGTTTTATATTTATGAGGACGCCCTTGAATCCAACATAAGGTGATCATTGAGTCGGTTCAAAAGAACGAAGTTGTTTCTGGAATTTGCCATTGCTTCTTTAATTTGGTGCATTACTTTAGTGAGCAGCAACGCTCCACTAAGCTCTAGATGAGCTTGTGAAAGTGAGTTTTTAATCGGTGCAACCTTTGTTTTTGATGCGAGAAGCCTCACAATAGCAATGCCTTCTGGATTTATAGATTTGAAGTAAAGGGCAGCAGCATAGACTAGGAATATCCAGCCTAGTTTGGTTTGTTGGGCTATCGGCTCATCAGGTAAGGCCTTTGTAAAATGTTGGATCAGCCCACATCAGATTTTTGGTGTGTTTTTAGTTCTATGGAACTAGAGGCCTCTCTGGAATACCCCGTGTTACGTTTTTGAATACTAATGGCTTTTATGGCTAAGCTAAATTTGGATGGAAATCTTGGCTTCAAGGTAAATTCAACTTTTTCGGCTTTTGCCATGCCTGTGTCTTTTGAAAGCGCTGCGGTTTTTGGTAACTTTAATCTCTGGCAGGATTTTTCAGCAATGAAGGTTGCTTGAGACCCAAGATCTATTAGCACACGAATCATTTAATTGAGGGCACCAGGAAACGCATTCACTAAGGCGTTTCCTAGTAAGATGCATTTGCGATTCCATGCATGTGTTACTTTTACGTTTGTATTAGCTGGTTTTATATTTTCTGATGCAGATCGCGTACTATTGTTACTATGCAGCAGGCTGTGATGTGAACCTTTACATAACTCACATTTTTTATTGCATGGCAGTTTGTGTTCTGGAAGCAAGCATCGTCGGCATACTGGTTTATAATATACTGCCTTACTTCTTTCGATTTGTGGTAAATTTTGGAACTTTTTACATTGTGGTAGATTGTGCTTTCCCCAGCAAAGGCTAACTATTTATCGGGTTTTCTGGCTACTGCAACATTTACAGTCTTAATAGCTGAACTTTTTTGTTGGTTTACTTCCTGTTTTTATACGTTTTATCTCGGGATAATGCTCCCAGAGTTTGAAACCGTATACTTATAGAAAGGCTAAAAAATCTTTCATAGTTTGAATTTCCTTCGGATTCTTCTAAGACGTCTCGTATAATCGATGAGTTTCCCTGTCCAATTTTCTTAATAGGATGTTCAACAAGATAGCATGTAAACATTCCAGTGCATTATTATGTAATAGTTTTAGACCATGAGCGGGTTCTGATGTTAAATTTGGTAGTTCTAAAATTGTGTTGACGTAAGTATTGATCAGAAGCCATTAATCCTAGTATCTGGAGCATAGAATATTCAAGCTATAAAATAGTTTTCTTGCGATATATTTAAGTAATGAATATTTTCTTCACTGCTGGAAGCTTGTCCAATGATTGTAATCCCCATAGAAGTGATGGTATTTCAATCCTGGGAAGCTTGATGCTGGATCTTTTTTAACTTTGTTTTGGAGAGTCTTTGTTGGCAACGTTTTCTATTTGATCTTGAAGATAGATGATTCTAAATTTATAATCTTGCTGTAGGTTCTCGTATGTTTCTTGGCTAAAGTATTCGTTGTCAAGCTCTCCATCAATCGCACTTCCAATAATCTCAAAATCCGTATCTCGATCATCTCCTGCTGTATTTTTCCTGGCTTCTAGTAGTATTTTTTTTTGTTTATTCGAACGCTTGTTTGACTTGATAGAAGGAATGTTTTTTAACGTACGGATGATCCTCTGGAAGAGTGTATACTAATGAAGCATCAGTGGTTGAAAATTTATCGAAGAGAAGCTGCAAATTTGTGAGTCTTTCGTCACAATATTGTTTGGTTTTTCTGGCAGCTTCTTCTTTTTTGATGTTTGTTTTTAATTGATTAGTTAATTTACTGGTTTGTGTTTGTTCACACAAAGCTTTTACGGTATCCATGTTTTTTGAGATTAATTTTGAATACGTTTTTATGTTGTATGTTATGTAAGCGCTGTATCTCTAAGCGCTGTTCTTTTTAGCTCAAAGGACCAATGTTTGTGTCGTTGTAGTATTTAAAATTTGTGACTTACCACTGATGACTGCTCTGATGTGGACTGATGTGGAGCAAAATTACTAAAGTTGAAAATACCATGTCATTTACGTTTTAGAGTATCAACAACCATTTTGATCGACCTTGTAGGCACTACGCTGCAGTCTAATTGCTTTAAATTTCCAAAGGATACACCTTCTGTAAATTTTCTCTGGTTGTATTAAAGCCGAATATAGATAAAATTTCGCCATAAAATAAAAGTTCGAAGCATATTTTGTTGAACGGTTGCGCTTATTTGTATTTTGGCCAAAATAATCGAACAACAATCTAATAACTGATATAAATGTTACTATAACAGCTGAAATTAAAATTCTTTACAATTATTATTTTTTGTTATAAATTCTAACCTAAAATATTTTGCATTCATAAAAATGTAATTATGGTATATCAAAATAAATTTAATTTACGTTTTTCCATATAAGTGCCTCGTTCAAATGAAATATAAAATTTCATATCATCATACGCTAATATTAAATATTTTGGATTAACAATAAAAATAGTTTAGTTTAATATAGAATATCCTTTTTGGAAAAAGGATGATATTTCAAACAAGCTATATATACAAGTAACAAAAAAATAATTTTTCATCACATAGAAATTTGATGGAAAACTCTGCTATACATAAAATAAAATAGAACGAACGATTGAAAAGTCATTTTTATATACAAAATAGAAACAAATTCTATTTTGGTTTTTCCGAATAACAAATTTTCAGATTTTTCATACATGTACAATATTATTATATTCCTCAAACCCACTTCAAACGGAAAATTTATATTATTTTTTTTTTTGGTTTTCCATATATAGTT
This sequence comes from Nephrotoma appendiculata, assembly GCA_947310385.1. Taxonomy (NCBI): domain Eukaryota; kingdom Metazoa; phylum Arthropoda; class Insecta; order Diptera; family Tipulidae; genus Nephrotoma; species Nephrotoma appendiculata. The sequence continues at coordinate 93,440,805 of OX371223.1, read as the reverse complement.
TGGTTTGTTTTGTACGAGTACATAAAAAAAATTGGGGAGGAAAATTTTATAGGTATAGACGTACACCGTACAGTAGTTTTTTATTATTTTGAGTGGTGATAATGTATGCGGGATCCGAGTTGGAAAATTATTTTTTTACGTTTATGGAAAGAGTTGGGAGAGAAAATTCTAAATTTGTTTTTTTTTGTTTGAGGTATTTGTGTAGAGGTAACAATGAAGTCTGACTGTTTGGGATGATGTTAATAATTTCTTTACTGCTCATGATATGATCACCGGGGGTGCAATAGTAAAAATGTTTTTTATACAGCTTTGGCGTGTTGTTGCTTGGTACTTTTTCATATAAAATGAAAACATAATTTTATTTTTTATTGTCTTGTGATATGAGATAGATGTATTGTATGTCCCTTTGGGGATTATACATGACGTGTATCATACGAAACTATTCGTCGTGTATAAACTCGAAATCTGTTTTTAGGGAACAAAAATTGGCTTACCAAACACGTACAAAGAATTTGTTCCGTTCGGTATTGTATTGCATGCCGTAAGAGGAACAATAACGCAGACGATGGACCCCATAAAAGCTTTTTCGGAAATTAAAATAAAATTTGAGATTATTCGTTTAGTATAAGAAAATTTTATTTAATTTTTATCAAATAAAATTAAGAAAAATTCCCAATTGAAAGAAATGATAATTTCCAGTTTCCGAAAAGCGGTTTGTTAGTGACGGTAAAGTATTTACAGTAAAGTAAATTTTTTGCACTAACGAGCTGTTGCTTAACCAAAAACTATACCGTCAAAATTACAATTGTCATAACTAGTGCAAGTGATTTTAACTTGTAGTGAAAGCAAAGCACTATTTTTTCATTCCATTCCAGAAACTGTTATAAAGACTCTCCCACCTAAAAGATCAGTGATATTTAAAAATTCTTGTTTAAATTACAAAACAACCTTGTTGCTCGTACGGATGAATATCGCTAATATATAGTCTTTGTAATAGTTATTTCCCATTCCCACCATCGGAAGTCTAACATAATTAACTTTTTCTGATCGAATAAATATTTAAAGGTAATTCTTCTATTTTTGTTGTATTTTTGAGGTCGCTATCGAGTTACATACACGAGTAGCAACGTCAAATTTTTATATATTATATATCAAAGCTCCATCATAGACTTCTGAATACCTGTAATTCAGCACGAATAAGCTACATTTAGAAGCCTGTAATGAAGCTCTTACTTAACAACAAAAAATTTCAATCATTTGGTTACCATGTTTTAGCTTTACATAGTTAAAATGATGGATATGTGTTTAATGAGCAAACCCTATACTTGATTTTGCAATATCATGTACACGATGGACATGAAATACAAAGTGATGTCAATGACTCCGCGATTGAGCTTGCATAACTCCTTTTAGATTAAGAGCTAATAACAAAACATTAAAAAATAATTTCAAGAATACAAAAACTTAGTACGAGTTGGCCATAATAGCTACGTTCAATAAATAAATAAATAAAATTCTAGAAGAAAATCTTTCAACAGATACTGTTACTTTAGTAAAGAACTATACTCCACTCCCTCGGTTAAGCGATGATTCGCTTAAAGTCTATTGGTCAACTTGAATATATTTGTGTCGTGAAAAGCAACGTTGAGTGATTTGGATGTCAATGCTTGCGATGTAAGTGTCTCATGATTTTCTCCGTTAACTTGTGGTATTTATGTATAAGAACTGGATGTTTCATCGAATACTGGATAACGAGAATTTGTTCACCCTTTCTCAGCGGCTCATATATGATGCATAATGTTTTCGTATGTTTTAGCAGTACACTCGACAAAATTCCCCGAATTGTGCAATCAGCTGGATTGAGACTATTAGGTATATGATGTAAGTGATTGTTCGGTAATTTGTCGATTATAAAACTCGTACGATTTGCAACGAAATAATTCCATTTCCTTGGGAAATTTGAAAGGCATGTTAGAATAATGCTCGAATCGGTCCCTGTATATGAATTTTGGAACTGGAAAAGTGTCTGAAATTTTATAAAACAATTTAATTAGTAGTATAGCACAGCGGAGTTCCAAACGTGTTCGAAGCTCTTATGTATAAGACAGCTGAATACGCCCTTTCCGAAGCATGGCAGGACCCATGGTACTGAATGATATTTGTTGGTGGTTGCGACTTACGTTAGTAGATATCGAAGAATACGCACAGCAGTAAGACTAGACAACTCGTTGCGGATTAAACACCAATTCTGATTTACGCCTTCTGGAAGTGGATCATCTCATTCTATCTTTGTCAACCGGAGATATTGCGGCAAGATTTTGAAGTTGACGGTTATTTGAGCAATCCATCCTAACGGGTTGACTAATTTACTGTATTCGGATAATAAACTTTGTTTAGTGATCTTGCTGGACGATATCTCCAGAACGTGTATCGTAAATGCATCTTCATCGGTCGAACACTGTTCGTCCGGACCTTTTTGAATTGTGTAGCACCCAGTAACTGATTTAATACTGTCGTCAAAAAACCAAATAGGCTGACTATTACATGAAGATTGTGTTGAATGGATATTCTTCTCTCCTTGACAATTTCATAAAAAATGTCGATTCCGAGGATCATCTCTATAGATTTCGATTCATGTAGGATCAGCAAGGCGATAGTCGGATAGTTTGCTTGATAAATGTTCTTACAAAATAACTTATTGTGATGGTAAGCTAGTTGTTAGTTTATTGAGTATCAATGCATCAACGAAGACAAACTTGGAGCAATCGAATGTTGACGATAATTTTAAATTGACCATACCTCTTGTTTGATCAGCTGCGATTGCAGACAAACCGTTTACAGTGACAAAAGCATGTTTACCCTTCAGTCCTAATATCTTGGTAAGATGTTTGGTGATGAAGGTGGATTCTGATCCTGAATCCTGTATCTGGTAAATTTTGCCTTTCGAATCGGTGTTTGTAATTACAACTGTGTGTAGTATTGACTGCTTATTGTCATGCGATGGGTTTTTTGTCGTGAACGAGATTGAAGTTGAACTATCTGGCTGAGACTCTTCTGACTTATTTGCGCATAAACTGGCTACGTTGTTGTTAGTCTCCTTAGTGTATGAAGGAAGCTCGACTGGATCTTGTAAAATGGAGTGAGGTTTAGCTTCAAACAAGTCTTTAAAGGATGGCCATTGTGTATATTTTCCATCGAACGGTGGAACATTTTTTGTAGGACGTTTATCACCACTATTTTGGTTAATGATTTGATTGAACGTTTCGAAAAATGCCCTATGTTGATAATACATATTGCTCACAATGGCATTCAGATCGGTGGTAGGCATGTTTAGCTCGGCAGGATTTCGTCTTTTAATCTCTCGTGTCATTGCACGTGTAGTTTTGAAGAATTTTTCCTCAAATTCATCGGATTTGGATGTTTGTTGTGGTAACAATAATAATTGATCCTCTGTATTATAAAATGATTCCCACCACGATTCCACCTTAAGGAGCCTAGCTTCAAACTCTTCAGTAAATATTTCATCGTCAACATTTTCGATAAAAGAAGCCGCCATTGTTAATGATCCGACTATGCACCCACGTTTTTGTATAAGCGAAGGAGAGTCCATTTTAAATATTTTTTTACGGAGAAAAGCCGATAACTATGGCTTTGAGATATATAAGACAATGCACAATGTAACACATAACACATTAAAAACGCCCAGTCGTAACTTTTTGTCACCACCAGGAATCGAACCCGGGACCCTCGAATTACATAGCAAGCGCTCTACTTACTATGCTATCAAGGGCGACAAATTTTGATTTGATCGAATATAATCTTGAATTAGGATGGAATTTCACGAATCACTAGCACGTTTTATTCCGAATCCGCTCGAAACGCGATATTTTAAAACACGATATTTCGAAACGAGATATGACAAAACGAGATATGGTATTGTACAAAATGCAATATTTCAAAACGCGTTATGGCACGGAATGTGCATTGCGAAGCGACGGGAGCGTAGCTACCCGATTTATACCGATTCTATATACTCTCACTCCTATCGATTTTTAAATTCCTATAAACTGAAATTAAATTTCCCCTTCACCCGACTGATATAATCCGATCCTAAATTCCCGTTTTGTACCATATCGCGTTTTGTACCATATCGTGTTTTGAAATATTGCGTTATGGTACAAATGTTATGGTACAAATGTTATGGTATATTTACCATATCGCGTTTTGTACTCTATCGTGGTTTAAAATATCGCATTTTAAAATATCGCGTTTTGATAATTCGCGTTTTAAAATATCGCGTTTTAAATGGCACCCAAAATCGGATCCGCTCGAAACGCGATATTTCAAAACGCGATATTTCGAAATGAAATATGACAAAACGCGATATGGTACAAAACGCGATATTTCAAAACGCGTTATGGTATAGAATATGCATTGCGAAGCGACGGGAGTGCAGCGACCCAATTGATACCGATCCTTTATACCTCGCTCCTATCAATATTTAAATTTCTATAAACTGAAGCTAAATTTCCCCTTCACCCGCCTGATATAACCCGATCCTAAACTCCAGTTTTGTACCATATCGCGTTTTGTACCATATCATGTTTTGAAATATCACGTTTTGATAATATCGCGTTTTGTACCATATCGCGTTTTGTACTCTATATCGCGTTTTAAAATAACGCATTTTGAAATATCGCGTTTTGTACCGTATCGCGTTTTGAATTATCGCGTTTTAAAATATCGCGTTTCAAATGGGACCCATAAAAAATAGTGTTTTACTGCAGCATTATGTGTTGTTTTGTGTTGTGTAATTTTCAGGTTGAATATTTTATGTTGTGGAAAATGTTGTTCGTGTTGCGCAGCAACAAACACTTATTTCTGCTATTGATATTGGAACTGCACCAAATAAAATGGCGAGTGTTTACGTTACGCCCAACTATAATCATTATTTTCTTATTCATATCCCATGAATAGAGGGCTTCAAGCTCCTCCGATAAAAGTAGTTCATGACAATCAAATAATAGATAAAAATAGAAGGATGTAATTGTTGTGGGGAACACTGTTACGAATTTTGTTCGCCGCAAGATCAGGCACGGTGGTCATCCCCTAGTTTATATTATATTACCTATATTAAAATGTACTAGCGAAAAGTATTTGTTTTTTCCCGTTAAAAGAAACGATAATCGATGGATAAACGAGATCGCTTTCCGATCTTTACAACGAAAAAAAAATATTGCACGATGATGATTACGGTTTTCTTGTTTACCTATAAAAAGGGATTTGAATCAACACGCGGGGAGTCGAGTTTTAAGTTCTGGATAGTTCATATAAAAAAAATTCTTAAATATTGATTTGCCTAAATTAAGTAAAGTCTAACTTAAAATTATTTTTTTTATAAATTAAATGTTAACTATTTTACTATACTATATAAAATTAAATTAATTCTAAGCTAAATATGTATGAAATTTATTAACTATATGAACTTATATTATTATAACATTTTAATAATTTTGTGTACCGACTGATATAAACAGTAATAATAATTCATCTAATAAAAAGATATAATATAACTATTATAATAATTCAATGATAATAATTCATATAAAATAATAAAAATAATTCTTTATAAAAAAATTTACTAAATAAAAGTCAAATAAATGCATCTGATATAAAAAGCTTCAATTATGAATGGAATGATAAAATTCCAAAATCGATAGTGCGTATACTAAAACTCACAAATTTTATAAGTGGGTTTAGAATTTATAAAAACGATGATGAAAAATAGCGAAATTTTAGTGTTATAGTGTTTTAAGTACAAGTGGAAAGTAAAAAAACTGTTACAAAAAAAATTCGTACTTATAAATACTTTAATATTAAGTGTTAAGTGTAAATTCCGTGCTGGCCTAAATTCCAATCAAGGCATGGTACTAAAATTATTCGTACACATAAAAGCATGAGTGAACGACAAAATTAGTGATCGTAAACTTTTGGTGAAATTTATACGTGCACAAACATTACAAATCCATATGCGCAAAGGGTTTAATTGATTAAGTAATCGTATTAACTGTGAAATAAAATTCAACAAAAACCGTGGAAAATTTTGAGTATGTGTATTAAAATTATCTTCATCATGGCTTCCATACACCGTACGGCATAACGTATGGTAAACCACAACTCAACCAATAGGGAAGAAAAATTGGATTGAGAAAGGCGTTCAAAATACAAACCGTTAAGTTATTTAATATTTTATTTAGTAATACTTTTTTAATTACTTACTATAAATATTTAAAACTAATCCCTAAATAATTCCATAAATGGCCTAATCTTTAATAATTATTCATAAATTTTGTTTTTGCATAACAAATTACTTCCAATTTTTTTATATTTTTTTTTCTGATTTCTTTTTCTTGGTTTGGCGAATATTATTGCTATTTTTAATAATATTCCAACGGTTAGAAATAATTTGTTATGTATGCTTTTTGGTGATTTATTAGTTTGTAGAATTATCTATATTTACTAACATTAACTAATCCTTGATAGATTTAAGACAAAGTTTTTCCGCTCCATTTCGAATTTCTTAAATAAAACTTATTTATAATGATTTATTCAGAACTTACAAGTACTAGTTTTTTGCTTTAATCCACCTTGTCGATTGCTCGTTTCTGCGATGTATTTTTTTGTCAAGTGATTTAGTTGTCTAATGAAGTGATTTAAGTGAAAGTGAGGAGGGGACCGTGACAGGATAGGTGAGTTCTCGTAGTAAGTATGACTGTCTGAGCTAGTGGTACAGCGATCCAACTTTTGTTTATAATAAATACATAATTCCATCTGGTGGCAATTTCAGAATTAGGCAAGCTTCTCCATCCAAAATCCCACGCCCAAACTGCTGAGCCATAGCCGCGCTTCAAGAGTCCACCAAGGAAGCCTCTGCCTGATTAACGTATTTTTTTCTGTTTTCGATCTGGGCTCCTAGTTCCACAATAGAAGTATCTATTGGTTGTGACCACATGTCTGTCCGTTAGATTGTTACAGTGGCGCCCAAACTAATTTTATTTTACGGCTATACAGTTTTTTCCCCTTTTCAATTTAATTAATTTTTTTTTTCATGAATCCTCCATGTGCGCATTTGTCTAAATACTTAATTGTGTTGATGCAAATGTTAGTTTTCATATGGGTGTGTAAATTTTTTTTTTGTTTTTATTCATTAACCGTTTTACATTCTCCCGGTATATTGTAAAAGACCCGGAATACACCTATATCTTTCCAGATACAAACCTGTTGACGGTAGGTGTGCTTCAGGGCCTTGATCATTATGCAACGGTTACAAGAAACCGCAATCTTTCCAAATCTTAGTTTGTTGATTTCATTGTTCGAGTTTCATTTAATTTGCCCGAGTTAATGATTTTTATACGGTGCAATTATTTCCTTTACAAAGGAGGTATATTTATTTGCAGAATATGACTACCATGAATAAAAAATTTTTTTGTCCTTGTTCCCTCTCCGCTGTACCACCACAGGCAATCATACTTACATACTTTTGGAGCTCGCTTCGTTCTGTCACAGTTGCCTCCTCTCTTGATAACTCGCGAATTTAAAATATATATTATCGTGTAAATTATCAGATTTTATTATTATCAATATTATTCTCTATTCGTTTTTTTGTCTTTACGAAGTAGTACAGTTCAACAATTTATTAGAAAAACATTAGATAATTCAGTCACATTTTCGATTTCTATTTTTTTTTATATATTGAATTGACCTTGCCCTATTTCAACAAATTCTACATTTCTTTAGTCCAATACCCATTTTTGAATTATTCGTGTCTAGTTTAAATAACTTAAATTCACAATGGCGACCTTTATTTTAAAATCCGGAAATCTAGAAAATAGAATAGAATGCGAGATACGCGAAATAAGTGGTCCACTGAAGATCCAATTTGCCGCTCTAGATGCTCGTTTTCAACAGGAAACTGAGAATAAAAATTTAGTACCCGTAAAACCTCATATATACGCGCGTCGATTTCCTAATAGCGAAATATCTTTAATTTCCATTAGACTACAACACCTTCGAGCGAGGTGCCTCAAATTTCTGGAAGACAATCCTGATGCAGACGAAGAACTCGAAATTATCGCTACTCAATTAATTCATATCCGAGGACGTATGCAACGTCTATCCACTTTAGCTGAGGTACAAATTGCATGTGACACGTATTTAGAAAGTTGTAATAATCTATTAACCTTATGTGTAAATCACAAGCAAAAGTCACAGGACGTGGACACCTCGTTAATGAACCTGAGTCAACTTCAGATAGATTCTTTCGTTGAAGATATCCCCACTAAAGAACCAGAGAAACAGAAGCCTCCAATTGAACATTCAACACTAGAAAATCGTTCTACTCCAAAATCCCAGGCTGCCACTCTTGGGAACTTACAGCAGGTCACAAATGTTCAACTGCTTCCACAGTCGAATGTTCAACTGCCTCCACAGACAAATGTTCAACTGCTTCCACAGTCGAATGTTCAACTGCCTCCACAGTCGAATGATCAGCGTCCACCACCACTATAACAATCAGTTTATTTTAGTCCGTTATTACCACCACCTGTCTATCAGAATTTTACACACTATCCGGCAATGCCGCAATTACCATGGGGAGGAAATTTTACGTCACATTATAATTGGAGACCTCAAGCAACTGTTGCTGATCCACATAGTGCACGAGACGTGACCTCTCAAAATCCTGATTTTTCTGAAAATACAGGTGGCCATTTACAAAAATTAGCAAAACCAACTCCCATGTATAAATGGAATGTGAAGTTTGATGGGTTACCTGGCAGTATGGCCATAGAAAAATTCTTCACGCGAATTGAACACCTAGCCATGACCCATGGTGTGTCTTAAGAACAGTTAGTTAATGATGTAACATTTCTACTCAGTGGTCCTGCGCAAGAACATTATTGGCTTACCCTTCAGAATAATCCTAAATGTACTTGGCATAATCTTCGTTATTCGTTCCTTCACCGTTTTCAAGATCGTGGCAATTCGAGAATTAGGCAAGCTTTTCCATCCAAAATCCCACGCCCGAACTGCTGAGCCATAGCCGCACTTCAAGAGTCCACGAAGGAAGCCTCTGCCTGATTAACGTATTTTTTCTGTTTTCGATCAGGGCTCCTAGTTCCACAATAGAAGTATCTATTGGTTGTGACCACATGCCTGTCCGTTAGATCGTTACAGACTTCGTTTAGACTTTTGTTTCCCACACTTAATCTCTAAAGCGAAAAATTAAACTTGATAAAAAATTGAATTCTAATTGTAAAAATTGTAAAAACTTCCACGGAAGCTCCCTCTTACACATTAAGTGTTCATTTTGTACATAACGTCCAATTTATGAAAAAACTTTAGTATGAAGTTTTATAGCGCCTTGCCTTAAGAGATACCGAATCTAAGTGAAATAATTTTGCCTCTTCCTCAATATATGAAAAAATTTTATGTTTAAAGTTTTATTCCAAACAATCAATCCGTATGGGCGGTATAGGGACCAAATATTTACTGAAAAACATTTTTAGAAAAAAACGTAATTTCCCCTCTAATTTTGGAAAACTGATTTGAACCGGTATTGCTGCAAAATTAATTTAGAATTTGTTACTTTATACATGGGTTTCTGAAAATGATACCTAAAAAGCTCCTGTTGAAGTGTTCACTCAGTTTTTAGTCACAAATCGTTTTCGCTTTAGTTTTAGAAAACTGAGCTATTGTTGTAAATTTTATTAAGAATCTTTTAGTTTAAATCATTTTTCATGTAAATAACAGGAAAAGTTCGTTTGAAAGCTGTCACTTCCGGTAGACTGATTTCGACCTAATTCATTAGAATCTCTCGGTTTGAGGAAAAAAGCTAAAGAATGTCGTTTTATCCAAATCAAAAAATTTGTTTTAGGCTGTGGAGGGACGACTTTTTGTTAAAAAATATAGTTTTTTGGTCAAAAAGCGTCAGTTCTGCTTAGATTTTTGAAAAATGATCTGGATCGGTATAGCTGCAAATTTTATTTAGAATCATTTTTTTGTAGTTGTTTTTCTCGTAAATGACATATTTTTCAAAATACAGTATAACCTCGATTTAACGGAATAATTGGGGAGTCTGTAAAATTCGAATGTCTGCTAAATCCGAATGTTTTTCAATTTAATCGACTATGGATTTTGCACTTGTTCTGGAATATGGCCATCTGGGACAGAACTCGTTTATCTCTTACCCGATTATGAAACGATTTTGTTTGTTGGATGGAAATCTAATTCATAATCAATTTTTGGAAGAAATTCTGGAATATGGCCTCCTGGGAAGGAACTCAAGAATTTCTAAAGATTATGTTGGGATTGGGTATGTTAGATGGAAATGGGATCCTTAAATTATTAATAAATGCATTACTGGAATAAAGCCACCTGGAACTCGATCAAGTCTTAATGAATTGTGATGGGATTAGGGTATGTTGGATGGAAATGAGATGTATAAATGATTATCGAAAAATGGAAAATAAAAAAATTATCGGTTAAATCGAGCGTGAACACCACGAGCAGTGAGATCAGCAGTGCTGCATCTACGAATGAGAGTGATTATAGAGAGAAATTCTTTTATAATATAATGCACGTTCTCAAGGTAACTGCGTGCTGCAGGTTCCGGAGGATCACACATATTATTCAACATATTTTATTTTCCGGCCCAACAAAAATGGCGTTGTAAACGCTCTAGAATTTTTACAATCTCTAGATGGGCAGCGGTTGGAGATTCATATGATCTGGACATTAAATCGAACATTTGTGTTAATATCTGGATTATGTTACAATAAGCGGATCCGAGAAGTGCATTGCGATCACAAAACCTATGGAGAAGAATGACCACCATATAAAACAAGAATGTTATGGGAGGTAGGTACACAATCGAGCAGTTCATCTATGCCTAAACGGGATAAGAAATCTGGCACGACGTTTTTATAGCCTCACTACGGCGAACGAGTTTTAATTAGTATATTTTTGTATTTTTAGTACCCATCGTGCGCAAGACATGCAGTTAAGTCACGTTGAAACATAAGCCACTTGAGACTAACATCATCGATAATGACGAAGAATTTGTATTCATTTTCCCAATTTTTTGGATGATGGATAAAATAATCTAATGTGGCGTTAGGTCGAGATTTTTCCGTGAAGATGAGGTCATGCACATTATTATCTTTTAACAGGCAACTGAACTGAAGAAGAAGTAATGTGTGGCTTGGTAAGTGGGATTCGATTAGAACATTTCGCTTCGGTGACTAGCACATATTGATAATTTTCGATTTGTACGTCGGCTTGAAGTCCACCATCACCTGCATCGCTGATGATGATTGATGCAGAGATACAATATGAATTTAATTTTCGTGAATGTCAATCTATAACGGTTTGGGACATTTTTTGCCCTACCTTTAGTAGCAGAGATTGGAGGATGAACAGGTAGCGAATGAATGGAATAAGAATATCTATTATCGTTTTCCGAATTTCTCGTTAGTCCTTTGTTGGTCAAGTATTGCCTGTAGAATCCTCTATAGTTACGGTGAGGTTCGATGCTAGTAGGTAGTTTATGGGATTTTTCCCAGATGCCCACAGTGTGTTTTCCGACTGCAGTTGACATCGAGGGCAAATCTTTTCATCAGTATCGGAAAACCGCGCTTTTTTGCCAAATATATGTATTAATATGAACATTGACTATATCTTCAGCCTTACTCGATACAATTATAACAAAAACACTTCTAAAGTTGAAATATGGTTTTGGGAAGGATTTTGAACAGAAAGATGAAGGATCGTATCATTGTGATTCGATATTTGGAACAACGCAGAGATATCATGCACAGGTGTATCGTGATATCGACCCAATGTTGGTGATAAGTTTTCCCGCTGCAAAACTCGTATATGTCGGAAGATTACCTTTTGTTCACATGGGTTTAGGTTGACAAGCTTTTCTTATTTAACAAGATCGAATTCTCTTCATTCTTTTAGATCACGATCTCTGTAAAGGAGTTGATGAATAGATTCAAAAACTTCTGCTTTTGTTGTAATTTTCAAATCGGTACGTATATTTTTTCACTATCCGTATGAATTCGGTGCCCGAATATGGGACGTGCCTGGAACCAAATATATCTCTCCGAACTAATTCAAGAATGGCTCAGTTTTTTTGATAATTCAGCTGACGTTTGTTAAAGTAAGTTTTAATATTCTTGTCACTTCTTGCATCCCGAAACCTTTGAAATCAGATGACTCCAGGTAATTTTCTGATAAAAATTCTTACGTTTAAATGTCCAATACCATTCTAAAGCGATGGAATTCTTTGAGTAGGTAACATGAAGAAGAACTGCCTTCAAGCTGCTTTTAGAGGAATCCATAAACAATCGCCAATCTTCGGGATTATATGCATTGTGGATACCAAACCTCGGATATCAGTGTAAAAAGCGAGTGAATTATTCCCAATTGATTTGAAAAAATTCGTAAAACAATGATGACGATTACGGATATATGCGTATATTTGGAGCCAAAATGTTCACTTGTTTTAAATCCTTTGACAAAAGAATGGCTTGCTGGTGCGATAGTTTCAGGCGTCGTTTCGTACCATAATATCCAAACGGTTTTGCGAGATCGTGATTGATGGTTGATGTGTTGATGCAGATATTTCTCCGGTTTCATGTGATTCAATTGTTGGTGGTAAACATTCCTCATTTGGGTTTGATCTTTCCGGAACAACATTTCTATTAATTTCATTTTATTTCATTTTAACACGTATCGAGCTACGATATGCCAGTGTGCGGAACGGTGAAAATTTGATTTGAACTCCAATAAGAATCCCTCTACTGGTTAAACTGTAAATTAAAAACCATCTTTCTTTCAAGTATGATTTTGGGTTTACGTAAATCCAATCCAATTTTTGGTACTAAAGGTTTGTACTACTAAAATAATAAAACTGCTGGCCAAAAGTATTGAGCACCCTATAAAATTTGGTCGTACACGATAAGTATAGCAGAAAACAACCCCTATTGATTTTTTGGTGATTTTTCGACATCTTAAAAGTGTTGAGAATAATGACTCACACCGCAAGTGTGGCAATAAACCATTTGGTGCAATAAATTTATTATTCTTCGATTTTGTGTTTATTAATCAGTTCGTTACTATTGCTCAAACACATCCTGTGATCTAGTGTGCTTTAAGTGTTTTCATTTGTAAAATTTAGTGATATTGTTGCAATATGCTGAATGAAAAAGAGTTAAGTTTATGCAGCTTCTGCATGAGCGAGGGAAATCCGATTATCCGCTAGTGAGGGCCGAAAGTTAGTGACAGAAGCTTTAAAAGTAGGAAAAAAAAAATCTTCTTCAGACCTCAGTGCTAAGTTGTCAGTAGAAATTAAGAAAACAATCTCTGCACGATTCACCGGAGGCTTCAGGAGACATGTTTAAAACGCTGAAAAGCCAGAAAAACTTGAATGCTCGGTGTAAATGGGCTCTAAAATATCAAAGTTTCACCGAAGAAGATTGGTCAAATATCGTGTGGTGGTAAAAATACTTTAGTTTTCCGAAGACTCTGTTACGACTGTGTGGTCGCAACGACGATTTTTGTGTTATTTTATTCGCCTCGGTTGTTGTCTTCGCTTTCGTCCATCTTCTCTTATTTTTTTTATTCACCTCGGATGTGTTATGAACGCACTTTCGACGTTTTGTTTTGTGCCCCATCGCGTGGTGGCGCAGAGGTGAGAAAGAATGGGGGAGGGAGAGAACAATGCGCATCGAGTGTGTGCAAAGTAAAACGTTTTGGAAAAAAATGGTTTTTCTTATATGTCTCTCTTTTATACCAACGAAAATTTGATATAAAGGAGAGACAGAGAAGAGAGATTAATTTCTTCTAGAACGTTTTACGAGTTGTGCGGTGCTCGAGTTTTTCTGGTGTGGTCATTCAAGTGGTGATTTTTAAGATTAAAGTTTTGATTTAAAAAAAAAAAGTCAAGTTTTGGTTTGTTTTTGCAAAAGTTTTTTTTGGTTTTTGACTAGGGGTCGAGTGGAATGTATTCGGCTGCCTACTTTATTTTTCTAAAATTAAATAAATAAATTAAATAAACAAAACGTGAAATTGTAATTAGTGATAATAAGACGTGATATTAAAAGGAAAAGTTGTTCCTGTGGCCCTATTATGGGTAGTACAATTAATTTAATAAAAGAAAAAATATAAAAAATTAAAATTAATTTGAGATTTTGTGATTATTTTTGTGTGACCAGTTTTGTGTACCGAGAATAAAATTCACGGTTAGTCCGCGGTACAGTTTGGAGGGTAAACGAGGAAATCCCGTCTCAAGGTTTTCGGAAAAGGAAAACGCTAAAAATTAAATTTTTTTTTGTTCTGCGGCTATATCGAGACTAATTATTGAGTGTGTGGGCGGACGACCGAGGTACGTGCACATTACATATCGGATACAAATTTTTCCACGAGTACCGAATTATTCGACGGGTACCACAATATTCTTACGGGTGCCGACAAGTACCGTATTTTTGAGGGTGCTGTTTTACAACGGGTGGCCAGGTGAGGCCATTCGCAACGTTTTTTTTGATTTTTAAGGCGAGGCAACGCCCGATAATAAAAATTGTTTACGGTTTTCGACGTGCCAACGCCTAATAAATTTTGGGCACGTTTTGGGCGAACGGACACCGCGGCTATAACGGGTGTCGTGCGTACTGTTATTTACGGGTGGCCAGTTGACGCCACTCTGCTATCAACGGATCCGGCGGCCAGTTGAGGTCAGCCGTATGGTTATTAGAGTTTATCGGCAGAAGAATCCGGCAACGGGGTAGTCAACAAGGGACCCCGCAACGGGTTGAGTGGCCAACCGGTCATTGTTATTTTATTTTGGTATCGGTGATCTGCCGCAACATTACGGTAGCCAACCGGCTATTGATAGTTTTATACCGTGGTATTGGGGAAAGGCCCCGCAACGCCTAATTTATTTTGGTGGCCAGTCAAGGCCAAAATACTTAACGGCACCAAAGCCGCAACGGTCCGGGGCGGCGACCCTGAGGCATGACGGCTGCGCAAGGCCGCAACAATTTATTTGATAGTTATTTAAGGTACGATTTTTTTGATTTTGATTTATTTTATTTTATATTTTGACAATTTTATTTTTTTTCTTAAATTTTTTAAATATAATTTTCTGGATTTTGTAATCGAGCGCCGCATAGCAGGTGCGCGCTCGGTGCGCATTGATCTTTCTCTCTCTCACGTTTCCTTTATCGTGGGGCGGTGGAGGGGGAAGTTGTTTTCCTGTTATCTGTTTTTCCTCTTATTAAATAAAATGAAATTTTAATTTTTTTCGGTGTGTATGATGGGAGCGGAGACTCCCTCTGTGTCGGTTTAGTGTTTGCGGTCCCTTGGTGCCCGCATCCAATTTCGTAACCGGGGCTTTACCCTGTTTGAATTCGAATGGATGCGCGCACCAAGGCATCTCTACCGGTTTATAATTTTGTTGTGTTCGTTCCTCAGGTTCCGGCCGACTAATTTCGGCGGAACTCGGTTTTATTATTATTTGCGTTCCCCTAACTTTCTGTATGATCACGGTGTAAGCCAGGAGCGTCATGCAAGCCTTAAACCCCACGACCTTAGCACTTCTCCCTGAGAACGTAGCCGGCAAAAATCACCGTGGAGGGCTCTGCATGCGCTTAGTGAAATCTGCAGGTTGGCAGTAGCCAGCCTGTAACAACTCTATATTTTAATTTTTTCTTGATAATCGCCATATTTTTTAATGTCAAAAACGGTGGTTTGTTCTTCAAACTAACTGTATAACTGCTTGAGCTCATTTTTACATCCTACAAAGTTTGTTGCATTATTCGACCAAATTGTTTGACTGTTGTCACAATGGAAAATAAATCGCTTAAGCCAAGCCAAAAACGATTGTAAGATCAGAAAAAATTTCCAAATGAATAGCCTTTGTAATGAAACATAGAAAGCAGGCTACGTATGCTTTGTAAGTGATAGAAGAACAGAGAAGTTTATTTTTGATAAGGAAAGTTCCACATAGATCCACCATAGATTTAGTGTCGTGGCTAAATGGTGGAGCTGGAGTTGCTCTTTCGGACGGTAATGAACCCATAAGTTGGGTTCGGATTTTTGGATGGGTTCTCAAATATTTTAGGCATTGACGAACGATTCGTTTGGCACCATTTTTGCCATCAATAGGCCAATATTTTTGACGTATTACAGATAGTAATAATTGAGACGGTGCATGCTTATTTTTAAGATGTTCCATTCTAAATACCAGCTCCGTGAAATGATGTTTAGCCGGTAATAAAATTTTATGTTTTGTGTCATATTGAAGAGCAATATGCTTTAATCTACCGCCAACTCTAAGAATTTGATTATTGCCTAAAAACGGGTTCAAACTTAATAATTTACTTCAGAACTCAAATTGGTTTTGATGATTTAATTGATTTATTTCCGAAACAAACTGTTTTTTTTGCATAATTTTTATTTGAGCTAATAAAAAGTCATGCAACTCTTCAGAAGATAGTTCAACATTAACATAAGAAACGTTCTTACTTCGAACCTTAAAAATTTGTTTACAATAAGCAACCACCCACGAGTGTTGAATAATTGGAAAACCTGTCTATGAAAGATTTGAAATCGTATGAATTTGTTGTGACGAGAGAAATATGTTTTTGTTTTAATTAAGAAATTTTAACATCAAAATCATGAATAGATGTAATATTTGAAGAACTAGCATCTGCTTCCAGATTTAAAAACGGTGGTGTCTACCATAATTCTAAATTTTCAATTTTATTTACACCTCGAGAAACAAGATCCGCAGGGTTGTTAGACGAGTGTGCTCTTGAATCTCGCTTACTCTATTAGCTATAAATGGTTTTAACTTATGAGGTGAACTTTCTATCTAAGCTAGTGTTATTGTAGAACCTGATATGTTTCGATTTTATCATTTGCGTTAAACTTCCATACGATTGACTGTAATGGCAACTGGTCTGATGCAATATTAATTTGTCTGTACATCTTACAGATATCAGTCGTAACTATATATTTATATTTTCTAAAACGTAATACAATGTCAAATATGTTTTGCTGTATAGTAGGGCCAACTCAAAGAGTAGCGTTTATAGAAATATTTGTCGTTGACTGGGCGGATGCGTCAAAGACGATGGGCAACTTAGTGGTTGAGCTCAACGGTTTTATAATGGCATGATGCGGCAAAAAATACGAAGGATATTTAGTTTCGTTAGATTCGGGAGCTATAATCTCTTATGCCCTAGTTTAATATACTCCTTAATAAAATCCGAATAGTCATCCTTAAAAGAAGGATTAATCATAAACTTGTTTTTTAAATATTTAAAACATTTCAAAGCTTGGTCCTTAGAAGTTCCAAGTAAATTAACTTTTTGATTTAGAGGTAGCCTTACGGTATATCTTTCTGTAATGTCTCGAGTGACAGTGTTTTTGAAATCACACTCATAATTGTTCTTCACATAATTGTTCTTCACTTGACAGAAATTTGCGAGGTGGAAATAATTTTAATTCCCAAAACTCCTTAATCAAATTCTCCAATGGAGCTACAAAAGATCAAAAATTATTATATAGCGGATATCAACCTCTAACAATATAACCAAAGACGGTTTCTTGAAAAGTTGGAGAATCAACGTCAAATTTAAATCTATTTTTTAACATAAGGTCTAAAAATAATTCAGTTCCAATTATCATATCAATCGGTTTACTAATATTAAAATTAGGATCCGCAAGTATGATTCTCTGTGGCATGTAGCAGTTTACTATAATTTAAACGATTATTAAGGAAGTGCAGTACCAATTTCAGGAACAACTAAAAGTTCGATGTCCGCTTCAAAATTAATATACACGACTTAATATCTGTTTAAGCAACTTAAAATTATGGTTTTGAACAAAATTCTTAGAGATAATATTCGAACGGCTACCTGAATCTATAACAAACACCGAATTTCGTGAAATCCTATCTCGTCTCTGATAAGAGCTACAACAGTTGATAAAAAATTGTTTTCCAATTATTTACAAAGAATGAAATGCTGTTTGCCTGAACTGTAGACTTATCATTGGAAGCGCTAATCATTGGATCCGAAAGGTTTACCTTTTCGGCATTTGAAGAATTTAAATTTCGAAAATAACGAAATAACGTGTGGTGTTTTAAATTACAAAAGCCACATCCGTTAAAATTGCATTCTCTAACATTGTGTGAATAATTTAAACAGTTTGTGCATTTGTTTAAATTTTTTAATATTGAAAATGGTTCGGTTATTGTTAGTTTTAAAAATTGAGGACACACTGTTAGTGAAAAGTGAGTACCTTGACATAAAATGCATTTACAAAGATTATTAGGCTCCCTCGAACTATTGTTAGTATACTGACAAATGTATTTAAATTTGACGATTTTGGCTTTTCCTGAAGTGGAATTTATTTAATTTTTAATAATTTAACGACTCCAAGATCCTGCATCCCAATCTTTGCGTAACCAAAATTCTGGTTTTTTCCAAATCATATAAACTAGCATTTTTTCTGGTAAACCTTCAATTTTTTGGCCACATGCGTCTAATGACGAAGTGTGTGCACCAACCTGATTAATAATTTCTCTAAGATTTTTGCACTATTTTGAGGGATGCTCTTCAAATTAAACAAAGAAACCGCCTATTCAAATTATCCCACGCTTTTAAATAGCCCACCGAAGTTAAGGAAATGTGCCCTATAACTGCTTTAGCATCCTTTTTCAATTTACTTGATAAATACGTAAATTTCACAATATTATCTAAATTTTGATTATTGTGTATCATTGAAATAATATATCCCTAAAACCAATCCATTTAGTAGAATAACCATCAAAATATGGAATCGAAATGTCCGGTAATTTAATTTTCGGTTCTATTTTATTTTTTGAAGTGTGCTTTGGTATATGGGATTTTAATTTAGTTACAAGCGTAAAAAATACTTTTCAAATTATGAAATATTCTTTTCTAAATTATCAAATGATTCTTCTTTAATATTTTTTAATAAAATTTCAACACACGCATCAAAATCAGTCAGAAATTTATTCATCTCATGAAGTAGAATATCGGTACCACCAACATCATCTCTGCCATTTTAGACCCGAACAATTACCACCAGAAGCAAGAATAATGAAGAACAACAAAAAAATACAAATTACTTACAATTATCGTAGTACATTTACAAATATATGCGCTTTTAAATGCGTTTTACGATGATATCCTGAAGACACGTTGTACAAGACCCTTTAACGACCACCAATTACTTCTGAGTTATCATCCGATGTTCTATCCTGATGAATGTTGAAGGTCGCACCACTGTAGTATTTACGAATACCTAACGCGTGTATACGATAAAATAATGATTTATGTTCTTTCTTCAATATGGCGACGTTTTACCCTATTATACACGATGAAAATGACGATGTAATGCTTCCAATCCGATTCGTTTGGACCAAATGTTTAATCAAGGCCGTGTGTGAATACGTTAAAAACCTGTTAAAAATTAAAATTTTGACATAAGAATTAAATTTTTCAATTATATTCACCACAAAAAACAAAACAAAAAATTTACGCGGTAGATACCGTCTATAAATTTTGACAACTGTTGTTAAAAAAACATAACCTGTATTTTAACTCTTTACATACAGGGCATTGCAGTGTATTTTAAAATATATTTTCTAGAATATACGAATACAACAAAGAATGAGCTTACCGAGCTGTACAAAAGGGAAGAGAAACGTAGAAAACCGTATTCTACTTGTAATTATTATAATATAAATTTAGTTTAAATATAATTTGTAACACATTTTTATTTATTAGAGACGTATGACGAAAGAATAACGCTGCTTCAAACACGAATAAGGTTGGATCATTTATTCACTGGGAAAAACTCAAATGCCAGTATCGGTTGGAGGTATAATTTATCTATATTTTATTTAGACTTCTACGATTTAATTATCTATTTAATTTTCTAGACAAGTTGTTGAGGAATGTTTTTTCGGTCGTGACAAAACTTACCTAAACTGCAAACAACAGTGGAGTGGTCTCATGACAAAATAAAAGGTTCACGTTCTCTTCAAACAATATATTTATAGCCTTCCCTCATTAATTTAGTTGTTATATTTTAGACGTTTTTTAAAATAAACACTGGAGACGGTGCTGGGGATGAAGCTCCTGAGGAAAAACTAAATAGGGAGGACTGGCCGTATTTTGAACTTATTCATGAGTATGCCCATAAGAAAGATAATTATCATCCTTCCTATTTGCTTTTGAATAGTCGTGGAGTATATAGACGGCCAATTGAAGATGAAATGGAAACCGCGACAGAAGTGTTGGATTCAGTAGGTTCAATGCCATCTGCATCTTCAAATGATTCAAAAACCACGACAAAAGTGTTGGATTCAGTAGGTTCAATGCCATCTGCAACTTCAAATGATTCAACATACCCGCCACATAGCTCGACGTCTTCGATATTTTTCAGTTCTACGCCTACTACATCTCGGGATAGTAATTTGTCGAACAGTTCAAGTTATTCTGGATCGCGCAAAAAATCAAAACCAGTGGTAAATGCACAAGAAAAATATTTACGAAAACGGGATCGGCGGCTAGATAAAAAAATTAATGGGCTCTTGGGCGTATTTGGCCGGCTTGTAAAAATACAACATCCCAGAGCATTTAACATCCCAGAGGACGTTTTACTAATTTCCTCAGAATCTTCGGATTCGGAATAATAAATTTAAAATATTTTTATTTTTATTATTTTTATTTTATTAATGAATACAAATAAAATTGACTGAAATTAAATGTGATGAATTTGTAATAAACTGAATAACAAATATTAATTAAATTGTATGTGTTAAACTAACTGTTCTAAAAGTCTATTGCGAAAATTAATTGCTTCTATTGAATCTCTCTCAAAAGAATAAATTCGTTCAGCGGTCTGTACATTAACTTGGTTCGCAATTACATTTATGTCGGTTGCCGGTCCAATATCTCCACCAATTACACATATGTTATGAAGAACACATGCTGCAAATACAGTTTTTATACTATTTTCAATTTTAATTTCAAGTGACCGATTTAAAATATTGCGCCATCTCATTTTTAAAATACCAAATGCGCACTTCACAACATTGCGAGCCCTGCTGTGTGCGGTGTTAAATTTTTTCTGTGGGCCAACAGCATTCTTATAAGGAGTAATTACAGCGACTGGCTTTAATTGGCACGGGTAGCCACTATCACCAAGTAAATACGACTGATTATTCGTGTAATTTGCCATTTCATATAAAGGGCTATTTTTAAAAACTCGGGTGTCGTGTACGGATCCAGGGAAACCAACGAATACATCATTAAACACGTAGTTGCTGTCGACTACGGCTTGTAATTGGATTGAGTAGAAACATTTGTAGTTTATATACTCGTCATGTTTATTCTCCGTGCATTTTATTCTAATGTGGCACCCGTCAATGGCACCTATAGCATTTTCAAATATTTGCGACTTCGCACGTCTACAAAATTTCATTCCTATTTCAGACCTTTCTTCGTTCGACGGGGGTTTTATTAAATGGCGCATATGTTGCGCAACATATTCCAGCATTTTATGGATTATTGATTTAACGGTGTAGCTATGAAATGCAAATTGCTTAGTATAGAGGAAATTAATATTTTTTTTTTGTAAATACAGTAAAACTTCCACAAACGACCACCTCTAGGAGAAAACCCCCTTCCTGTACGATACATTTGATCATTAAACCGTTTCTATCTAAAGTAAAACCTTCTCTCTAAAAAGACCACCTCCCAAACCCAACCGCGACCATGATTTAATAGTACATCAAGAAACAATCACACTCGTCGAAACGACCACTTTCAAAATTAATTATTTTTTTCTAATTAAAATACAAAATCAATTTTGTTTGTATTATGTTACTACATATATATCTAATCGGTTAAAATGTACTCAAACTATTGATCAAAGAGAAACGAAGAATTATATATTAGTCCAGGACATGGTTGCATTGCCATTCAACCAACTTACAGGTCAAATCTATCAAATTATTATTTCTGCCTGCAAATACTACGAGTGTAAGTCAACCACTTGTCCACAAGGCATCATCCAAAATTTTAAACTACATTATCCGCGCTCCCAGATATGAGATAACCATTGAAAAGTGTTTTTTGAAATGTGAAATACTGTCAAGTTTTCATACTGCCATAAACATTTCTGAAAATGTGGATATTTAAAGTGACATAATATCTTTAGCAAACCTTGTCAATTTAAAACTCGACTTCGATACCAATATTGACTTGGATGATGTATCCACCTTGAGACAATGACGAATGGGAAACCGAGTTGTTGAATTCAAATGTGACCAATTTTAATAAAGACGTGGAAAACGAGGAATCCGATGATGAGGAGTTCAGCCAATGTTACTACTAAAAGCTTGGAAGCCGTAACTGATTTAAAACGTTTGTCGTTGAATTCAGGAAATAGTGAGATATTGACTCATTTTTATGAATGCGAGCAATTAATTGCTGGGAAACGAAATCATTCAGCAGAATTGATTACATATATCACATCAAAATAATACAAAAATATATTAATAATTTTTTAATTTAATTCAATTTAGTTAAGTATGAATTGAAATTTGTTCCTCAAATTATAATTTATTTTTGTGATAAAAATATCGTATGCTGTGAAATAAAATAAATACATAGTTGTTATATTTTAGAATTTTTTTTTTTGAATTGTTTCCCTAATACGTCCACCTCCCAAAACGACCATTTTGTCTCTGGTACGCAAGGTGGTCGTTTTACAGAAGTTTTACTATGTCTACTTACCGACTGATTCCAATAAAGCCACCGGCTACTCGGTAACTACATCCAGCTGCCATCCAGTACAAAAATACCATAGGCTCGTACTCTGTTTTCAGCCATGACTTTTATAGGGCATAAATTCTAGAATTTTTCGAAAACTGTGTGATGTAACTCGTAAATGCTCCTGCGTTTTTCTATTGTTCATATTTAAAATAGCGGATACATCATCCGAGTGGACCCTTAATCGACAATACGCTAATGGCTAAAATATAGAAAATACATCTGCAAAATTACTGGGATTATTAAAGTAACTTTAAAACACTTACCTCTCGTGGTTTTCTTTTACATTTCCTTAAATTGATCGATAATCGATCTTTTTGAAGAATTAAAATGAATATTAAAATTATAATAAAAAACAATTCGAAATTTTGTTCCATATTTGATAATGTCAAAATTTTAACTAATTCACACAGCAATATTACCCACCACGTTAAAAATAATTCACCATATTTTTTTTAGTTTTCCAATTTTTTAACTAATTTTTTTTAACATATTAACTCACGGCCCAAAACATAAATTGTGTATTTCTCTATTTTATCGAAGATTAGTTTTTATTATATCATTTCAGTACTACACACGTTTACTTCTACCAGAACAAAAAAAAAACTCTCAAAAAAACCACCATCAAGTTAAACGCGCAAGAGACGAACAACGAACTCTCTTTCCATAGAACTGTGCAAAGAATCACAACAATGTGAAAGCGAATTAAATTAACGACATTATATTACTTAACAATGGGTGCTCAATACTTTTGGCCAAGGCTGTACATATTTCAAACTATAAAATCGACATAAATATTATTATGTTTTTAAAATAAAATTAAACTATTAACAATATCACGAAATATGCAAATATACGAAGGAAAAAACATTTATACTTAAAAACTACGATGTCAAAAAGTAAATCCGAAAATGGAACGAACGGGAAAGTAACATGAATGGGTGTAGGGCTACGTATAAAAATTAAAAAAATTTGAAGAATTCGAAAAAATGGAAAATTGATGTTTTGAACGGAACATCAAAAAACGCGCTCCGAGAATTGCTTTAAAGCAAAAATTCGACACGTTTTTCTGCCAAAGGCCATCCACCACTAACCCGGCCCTGATATTTTCGACCACGCCCAAATTAAAAAAACTTGATATTTTACTTATCCAAAACAATCGCCCAAGAAGTTTACAGTTTTTGTATAAAAGAGAACTTCGCAACTCTGCTCGCCGGCCTAAAACCACATGGCTAAAACAATTTTTTTAACTTTTCTCTTATATCTCGGAGGTCAAAGGTCGGGCGGTGCTCTACAAACTCAGCCGAGCTATTAAAATTACCAAATTTTTGAGACATAAAAGAGACGTGTATACGATGTCGTTTACTCAAGTTATCACCGTCACTGACAGAGTTAACAGCAATAACCTTATATATGTATAGTATATATAAAGATCTAAAACTAAATCCTAATCCACTTTTACCATTGCAATACGCCTAAAAATACTGCCATTTGTTGTAAATGCCTGGACCTGAGCTCTGTTTACCAAGTCTAGTATTTCGTACTAACAATACCAATATATTGATGTGTTCTCTAACCCTCACTTATAAAAACTCTCGAGGTCTATAAAAACTCTCGATTTCCTTTTAAATTATCTCTACTATTAAAATCATTTTATTACATAATTACATTTAATCTAGAAAACATTGAAATATTGTACTAAATCGAAATAATAACACCTATAAAAATTATAAAAATGGAGCTGATCCATTTTAATTACGTAGATAATTAAATTTAATATTTTTATTTTTCCCCTTCTTTCATGACCTTTCGACTCTCTATCCCCAATAATAAGTTTTCCGTTCCATTGAAACGAAATTTTTAAATATTTTAATTTTCATATTTCGACCAAATTAAATCGTCTTTGGCCTCGCCATATTTAATTATCCTTGAATAAATCTGTTTATTTATATATATATACGAATACATATTTTTATCCTCAATTTCAGGATAATTAAATTATTTGGGTTAATTTTTTTTTTGTATTTGATTTTTCCACACAGTTTAAAGTGAAAAACGGATTTGTTTTCGTTTTATTCTGGTATTTTGTGTTTTTTGTGCTACTGCTACTTAGCTCATAGTGAAATAAATGTTTGGAGCACACGGCAGAATGAACAGCTAGAAAAAGTATTATTGTTTTATTCGTTTTGTAACTGTAAATTGAAAAACTTTTTTATTTTGGGGGGTAATTTTTAAAGTTTATTTTGTTTCTTGATTTTTAATTAAATAAAATAAAAGTTTAGTTTCTCGTGTTATATTTGTATTTTGCCGAATCCTAGTATTGATTTTTGTTTTTCCTATTTAAGCTTTTTAAAGTGAAAAGTTTCAATTATTTTTTTTTTGTTTTTATTGTACGTAGGATAAACAAAATTAGAAGGGAAAAATTAAAGTTTTCCTATTTCTGGATGATAAGGTTTATATTTTTGGTATAGTCTATGTCCCAGATTATTATTATTTTTTATTTCTAATTTAAAATTTTAATTTCGTTACAAAAAAAAAAAAATACTTTTTTACGAAAAAGTTTTAATTATTGTAGTTTTGGTTGTTGACAAAACTATTTATTCTGTACTGGGTCATGCTGTGTGTTTTAATTCTCTAGCACGTACTTAACTAAGATATCTTTACGTTGCTGTTACAGTTTTTTGATACATTCAGAATTTAGATCTCTAGACGTGCATATAAAAATGTTACTTTAATAAGATGATGTAAAACTAGAGCAAAGCAGAATAAATACGGTTATTTTTAAAATAAAAGTTCGTTTAGGGTGCAAGTGAAGTAAGTTTAGGGTTACTGCAATGTTGATTTGGTTTACGTGTGTAATAAACCAATTGAGTTCGTGATTGATGTTATTTTGAAGCAATATATAGATGTTTTTTTTTTTTGAGAAGGTCGTTTAGAAATTTTTCCAGACAGTGGTGTTCGACCCTATATGCTGTGAATAGTGCAGGTGCTTTTGTGTTTACATTGTATGTGACTAGAGGGCGATGATTATCTATAGACTGGCTAGCTGTATATAGCTGTATTGGGCACTCATATTATTGTTGTAACCTCTGATCTAACCTCCGTAACATCTTTCAAACATCAAAATAATGCACAATTTTGAAACTCATTTGAACTGCATACTACACTATAAATGAGCCCGTACGCTCAAAGTTCTTCAAAATTTTGTTAATTTATTTCAAATGGAATTCTAAAATGGAATTTTATTTAAATTAACGCAAATTTCTTAAAATTTGATAAATTTTTAGTTATTTTTTTTGTTTGATTTGAGATTTGTTTGCTTATTAGGAGTACAGTCGTCCTTTTCAACTACAATTATTGTTTTTTTAATTTTACTAAAAACCTAAAACTTTGTGATTATTATTACTTAATATAAGTACTATACATTGTGTTAATGAAAAAAACCATAACTTTAATTTTAAATTTAACTAATTTTAATTTATTACAAATTCGTGGGCGAAGTGCCCACGAAGTTGACGTATTACTTTGTATGTGCCATGTGTCGAATATATATTTGACGATTTCAGCTGTTGTGCTAGCGAATATTTTAGGTCCTCTGCAAATGGTGCTCGGATTCCCAACAATATGATTAGGACCACTGAGCTCCAGTTGACAATGTTTGCACGAGCTTTGAAAGCTTTTTTATTTTGGCCTTGAAAGCGGCAAATCATTGCAGTTTTTATGTGGATGGTATGAAGTATTAGGATCCCGGGTCTAAATCCCGGTGGCGACCACACAAAAACTTATGACTGCACGTTTTTATTATGACATGTGTTATATGTATATGTTTCTAAATTGTCAAGCCGTAGTGTAGGCTATTCTTTTTAATATATTTTGTATAGCTTGGGGTATAGCATATGTGCCTTGATCGGTCGTTGTGTTGTACCGATCTCTAAATGTACTTTTTGACGAGACGTGTTTTCGCGGAAACTATCATTGCATGTTAATATGTATATGAATCCATATTAGATGTGTTCACGAAATTCCGGTGAAGTGAGTTGGTGTGGCGTTGTACTTTGTATTTTTGTGAGGATAAACCAAATTTCGTACAATGTTTTAAATCTTTGTTTATACTGAACCAAAAGTAATTTGATGAGACGGGTTTTCGAGTTACGCGTACACCTAGGTGTGCAACATTATGCAAACTGTCTAAGTTAGTTCAACGTAATGACTGAAAATTTATTTAACTTTCATTTGGAATATCATCGATTTTTAGAACTAAAAACAGTAAGTTTTTTACGTGTTTGGAAATCGGAATATTTTCATTCGGCCTCTGATAATTTCGTGGAGTAAAATCTAAGTTATTTTCAGGTCTCTTTATTGAGTTGTTGTAAGACCGTGTCTATTGCTGTTTTAGATGCATAAGTAATGGGTAGGAATGCGTTTTGATATTCTTGAGACCAAGCAAAATTTTCTAATAATTTTTCAGACCGATAAATTGTTGAATTTGTTTGAAGTTTTTTGGTATTTGGAATTCTCCAATTGTGTTAATTCGTTGTTCATTGCAGAACGGCCGTAAGTATAATTTTGTGACTGAGCAAGTCAAGATTGCCAGTCCCAAACACACATTTGCATGAATAATTCGGCAATTTTTGAAAGAGTTGTTAACAGGAGTAGCTGTCCTTTGCTTCGCGTCTCTTGATTCTCCTATAGGAAAAAGTTGTCAACATCAACAAAAACAAAATCGAAATCTCTCAGGATTACAATGATAAAACTCTAAAATATTTGTTCATCATTTCTGAGACCAAAGAGCGTTAACCCTATCCTATAGTCCACAAGTAAAGCTGCTTTGTGGCAGATTTTAAATACAGTTTTGTTGAACATGAAGATGGTAAATAGCCTGCAGTCAATATGTGGTGTACTGCATTGAGCCGAAATGGAGGGTTGTAGTGTATGGTGAAGCAGTTAAATAAAGAAATTTGTTCAACTACGCTCCATAGAAATTGTTGACTGTGTTAATTGTAAGCTTGATTAATGGATCACTTAATTTGTGATATTTTTAATTCATTAGCAAACCGAAATCATAATGGGGTTGTTATTTTGCTACTTCCAGAACTTCGCTATGTTCAGGGACAATACATGGTGGAGTACATCAATCATTGCAGAGGTCACCATATATTATGTTAATAAAAAAAATTAACTTTAAAATCTTTTCTTTTTGTAGGAGAGCTGATGATGGTGTGGCGACAATGCTGATCCCTGAAAACCGCACAATTTGAATTCAAATAATTCGATGAATTTAAAGATTTTTTTTATATCGGTTTCTAAAACTAAAGACATCTTCGACATAAAATGAAAAAGCGACAAACCTGATATTACATACATAATCAAAAAATAATTTATTTGAAATGGCGTCAAATAATTCTTACAGCATTCTTTAAATAACTTAACATTGGATTGTTATCAAGCATTAAGCTGTATTGTAAGTTTGAACGCTCTAGAGCTCTTAAATCAAGAAGTTGGTGAAATTTCGATTGTAAAATACCGCGAATAGAACCAGTAAGTTACAAATTAGTTTAACTACCCAAACCGTCAAGGTGTCACTTTGCAGAAAAACATATTAAAAATACTTTGAAAGTTTAACGAATACTTATGTTGCCTACTACCAAAACAAAAAAAAATCGGAAAAAAATTAGGAGACCAAATGCGTGCTCAACATCTACTCTGATAGAGAAATGTTTTTAATTAAAATTTTCTTTGAGAATCTGTTAGGTTCCCTAGGTCTCTATAAGGCGGAATGAGCCAAGTAAGACATGGGTATGCATACCTATTTCTTGCATAGGAAGGAAGTTTGATTCATTTTGATCGATTTTTGTGGTTGTGGGCTGTTGTAATAAATTTTTGGGTTTCTATTTCTTGCATAGGAATGAAGTTTGATAATTGTTGATCGATTTTTTGTGGGTGTGGGCTGTTGTAATAAATTCAGAGATACTTATTTCTTGCATAGGAATGTAATTCAATGCAGAATGTAATTCGGCTGCTTTTTCCAACAATTACAGGAGTATATAAAGGGTGATTTTTTTGTGGTTAGGATTTTCATGCATTAGTATTTGACAGATCACGCGGGATTTCAGACAAGGTGTCAAAGAGAAAGATGCTCAGTATGCTTTGACATTTCATAATGAATAGACTTACTAACGAGCAACGCTTGCAAATAATTGAATTATATTACAAAAATCAGTGTTCGGTTCGAAAAGTGTTTCGCGATTTACGTCCGATTTATGGTCTACATAATCGACCAAGTGAGCAAACAATTAATGCGATTGTGACCAAGTTTCGCACTCAGTTTACTTTATTGGACATTAAACCAACCACACGAATGCGTACAGTGCGTACAGAAGAGAATATTGCGTCTGTTTCTGAGAGTGTTGCTGAAGACCGTGAAATGTCGATTCGTCGCCGTTCGCAGCAATTGGGTTTGTGTTATTCGACGACATGGAAGATTTTACGCAAAGATCTTGGTGTAAAACCGTATAAAATACAGCTCCTGCAAGAACTGAAGCCGAACGATCTGCCACAACGTCGAATTTTCAGTGAATGGGCCCTAGAAAAGTTGGCAGAAAATCCGCTTTTTTATCGACAAATTTTGTTCAGCGATGAGGCTCATTTCTGGTTGAATGGCTACGTAAATAAGCAAAATTGCCGCATTTGGAGTGAAGAGCAACCAGAAGCCGTTCAAGAACTGCCCATGCATCCCGAAAAATGCACTGTTTGGTGTGGTTTGTACGCTGGTGGAATCATTGGACCGTATTTTTTCAAAGATGCTGTTGGACGCAACGTTACGGTGAATGGCGATCGCTATCGTTCGATGCTAACAAACTTTTTGTTGCCAAAAATGGAAGAACTGAACTTAGTTGACATGTGGTTTCAACAAGATGGCGCTACATGCCACACAGCTCGCGATTCTATGGCCATTTTGAGGGAAAACTTCGGAGAACAATTCATCTCAAGAAATGGCCCGGTAAGTTGGCCACCAAGATCATGCGATTTGACGCCTTTAGACTATTTTTTGTGGGGCTACGTCAAGTCTAAAGTCTACAGAAATAAGCCAGCAACTATTCCAGTTTTGGAAGACAACATTTCCGAAGAAATTCGGGCTATTCCGGCCAAAATGCTCGAAAAAGTTGCCCAAAATTGGACTTTCCGAATGGACCACCTAAGACGCAGCCGCGGTCAACATTTAAATGAAATTATCTTCAAAAAGTAAATGTCATGGACCAATCTAACGTTTCAAATAAAGAACCGATGAGATTTTGCAAATTTTATGCGTTTTTTTTTTAAAAAAAGTTCTCAAGCTCTTAAAAAATCACCCTTTATAACATAGATTCAACCACGTCCTTCCTTTATATGGGGGTGGTGTCAATTTAATATCGTATGAATTTCGATACAGCACGGTCGATTATTATTATTATTATATCAAATTATTTTACCTTAACTTACGTATCGGGCATGTTAGATTTACTTATATCATAGTTTACCACATATACAATCGAAATTATAACAAATTCTTATATGAATTTAATAAAATTATTTAATTATGAAAATTTGAAATAATGTGGTATTTAGTTAACATATAGGAGGATGATGTGAAGTGTGAAAATACTAACGGTAAGAAATTGTCGCAAATACCCCGTTTTTGGACTGACATGTAAATTACAGTACGCGATTCGAAACCAACACACCCTGTAATCTAGAGCTACCAGCAAAAACATGTCAGGCTTCGAAATAAAAATCTCGCTACACTTGGAAAACATATTTACATATAGTATATGAATTTATTTTAAAACGAAATGTTTTTTTTTTAATTTTCAAGTTTTTTTTTCTCCGAGTAAGCTGATAAATGGCAATTTTATTTTCAGTAAGTATAATCATTAAATAATTGTTTAGAATATTGGATGCGGCTTCGAATGTATGTTCTATTGTTTCTCGAGTTCCTTGAATGCTGCCGTATTCTTACAGTACTGCATTTTTAATTTTATCTGTCTCCAGTTACAATATTAATTTTTACTAAAAAAGTATAATGCGATTTATAAGCCTGATATATCCACAGCTAAATAAATGATTTTTACTTAGACAATTGTATTCAAGTGCCTGCTTTCCTAGACGCTTAACAAAACCTTGAACGTTATCGTCTCATTGTTGTTATCGCGCCCTAAAACGATATTTTTGATTTAAGATGTTCGGTGCGTTTTACAGCCTCAAATATTGACACCGCGTTCGGCAACTTACCAATTTGTCAGGAATTCCTTTCTATTGATTATCACTTTGACTGGTTTGAAACTTCAGATAATTCAAATTGGATTCTAGTTTATCAGGCAACTAATTGATCTAGTAAACCAACCGAGAGAGCTGCTGAATAAGGAAACACTTGTCCAGTTATTGAAAGTGCAGGAATATTATTGAACTTTATTAATAAAATGTATAATTTTTATGAATACTTTTCTTTTCTCACGTGCTGAACCGTTTTTCTAAACGATGGGGTTGTTTATTGAAATACTTACCCTATTGATTTTTGCCCTGGTTTGAAGTTTCTTCTAAACCATCTCCAGAAACTTTTTTTATTCCTCATCAAAGGTTTGGATAATTCCGTTCATATTTATTACTTAACATTTTATGAGGTAATCAAAATTAATTCAAATATTTAATTTCGAAAAAATTGCATTATAATCCATAAAAACAAACAGAATTTCGCAGAAGTAATTTTAGTATCTAAGCCAGGAAATGCATCCAATGGAATAATATCAGATAGAAGAACATCGTTCATTGTTTTTTATTGTTTACTGGTTTATTGAGAAATATTTGTTTGAAGAACTGGAATTGTGGACCAACCGTCTAGTTCGCAGCTTTTTCCTCTCATCCTCGCCACAATTATTCATTTACTGAGTGTACACAGCTATATTACAATTACAGAACACCCTATATTTATTAAAAATGTCAAATATACATAATATAAATCTGTCTATATATTTTATCAGATGCACATCCATATCTCAAAACCATTAAATATTGTCAAAGTGATTTATCGAGAAATTGCCAAGCACAAAGTGTTGACAAATAAGAATTTATTTGCTCATTGTATGTATAAACGAAATATTATTCTGTTTCTGGTACAATCATATACAGCATTGCATAAAACAAGAAAAAAAAAATATTATAAAATCATAAAATTTCAAAATGTCATCAAAGATTTAAAAATCATAAATTTCTTAGACTGTCGAGCAGAAAAAAAGATGAATTATTAGTTTTGTTTATATGTATTTCGAATATGTTCTCTATACATTTTACAGCAACATCCCTATATACTATACATGGAAGGAAAGAACTATAATCGTAAATAGTTTTTCTATTTTTGCCTTGTCCGAACTTCTGCACAATGCAAATTTAGATAGAACACAACCCATTAAACCCTATAATAAATTAATCTTTTTCCATGTTGCTATCATTGCCTTTGTGTACCCCCATCCATAATTTTCTGAATTTTCTCTCTTTCGTTTAGGATGATTATGATTATCTAAATTTATTTTCAATTTGTGAAGGATGGAAAAATATTCGTATTTCACATTGAATTTGCCACCAGTAAGTTTTCGATACGGCACATTATTTGTGTTGAAGTGGGTAAAATTGCACATATACAGATGACTCAACTTACACGAATAAGTATAAAAAAACAGATATACAACTCGACAATTTATTTTATGTTATTTAATGATAATGGCACTAAATATTATATGTGTGGTCGCAATATGCGCGGTATTACAGGTATTATGATCAAAAACTAGTTTAATTGCAGTGATTAAAAGTTAAATATGCAAAATGTATCTAAAGTGGTGAACCCCAAGATTTTTTTTCAAGACTTTTGTTCCATTCAATTTAGCCATTTTCCAAAATTACATCCAGATCCGATTATACATAATATGCAAACAGATTGTTATCCCGCACTTGGTTAAGAATTGGCTTATTCAATTTATTTTGCTGGCGTTATATTCCATGCTGAAATAATGTCACCTAACTTTGAAGGTGCAATGCCGGGTTTAGGCATGCTGGATGAAGCATATGGTGAAAAATTCTCGTTTTTTTACATAGCATTTTTTATTTAATTTTATTCTGTTCCCATGCGGACATCCAAATTTGTACTAACCTCAGCAACAGTTCCTCAACGTTGTTGGTAAAGTAGCTGTCACATTGTAGCTGTCTCTGCTATGTGTACCCCTTTTCCACCAACAGTTAGCTTTTGTCGATTTAAATAAACGATTTTCAAGAGTCACATAAAAAATTTGGAAGTCAAATATTTACAATTTTCATCGTTTAATCTGAGCTCAATTCCCATAAATTTAGAATTTTTGGGGACGATTTTTTTTTTTAAAAATGAGCAGGCGTACTCTATTCCTAAACAAAAAGTTCTTTATTTAGGACTCTTCGCAGTCGATTCCAGGCACTCAAAAACTCTTTCAACCTATTTCTATCAAGATCATCGATTAGAGAAAAATTGGATCCAACTCTCAACGACTCCCTAGATGGTTTTTCCCAAAATAAGGACTTATAATAATTGATTCCTGGCACTTTAATAAAACAATTTCTGAAATCTTTTACAGACTAGTGTAATTTTACAAACATTT
Organism: Nephrotoma appendiculata; assembly: GCA_947310385.1. NCBI lineage: Eukaryota > Metazoa > Arthropoda > Insecta > Diptera > Tipulidae > Nephrotoma > Nephrotoma appendiculata. Next base: position 93,407,213 of record OX371223.1, on the reverse strand, counting down.
AACACATGCGAGATATTATAGGCTCGCTTTAACGAACTTAAAGCCCCGTGCAGAGTAGCTGGCCTCTAAAAACGAGCGGCTTCCAGATGGAAAATAGCTGTGACACGGACCAGCGGCTTCAGATGTTGTGCAAGCGGGTTCAAGCAGTTGAGGTAAATCTGTTTAATGGCAATTCGACGTTCACCACGGCTACCCAATCCGGAGGCAAAGTCCGTCGCAACCAAGATACAAGCAAACCCATATCAAAAGATTTACTATTGGTGGAGCTTGCATCAGTTAACGAGATCGTGCGCATTCTTCAGGAGCCAGACCAAGGACAGCAACGTTTAATTTGGAGTGAGAACTTAAAGACAGGGGAAATCGCCAAGATCGATTATTAATGTGGTTAAAAAAGCTGAAAAACTACACAAGTAATGGCCAGGGAGCATAACTGTTTATTCTACTGTTTCAAATATGATGAAGCTCCGGAAGATTTTGGAGTGCTGAATAACAAATGACAAAATATGTATAACCTTATGTACCGGAACAGCAATACAACGGCAATAGAAAATAACCACAGAAAAAATGTAGGGGTTTCATTTTTATGGCCAATACCCGACTTTATTTTACGACAATAATGTACATAGATTACCAAATACATCACACTAGATTTCTAAACCGAAAAACTGGCCATATTTCCATATTTGATTTGTGATAAAAATGATCCTGTTTAACCAAAAATCATTATTATCGTTATCATTATTTCAAAAAAATGTAACCTACATTGCAAAAGTTGAAAAAGCTCGTACATATAAGCTGCAACTTCTGGCCTGCAGATGACCACCACAGTCGCATAAATTTCCAAGTTATAAAAAAGCTTTAGAACGAAGTTTTATTCCGAATAGTAAGTCTGTGGGGCCTGTAGAAATGGTGAATTTTGGTAAAGTAATTTTTTTTATCAAAACTCGTCACTTCCGGTAAAAAATTTTGCTTGAAATTTAATTTATAATGTTTTTATTTTAATAGTTTTTTTATAAATGAAAGGTATTTCAAAATATATACAAAAAAACGAAAAAAGTTTCTATATATGGAAGCTGCCACTTCCTATCTTAGCCAAAAATCACTGGGAATAACTTCCATCCCGATGAATGAAACACTATGTGCTGTACAGGGATCACAAATTTACTGAAAAAATAATATTTGAAAAAATCCGCGTTTTCGCTTTAATTTTGGAAAACTGATCTGAAGCTCCTATTGAAACTGTCACTTTCGATTTATCGATTTTGACAAAAATTCACTGAACTCCCCAAATCTGTGAAAATTGTTTCGGTTCGAAGTTTTACCCCGATAAATCAGTCCATCTGTACAGGGACCGAAAATTAAGTTGAAAACCGGTGTTTGTTAAAAACGGATCCATTGAAATTTTGAAAAACTGATCTGGAAGGGCATTGTTTTTCTATTATAGGACATCTATTTCACAAAGAAAAAGCTCAAGTATCTGAAGTTTCATTCCCACCAATCAATCCGTTTTTACAGTACGGGACCAAATTCTGATTGAAAAGTAATTTTTGCTACAAATCGTAATTGACGCTGATGTTTTGGAAAACTGCTTTTTTAATATTATATTTTTTTCTTTGTAACCTGTTCTGGGGCAGGGGCACTTCCAACTCTTTTCCTACCAAATCGAGGGCGGACGGCTATATCTCCCATTTTCGTAGAACCAGTCTATAGTACTGGTGTTCAAAATAGGCCAGGTCAGCACATGAATTCTACACTCCGACGGAATTCGAACCCTATACCTCCCGATTTAAACTCCAAAACTTCACCGACTGTTCCGTTTGGTCTGTATTGAATGAACCGGTATTGCTGTAAATTTATTTTGAATTTTTAGGTTTAGAATGTTTTTTCTCGTAAATGCCGTTATTTTAAAAATATTTAAAAGCGAAAAAGCTCGTATTGCCGATGCCACTTCTGGTGGACCGATTTATGCTGAAAATCACGAAGACCTCCAAATTAATATAAAAAGGTTAAACATGATGTTATTGTTTTAAATAAAAATAAGAAGACGACGATACGAACAGGGTTCTATGATAGTTAGGAACCTCAAAAAGAGGACAACCAAAGAGGAGCCACACGTATCAACATAGATTAAATAGGAGTAAAAGTATTCGTTTCTACCACTACACTTGTTAGTGATGCCGGTGTTAACCGTAAATCATTAGATTTATAAAAGAGGCAAAATACGTCCACTACACTTAAAGTACGTGTCCATTACTAACTCCCCAGGTTCGTTGCGAATAAGACAATGCCAAGACTCGAATTTTTAATGTTAAGCGCAATCAGATTGTGCCATTGGCGTTTTTCTTTCATCTGTAGTGGATATTTTAATTGCGATTATGTAATCGTTACGTGATTGTGTAATATTTTGGGGTAGATAGGTAAAGTCCTTAATTGGTGTCCGAATCTTTGTTCAAATTACAAATTTAACCAAGGCTTATGTCGTAGTTTCAAAATAGCTAGTCCTCACACGCTTAAACTTTCCTTTTTATGGGGTGGTTACTGCAGGCAACAGTGAGATGGCGGTGTTTGTAATTGCGGTCCTTGCAGTAGATGATTATAATGTAACATGGCCACTGAACAGATAACTTAACTAATATTATAATTTTTAGGCGAAAGTCGAATGTTTAACGATTAAAGGTGGATTTACATATCCAACGATTTTTCTTCGCCGAATATCACGTGCCACATTCAACCAATGAAAAATAACTTCATCGCCAAATTTTCGGTTAGACGAAGGTATGAACAAAATTTATCTATTCGGCGCAACGATAAAGCATACAGAGATGAAAAAATGTATACTGTTTTTTTTATTTTGGCTACGATTTAACATTGTGCGAAACATTTACTTCTGTAGCTTGTGTTTATTAAAAAAAAAAATCGGTTTTAACTTTTATTCTAATTTTCATTCTAATATTTTATTTTTTCGATTTTAAGTTTTAATTTTATTTAAGAATAATATATCAAATGAATCACGAAGAAATAAATATAATTCGCGCTATGGAGAAACGCCTCATATTGTACGATTTGTCCCTCAAATTGTACAGGAACAACGGGCATCGAACGGTAATATGAAAGGATGTTTCGGTTGAGCTTGGGGTTCAAAGTAAGCCAATTATTATAGCGTTTTAGTTTTGTTGTATATATGTTAATTTAATTCATTTTTTATAAATTATATTTATTTCCCAGTTGATGAGTGCCAAAAGATGTGGAAACGTCTTCGGGAAAATTATTCCGAAACTATCTTACTATAGTTAAGCTTAAATTAGAATAATAGTAAACATTTTACCTGCACGTTACAATGCTTCCCATCAACCACCAATTTCCATTTTTCGAACGCTGATGTAAATAAAGAGTTCCAAATTGCTTGACAGATTTCTGAAATTATTTGAGTATGTAGTAGAGTTTGGTGATAATCAAAAATTGTATGATAGAGACTTCATTGAGTCGCCACTTGCGATGTTTCTAAATAAAACAGAAATATCATTCACCTGGTAAGTATCAAAAATCTTATTTAAAGCTGTTTACCTTAATGTTAATGACAAGCGTGCCCCAATAGATATTGCTTTCCTGTATAGTGTCCGTTTTTCGATGGTCCCACTTTATGTATAGCAGTTCATCAAAAAAACCACACTCACCAGATGATAGTTAAAAAATTTTAAGGATTCATGAAGTCGCATCTCTGTACCAAATTATCGTAGTGCTTTTGCTGCTCTTTACATTTTAATAAGTTATTTAGCCAACCTGGGAGGCCTACTATCTAACTTTTTAAGGTACACCCATAATAATAATAACTGTTATTTTTTAATTCTAACCAAATTCGATTGTCGGGTTAATTTAAGCGTTTTTTTATTAATGGCTATATGTCTTTTAACAATATATTATTCATTTATAAAATTATTAATCTCTAACAAAAATTTAGAAGTCGCAAAATATGTCAAAATGGCTTATGTTCTTTAACAATATATATATTTACCTACAAATTAAAAAAATTATGTGTCAAAATCGTCAAATATATAAATCATCGATAATGGTATCGATAACGGCAACAATCCTTTCCGAAAAATAGTCGGATAAGTAAATCCACCTTAAATGTTTACATTTCAATAAATAACTAACTTAGACTGTGCCTGTCGGCAATTTAGTCGAAAAAATTCGTCTCAGTCTTAGTAGTCAAGAGTGAGGTCAAACATCTGTTACATTGAAATCAGTAAACATAGTTATATGTACTGAAGTTACGAGTTGAAGCTTGTCTTACAATTTAAATATAATCTTCAAAAAGTGAAGCACATTTTAGAAACGAACTGTTTCTCATGTTCGTCTGGAGTATCCTACAACTTTCTGCGCGAACTGAAGTACATAAATATTTAGCATTTCGCACTAATTTTCGGTCATTCCTGCATGACTATTTTGATAAAAATTTGTCTTTGTTGTAATTCTTGAAGATTTTTGAAGAGTAACGGTATCATTAACATTCATTAGATGTCATTAGAAAAAAAATAGTTTCCAGAAAAGATTTCTATGGCCCAATAAAACAATAAAACGACGTAAATATAGCTGAAACACATTCAGGCAAATTTACTTTGGGACACGGACATACAAAGATCAATTTAGTATAAATAAAGCAGATTGTGACTATTATTTTTATAATACATAATTTAATTGATAGCTTCCTTCCGCCTGAATAATATAATTATGTATGTAGATATAAATAAAATATTTGAATAATTTATTTGCTTTTAAAACAAATAAACAAACAATATTTAAATAATAATAATATTAATTAAAATTAATAATTAATGTATTGTACATTCAACAAATATAATTTAATTATTGTCAATGAAGAAAATGAAATAATTAATCGATTGCCTATATAATATGTATGTGTGTGTGTGTGAGTGTCATATAAATATGTATTTTTTATTAAATAATTTTATCAAGTAAAGAGGGATGCGTATACAGTGTCAAATTATCCATAGGCGCGGGTAATTTTAAGCCGTTGGCAATGCACCTATAAAAATTTTACATCGACATTTTATTGTTTAGGACTTGTCGATACTATTTGAGATTTAATTAAAAATTCAATATGGTGATGTTTATTTACATTTATAATATGTTTATGGGAAAACTATGTGCGCAACAACAATCACAGAAGTAAATTATGCATATACTAATTAAATTTTATTTGCAACAATGAGTGAAAAGAAGGAAAACCAACTATTTACTCGAATAGAATTTTGCATAAACATTTTTATGAGTTTTATTATGGGATTATGCTGTGCATACCTCTATAATAAAATCAAATATTTATCTACAATCTACATTTTATCGAAAATGTATGGTAACCGGATATACTATATCGTGTTTATACATATTCTGTAAAATTCTATATTTTGAGGATAAATGCATTTTGGTATTTAATTTTTGTTGGAAATCCCTAAACTTTATATAATTTTACGAAAATTCACCAAAAACAAATATACCTAGGATTTTTAATGACGTGGTTAAGCTTGTCAAACATTTTTATGTATAGATGATATTAGAAAAATTAAATCATATTTTCGGATATTGAAATATTTTGATCAGTGAACATGGTTCTATAATATCTGTTTTGCTAAAAGCTCGAAAAAATCAACCAACTTAAGGCGGTGATACATGCACAGATTTTGTCTTTAAGGCATACAAATTATGCGCGCTGATTGGTTAAAAGCCGGCCATCTTGAATCGCCTTATGTGCAAAATTTTTAAATTTAACATTTCTCAATTTTGTATAAGGCAAATTTGTTTGCCTTAGAGGCAAAATCAGTGCATGTATCACCGCCTTTATTATTTTAATTTATTTCGTTTCATGTGACGCAAGGCAGAACAGTAGCTTGGTTTAAACATTACAAACAAGCAATTAGAGAAACTTGATGCAACACACGATTAAGAAATATTCGTCTGCAAATTATTAAGGAAAAGCAAAACGAAAGATGGTTAGCTAAATTTTTGAATTCGAAATGCGACGATGCGACAAACAGACACCGATAGTGTCCACAACCATTACCGAAACTACTAGTAATTGGATCTATAACATGGTAAAAGGCTATATTATTACCAGCAACTTTCAACATCCTCCGTTACATTCAATAATGTTAGACAATAATCAAACCAACATTATTAAGCTTACAACAGATACAATAACATATAAATCGAAAGTTCCATGGTATACTGTAATTGTACAGATCAAAAAATTGTTTAGGTTGCAAGAACAAATCAAGAAGCATAAATTACTAATTAAAGCAAAAAATTAAAAATTACAACTTTTTCGGAAAACCATCAGAAAATATAAGCTAATAAAAAAAAATCGTACCGTACATACAAGTAACGGCCTTCGTGCCATTATGACAGATGCGCCCTACCCTTTGCGGTGCCTTTCACCGATAACTAAAAAGGGAGTGGTCTGAACTGGCTACCTGAAACTCGTTGGGCGTTGTCATGCATAATAACTGTAAATTTGTCTGGCGTTGTCCCGCCTCACCGTAAATAAATTGACCTCAACTGGCCACCCATAAAAATACGTTGGGCGACTTTCCATCGAAAAACCAAATATCTTTTATTTTGTGTCGGCGTCTTTCCCTGGTTAACTTGAATAGCCTACACTGGCCACCCATTGCGGTGGCTTTTACCGTAATAAAAAAAATGTGGATGGCTACGTTGTTGACCACCCGTTATATTTGTGGCGTCTTCCGCATCATCAACAATTTGCAATTCCAAAACTACTGTTTCACTTGATGGTTCACCCACATATTGATTTCGGTTGGTTCACCCACTTATATCACCCACACCGGCATAAACTGTCTTTGAATTAGTTGGACTAGCACACTCGTAATCGAAATTGAATCATCAAACTATAAACATAAATTACTACTCGAATTATTTACTTCATCCATTTTATTACAAAAAAAAATTCTTATTAATTTTATCATACAACTACATAAAGAAAGTTTTATTTATTCTTATCAGTTTTATCACATGAAACAATGCAAAATGAAATAAAGTCTAAATGCTAGCACAACTTTTAAGATTCAAAAAAATAAAATTGAACTCATGTTCAATCAATTACAAACTGGATTTTTTTTTATATTATATAGTATATATGTACGAGACAGTACCACTTTGTTAACAAAATCTCGCAGGAAATTTATTATGTTTTCTCGTTCCTGATGGCTTGCTTTACAATCAAACTCGTTCAATCAAAAAACGAGTTCTACTTTCAATTTACAATATAATTTTTATTTTATTGTTACAATATTTGGCTTGAGGACCTTGTTTGTTCGACAGCAAGTTTTAGAAGAGAACTTTTTTTATTAACAAATTTTTAATTACTAAATTTTACTATTAACGCTATAGAGACCTCTACCCTTGAACATTTTAATTAAATAATTTACTATAATATTTGGTACGAAATTTGTTCATGGTTAGTGTTACTGATCTACTACAATATTTTTTCTTATTTTTAGACTTGTCAAATTTAAACAAAAACAAAATTCTTGCTGTCATAATTTAGTTATATAATGACCTCTGTGAAGATAGCCCAATTTTCTATCCCCGAAAATTGAAAAAGTTGCTTATGACAATTCTATACATTTTTATGTATAATATTGCGACATTTAATTATTAATTATAGCAATAAATCTAAATTTGGCAATTATTCCAGGAAATTTTTAAAATGTTTTCAAATTTTTTTTTATTTAGTTTGACATTTGAAGAATTGTATAAATTGTGGAAAAGCGGGGGTTTGAGGGCAACCCCCATTTTCTAAGGTATACAACGAATTAAAATTTCATTAAAAAATATTTTATATATACTGATAGTTGATTTTTTTAACATTTGTGGCACTATCAGAAGAAGCGATAAGTGCGATAAAAACTCTTTGATCTGTGTCTGCAAGGTTGGCGAAGCAATTAATATTAATAAAAATAAAAAAATTATTGGAAAAATAAAAAAGTGGAAAATTTTCCTTCCTAAAAACTTACAGGAAACAATCCTGCATTTAAAAATTTATACTCCTTACCTGATTTTCTCGATGTATACGTAAAGTAAAATTACGCCAAATACCAACAGCGAAAATCAAAAATTAATTTAAATATTCCTCCTTCACCAAAATGCAATATTTTTACTCTCAGCCTAGAAAAATATTTGTGTCATGATAGTTTTAGCTGTCATGACAGTAAATTTTCTTGGCTGACAGTAAAAATGTCGTGATTTTTTGGGCTGAGTGTAAAAAAAATGTCATGACAGCAATAGTTGATGTTGCCATCGCATTTATCGGGGATGGAATTTGGGCTATCTTCACATACATTATATAATGCAAGTTTAATGTATGTAAATAGGTATTTCCTCTAGGTATCAATAGTTTTCAGTGCATACACGGATTAGCTGTGATTATGAGATAAGTATACAAATTTAATGTATTTATTTCGATGATTCTTTGTGTTTCTTTTACTTTCAGGCTGGGTTTCATCGTTAATAGTCTGCTGTTGATGATTATTTTTGTGTACCAGGTGACGTTTTTGTGAAATCTAAACAATATCTATTATGCAAATAGATCACTTTACTCTCTTCATACAACCAAAATTCGAGACTTAATTTTTTATGAAAAATCAACACGAGACTTTAATTTGTTATAAATAATTAAAATCAAGATTAAAAAAACTCATCAAAAATTATCGCACCCAAAACAACGATGCAGCAACATATTTCTTCTTATATGCCTCTCGTAATCCACATATCGGTGAAGCAGCTTAATATATTTTGAAAGCCTGATAAACGATAACATTAATTTCTTCACGCGGTATCACATATCCTATCACTAAACCTATATAACACACATGGCCAAATTGAGGCCCGCGAGCCGCACGTGGCTTCTTTAAAAACTGAATGCGGCTCTGGAAAAGAAATTAAAAATTAAATAACATTTAAACGAGAAATTATTAGGATTCGGCTTCACGTATCATCAAGCACGTGGAGTTTTGCCATGTGTGCTATATAACGAAAATTTTATCCGCCCATAATTTCACTTTAAATTAATTTGGTTCATATAATGTACGCGCACGGTAAATTTGACTTCCGAAAGCAAAAGGGACGACCGTCAACAGATCTTCAATAACATATATACAATGTACAATATGATATAATAATATTAATCTAGATACTATGTAGGCCAGACCAAAGGTTTTAGATAATTCAAAACTGGTGAACACAAACTGGACAAAATTTTAAGTTCTAACACAATATTAAATTAAAGCAAAGATTAAATTCAAAACAACAAAAAATGTTAATATACTCAAGTAGTTTTGCCATTGGATGGTGTCATTCCCTCTCTCATTAATTTGTCTGGATATTCCCAAGGTTGAATCCAACCGGTTGTGGCTGATTGTCCTAATGAATGCTGTTATAGTCCCACCATAGCTTACGAAATTCATTCACTGTGGTAACGCTGATACCTGGGCTATCTTTATTCTTTGCTTATATTCGGCTTAATTTTGTTGATGCTTGTACAATAATTTCATATGATTTTATTTAGATTTTTTTTTTTTCGAATTGGATAAAGAATATAAATTTGATGTGTTGTTATCCCTTCGTTCCGTTTTATTTGGCAGATACCTATATATGCGCGATCTGCATAACGGACGGAGTTGCTGGTTTTACGAAAATTTGCTACATGAAAACTTTTTTTTTTTTAAACCCTATAGTTCAAAAAAATTTACACGTAAAGATTTATAATATTCATATAATTTTATTTCTTAATTTTATTCAATTTTTTCACATTCAGTTTATATTTCAACTTTACAACTTTGATTTTTTTTTTTATATAACTCATACAGTTATAACAGACGCAATCGTTAATGATTATTATATACAGTGCAACTTCTTTTATCCGGAGCGACTGGGGCAAACAATTCCGGATAATATATTTTTCCAGATAAAAGATTTTTTTTTAATAATTTCATAGTAAAACAGCAAATTTTAATATTTTTCAAACTGAAGTCATTTATTAAGATTTTAAATTTATTTTAGTTAGATACATAGCAAAAAATTATTTCATTTTTGGAAAATAAGGTAAATAAAAGAGAGAATGAAAGAATACGAAAAAAAAACTTTTTCCGGATATTAGATGTTTTTCCGGATAATAGATTTCCGGATAAAAGAGGTTTGTATGTATTTCTTAATTAACATTTATCAAGGATTGCGTATTTACTAACCACTATTCTAGTAATTTTAAGTTGTTCACTAGCCATTTCTTAACTTTAATCTAAAATTTACGTTAATAATTTTTATGTTTCATAAAATAAAACTGACCATGAACGATATTGTTCAGTAAAAAAATCTTTTATACACATCAATCGATGCTAATCACTGAATTTATGTTTTTGTATTGTTACGATTTTGCCTTGTCAATCAAGGTTCGAATCACTGGATTGTGAATAAATACACTGCTTCAAATTTGAACTCACACAATTTATTTACACAACACAATTTATTATACAACACAAAATTCACAATTAATTATTACAATTATAACACACTTTTTAATTATCACTTTAATGGGACGATGGTGAACCGTCGTATGAAGAAGACGTGTTTTCGTTTCTTTCCGAAAACTAAAATAAAATAAAATATAATAAAGTGAAGTGTAGTTTAGATAAATAAATATGTATTTAATATAACAAATTAAAGTGTTGTGTTTATTTTGTTTGTTTTATTGGATGTAATAATTTTTTTTTTTTTTTTCAATTAATTATGAGTGTAATGTAAATTATTGGTGCAGTGTAGTGATAATAAAAATGGTTTTTTTAGTGCGCAAATAATAAAATACACTGATACTTTGTTGTGTGTGCTGTGTGGTTTTTTTGTGATGTGTTAGTGTTAGTGTTCAATTTTTGGTAGTGTTCCATCTACTTCTTGGTGATATTTACAAAACCACCAAATGCTTTCCATTTCATTTAATGTACATCGGATTATATGTACAAATTGTTGGTTGAAATGATCTACGGTTTGTACCAAGCGGACACACATGCATAAATCGATCAATAAATTATAAATATGTGTATCTATGCGTATAGTGAAGCATTGCTATATGTATTCATATGCGCATGGGCATACAATTTGATGCGGTTGGCTTTGATTGTATGTGAGTTCGCTTTATTTATTTGATCCTAATTCTATTGTGTTCTATTCTCTTTTATTTTGTTTTATTTGTGTTGCAATGCTCATGATCTCTTATGATCGTATGCATATTCAAATTATTGTTCTAGGTGCAGGAAATGTGTATTATGAGTTTTTGGTGGTGGTGGATATTCAGTATATTGTTTGTTGTTGTTTTTTATAAGGATAATTTAATTTGTGTGACGTGAAAGAAATGACGTAAGAGAGCGAGAGATAGGATTTATATGTATTTGACCATACTCAGAATGAAAGAATAAAAACTATACCAGAAATTACGTTTTATTTTGCTGTCATTTAAAACAATAGCAGAGCGGAAATTTTCGTCCAAAAAAAAAAAAAAAAAAAAAAAAAAAAAACAAACTTAACAAATGCAACAACAAAACTCAAACAAATTTTAGTACGTTGAATTGCATGTTTATTATTTTGTATCCCTTTAGTGATTTACTAACACAATTGTGCGGGTAGGGCAAAAGTACCATGTCAAAATTTAGTTTTGTGTTTTTTGAACCAACTTACACATTTGTGAATTCCTTTTTAACTTATTTTCGTTCGAAAAAATACTACATCAATACACACAATTGTGTTGGTTTTACTACAAATGAAGCGAAATTTTTTAACAACAACGCCATTACATACTATGGTTTTTACTCACACATTTGTGTGGGTTGGACTAAAATTGAGTCAATTTTTTGTTTTCTTGGTTGAAAAAGGGATATATATGAATTTGGAATTGTTCGTGTATTTTATCTTTTCTATTAACAAAATATTCAAGTACACATATACTAATATGAATATAAAATCACAATTACACTGTAGAATTGTATTTTCTAAACCTAATCTAAAAAAATAATTTATCGAATCGCGGTAATTTAAACCGCATATAAATATGTTTTATAATTTTAAACACATATTTGTTGATAGTAATACGTTTATACTCAAACTATTGTAGTTTCACTCAAGATTTTAGGAAATACATCAAAAAAATATTACATGAAACATATGAATAAATTTAATATTTTAAGTAATCTATAGCCGTAAAGTCAAATTGGAATAATAATTTTTTGTCTTCGTTTCTTACGGTATTTCTGTTATTTTTTTGTTATCCCGTCTATGGTTGGCCCATTAGTATGGTAATAATAAATAGTTGTTTGATTGCGAAGCCGTTCACTATGGCACGGTTCAGGATGTGGTAGGGCGGGGCGTCGCAGGGCGATGCATGGTGCGGAGCGGGGCCGATGGAGGAGGTGCATCGCGGGACAGTGCATGGTACGGAACAGGACCTTTAAAACATTGTTGGGTGAAGCTTAGAGGATTTTTTCAGCTTAATTTGTTAAATATTTTTTTATTGAATACGTTTAGTAATTAGTATCTTATCAAGTAGAGATTTGCCTTCACCTAGAGTAATTAGACAGTATACTATATAGAATTATAGCTGTTTTACGTTATAATAAAATATCCCTTCACCTAACAATATATAACATTATTTTAATTTAAATCGCTAATACTCGATCGTTTCAAAATATGTAGATCAAAAATTTTAATAAATATTTATAAATAATACGTTTTGCGATCGCTCTTGAAGTAAAATGAATTTTCAAAAATGAAATGCAAATGCAGTAAAAAACGAATAGTGAGCAAAATTGAGAAACTAAAAGGGTTCATGATTCATGTTTAATTTTTGTGTTAGCGAACGGGATCTACTGCTATTGTATTGAACGATCGAATAGCGAATATAATTTCTTCCCGCATTGTTCTTGATGACTGAATGGTAAAACGGAATATTTTTGTTTCTTTTCATTATTCTTGTTGATCAGTGGCCCTGTTCCTATGTGTGATGCGAGGGCGGGTGTACAGAATTCATATTTGATTTCAAATAAGAATCGTACGAATCTGATTCAATTCAAATATGAATTTTCCATTTTTTTTTTTCGTATCGTGTTCAGAAATAGGGCTGCAGTCCTGCAGTATTACAAATAACACTGTTCGATCGGTGTACAGTGAAGTGATTTTTAAACCCTGGTATATATGAATGTGTGTAATGTGTGCATATGCATGTGTGTAGGTATGTGCGTATATGTGTGCATGTTTGATTGTTTTCACCTATTAATAATCATTTTAATATTTTAAAAATTAATTTGATATATTATTATATTAACATTATTTTATATATATGTTTATGATTAATTGTTTTAATTTGTAATACACCCAAGCCTGTGTTTACACGGTAGATTATTCCAAATAATATTTTGTTAAAAAAACCGTATATAAAAATCGAAACAATGTAATTGTTGGATCTTATTAGATTAATAAATTTACCAAAAGTATAAAAAATAAATAATGAACAAAAAAGACCACAAATTCAGGAACTGGGAAATATAAGATTTAATTTTTATTTCATTTTAATCCGATTCATTTTCGGATAGTACGTGCATTCGTTTGTGCCGAGTTTGTGTGAGATTGACAATTTTATCCGTAACAGATTGATTTACTTTTACGTCAAATTCTGTAATATTTCGCTGTGTACCGGTTTTTCATAGCTAATTATAAAGTTCTTTGTAGCGACTCATACAAGAATTTAAATCCTATTTAAATTTGGTGGATGTTTCAGTCATTGGATCACCCAGCATGAAATGATTTCCTAATTTATTTACCAACGGAGACCTTCAAGAATTAAACTGGTAGATAAAGTTATTGGTTCATGCTCGTCGCTGCTGTAGTTTACGTTGATTGTTTATTATGCTATTTCTAGCAACTCTATATCATTAAGCAATCTGTCGGCAATTACTTCAGTTTTAGCGTCGGCAGTTGGTTGTGAAGGATTTTGCAATCTCGATTGCAAGGTCCCTCACGGCCGGCTGCTTGTGCTGAGTTGATTATTTCCGTGTATACTTCATTTACCACATTTGATTGAACAGTATCTACAATTTTAACACAATCGGGACAAACGTTCTTCCAGCAAGCATTAAAAGTAGATGGTCCTATTTCAGGCACGGAGAAAAATGCATATTTTATACAGTCCAGGATTGAATTTTTTTTCCACACGCCAACAACAGTTAGCGATTTTTCCTCATCCATTTTATTTGAATATATTTAAATTATCGTCTTACATAATATACTTTAAAAGTTGCAATTATTCCCTAGTCGAGTGGCTACAGAAGAGAAGCTGTATTGGGTAGCAAGAAGACGACTTTTACAATTAAAAGGCATGCCTTTTTATGACCTCCGGAATAAAGTATTTGTTAAATCACTCATTGAATACTGACTCTGTAATCCAGGGTTTCTTATTTGCCATCCAATGAACTAGAATGACTATTTTATTTTTGTTGACCGTGTTATTTCAAAATCGTGCAAAAAAACACCGTGGAGGAACAGGTTTGGGTGTATGTGTAAATATTCAGGACTTTTTTGTAGTTTGATTTAAAGAGATGAGACCTCATATGTGTTACGGCATGGCAAAGGGAAATTGGTTTTTAATTTTTATTTCCGTTTGTAATCACAATTAAATCTTTGATGTGATATCCTTCGGCCTTTTAATGTTAACTGTTTTTTATATTGTTTATTGCTGCTACACTATTTTCTCTAAACTAATTTATCTGGCGCAACAATGTTTCTCGAAACGGGTTCGCAATTGCATGGGAATGACGTATCGTGGCGAGAGATTCGGAATGGGTGGGTGGGATCGTGGATTTTCGGGACGCAGTTCTCTCATCTTTGCGATTGGATGGTTTGTTTTTTTGATGGAAGTTTTCTTAAAGCGGGCTAAGTTTTGAGGGGATTTCTATCGAAGGGGTAGATTGTTTGATTGCGGGGATGGGAGTGGGGACGTTTTGGCAGTGTCTTGGGGGTTTGCGGTTTTGGACTTGCTCATTCTGAGTTTCTCTCCGACGTTATACAAATATCGATTGATTTGAGTTCTAAATCAACGACTTCCTCATGCATCAATTATGTAAAAGCCTTTCGCGTGGTCCTAACTTCCGTTAGTACCGTCACCCCACGTAAATCATGATATTTTTGTTTGATTGAGATGTGCGGAATTGTTGCGTAATCTGTTTCTAGACAGTATACTGCGAAAAATGCATAACATAACTTTTGGGCTGAATTGGAATTCTAGTAAATAGCAATTCTAGCAATTAGCATTAGTTTTGGTGAAGCTGTGTTTGGCTGAGTCATCTCTCAACGGAGTTGTCTTGACGGGTAAGTAGAGGAATAGGATAATTCCTTGGCCGATTGTTTTCGGATTTATTTTGTAGAAACATCCAGCACTTCATCTAGGATTTATGTTGAAATCCCGGTTCAGCTCAACATACCAGATCCAAACAAGATTAGTTGAGAAATCGCTTAGCACGGCCGAATCCAGAACTTCTCTAAAATCTATTTTTCAATTCACATGTAATTCAGCTTACCTGATTTGGCAATAATTGGACGTGATACGGCCAAGTTCCCTGCAGAATGGTCAAATTTTGGAACTTTATCAAAAGACACGTTAAAATCCCAATACAAGTTGATTCTAGTTTATTATAATCTTAGCCCAGCTCTACAAGTTGAACTGGAATCATTTCGGTTGCGAAACGCCCTGGTTCCATTCATTATACCTGAATCCCAAAATTTTGTCAAATTCGGCTTTGCACCCCGAATTTGATCATCATTTGTTTAGAGTTGGCCTAGTTTCATTTGAACATTATGCTAGAGTGGCAATCCAATTATATATACCATATTTGATAGTTATTGGTAATGATAAAGTTCCATTGAGCATGGTATAAATTTCCGGTGCAGTATAACTATACTTGGTAATTAATCGAACATTCTTTGGTGAACAAAATTAATAAAATGTTTGAAATTTTTGCGAAATAAACTAAATTTATCAGAAATATCCAATCCGGTAGTTAATCTGACATTGAATAACATTGAAAGTTTTCCGTTAACCATTGCCTTTGGGATGCCTCACAGATGTTGTTTTTTCTTTGTAAGTTGTGGAATTGCAGAAGGATTAAATTAATAAATGTTTATATTATTCAGAAAGCCGGAAAACATTAATTTAAAATTAAATTTCAGGATATCTACAGATTGGCGTAAAATAATATTTCTTTGAAATATTAATTGTTGATTGTATAGATTAGAACTGTGTTGTCATTGAATTATAACTATTGAATTTTTAGGGGTCTGTAACTGGGCCTATTTAATCAATCAATTTTGTTTAGGAAGCCGGAAAGCATTAATTTACAATTACATTTCAGAAAATTTCCAGTTGTACGTGAAATAATAAAAATTTTGCACAGGTTGCTGATTTAGAGAAGCAATTGTTGAAGACCAATACCATCGTTATCCATTAAACCTATTAACCCTATATCCTTCCTCTAGTAGATTAGTATTGTGTTGTCTTTGTGTTACTAACTATCGGCTATACCTAGGTGTCTGTAACCGGGCCGATTCTGTCCCACTTAACTAACCTATCCAATCCTTCGGTTTTGTTATATGTAAAAAAGAGTGTGCGGTGGGCCCGGCGTCACCCGGGAGCTCCTGTGTAAGAACTTGGTCGTACATTCAGAATCAATCAATCAATCAATCAACTTTTTAATTATCACTTTAATAATCGCTTTAATAATCACTTTAATAATCTTTCTATTTAACCTTCACTGTATCACGTTTAAAATAATACTCAGCATTCCAAGTCAACGCGCGCCCTTATATACCAAAATATTTGTTTCTAGAATAATCCTAAATGCGCAGCAAATATGTTAGTATAGAAATGACGCCTAAATGTTGAGTATAAATTATAAATGTAATTGTACAATTAATGAAATTAACTTATTCTATTCTATTCTAGGTGTCACCGTAACACTACCCCCCAAGTAAGCCTGTTCGTCCCGAACAGGATCCAGATCACCTCCTCTGTAGAGCGCCAAACGCTCTAAATGCACCACCTTTGGTTTACCTTTCCGTCCTTTCTGTATGCGATAAACCACGTCGTTCAACCTTTTAATGACAGTGTAAGGTCCTTCCCATGTGGGTTGCAACTTCGGTGATAATCTCTTGTGCCGTTGCGGGTTGTGAAGCCATACCAATTGCCCTTCCTCGAAGCCTTGATTATTTGCTCGTATGCAATATCGAGCTTTCATTCGATCACTTGATATCCGAATTTTCTCCCGTACAAATTGATGTATCTCATTAAGTTCCTCTTTCATCCGGTTGACGTAATCCTGTCCGCATAGAGCTGCTGAAGGAACAGCCTCAAACTTTAAATCTCCGGCAATCGCAGATTGTTTGCAAATATGGTTTTCGCTGGTGTCACTCCTGTTGTGTCATGTACCGCTGATCGGTAGGCCATCAGGAACATTGGTATATGTCGATCCCAGTTGCGTTGGTTCCTTTCCACAACTTTTGCTAGATATTCCTCCAATGTACCATTGAATCTTTCCACCATACCGTCCGACTGTGGGTGTAAAGGCGTCGTCCTTCTTTTATTGATTCCAAGCATCTGACATATCTCCTGAAATACCACCGATTCGAAATTCCTTCCTTGATCCGTGTGAATTTCCATCGGAACACCAAATCTGCTAATCCAATTGTTAACCACGGCATCAGCTATTGTTGTTGTCTCCTGATTGGGTATGGGGTACACCTCCGGCTATTTGCTAAAATAATCCATTATTACTAGCACATATTTATTTCCGCTCTCGGTGGTCGGAAATGGCCCCGCCACGTCCATTGCAATTCTCTCAAATGGTGCCCCGACATTATATTGTTTCATGGTTCCACGGCTTTTTCGTGCTGGTCCCTTTACTGCCGCACATTGGTCACATCTTCGACACCATTCTACTACTGACTGTCTACATCCGGACCAGTAGAAACGTTGGCGAATTTTGGCTAATGTTTTATTAATCCCTAGGTGACCTCCACTTGCTCCTCCATGATACTCCTTGAGGATTTCCGCTATCCGATCTTTTGGCACCACTACCAACAATTGTTTTACTTTACCATCCGTGCTTTCCCACTTTCGTTTTAAACATCCATTTTCTATGTGGAGGCTATCCCATTGAGCCCAATATGCTTTTACAATGGGAGTTTTGTCAGCTATCTCACTCCATGTGGGACGGTGTTCCTTTTCCTTATGTTCCATGATGAATGACAGGTCAGCATCCCGTAATTGCTCCTTCTTGATCATTTCATCAGTCCATTCCTCATCAGGTAACACTTGCATAAGCCGAATATCGATGATGTTTTCCTTACCCTCCACACGCCCACAATGCTTGCATTCCACGGGACATGGCCTTCTTGATAATGCGTCGGCATTTCCATGTGCGTTTCCCTTCCGATGTTCAATTTGGAAATCGTAGCTTTGCAAACGTTCGATCCAACGTGCTACTTGACCCTCTGGATTTTTGAATTGTAACAACCAGCGCAAAGCCCCATGATCCGTCCGTAGAAGAAATTTTTGGCCATAGAGGTACTTATGGAAGTGCTTAACACATTCCACTATAGCCAACAACTCTTTCCGTGTTACACAATAATTCCGTTGCGGTTTTGATAACATCTTGGAGTAATATGCAATAACTCGCTCCTCACCATTTGTTGCCTGTGATAATACTCCTCCTATACCATCATTACTTGCATCGGTGTCCAAAATGAATTTAACGTTGGGTATAGGGTATGCGAGGATTGGTGCTTCGCATAATCGTCGTCTTAGTTCCACAAATGCCTCTTCTTGATCATCCTTCCATTCGAATGCCTTGTTCTTCCTGGTTAACTCGTGTAAACTCTTTGCAATATTGGCGAATCCTGGCACGAATCGTCTATAATATGTACACAATCCAAGGAAGCTCCGTAATTCATGTAAGTTTTTAGGTCGTGGCCATTCCTTCACTGCTGCGATCTTGTCTTCATCGGTATGGATTCCATTGGTTGTTACCTTATGACCCAAATATTTTACTTCCGTTCTAAATAGTTTGCATTTCTTTGGGCTTAGCTTCAATCCGGCGGCCTGTATCCGATCCAAAACCTCTGCCAAATTCGTTAAATGCTCGTCGAAATCCTTACCCATAACGATGATGTCATCCAAATATACGAGGCACTTCCTCCAATGTAATCCCTTTAGCACGCGCTCCATTAGCCGTTCAAAAGTCGCAGGGGCGTTACATAATCCGAATGGCATAACGTTAAAATGCCATAATCCGTTACCCACACTGAATGCCGTTTTCTCGCGATCTTCCTCCTGGACTTCCACTTGCCAATAGCCGCTTTGCAGATCTAATGTTGAAAATATTCAAACTCCCGATAATGTGTCTAACGTGTCATCGATCCTTGGCAATGGGTAACTATCCTTTTTCGTCACAGCATTTAATTTTCGGTAATCCACGCAGAATCTCATGGTACCATCCTTTTTCTCGACTAACACCACTGGGGAACTCCATGGACTGCTTGATGTTTCAATTACCCCTGCTGCTTGCATATCTCTTACCATTCGATCCACTTCTCCTTGCTTTGCCAATGGTAATCTCCTGGGTGGTTGGCGAATCGGCATTTCTGCTCCTGTATCTATTCGATGTTTTACCATTGTGGTTCTCCCATTATTGTCCGGTGTACTGCAGAATATTGGCATGTACCGCTCGAGCAATTGTTTTGCCAAATTTTTCTGTTCCTTAGTAAGATCCTCGGTCCATTTCTCCATGAGTTGTTCTACAACCTCTTTCTGCCCTTGCGAGTTAGTCGTATTAATCGGATTTTTCTGCTCGCACTTCACAATCGCAGATATTTCTTCACATTTTCCGATTATTGTCCCTTTCTTGATGGTTTTCGTCTTATCCGAGAGATTTAGAGTCCTAATTGGTACTCTATTATCGCTGTCTGGTTTCACCAGAACTTTCCCGATCATAATTTCTCTGGCTCCGCTCTCCGTTTCATTGGCTTCCACAACCCACAACCTGGGTGACCCAGAATCTCCTTCCAATTTTGCCCATACTATTGTCTCCGAATTTGGTGGCAGCTTCTCCCGATGATCCATTATAATTTGCCTGGTCGTTTCTCCTATAGCGCTGACGTGAAGTGGCAACTCGATATTATCGTAGGTTAATACACCCCGTCCAACATCCACCACGAAGCCATTCGTTCTCATGAAGTCCATTCCCAAGATGACTTCGTCTACAATATCTGCAACCAGCACCTCGTGTTGCAAGTGATTTCGACCAATCCATATTTTTACGACCTTTTTTCCTTTTATTGCTGAATTTTCTCCAGTCGCCGTTCGTAATTTCATTCCATTAGCTGGTTCTATAATTCCATCGATAATATCCTCACGAACAATCGTATGAGTTGCTCCCGTATCCAGCGTGATCATGCATTTCTTCCCATCAATATCGGCTTCAATTGTCAAGCTGTCACCGCATCTAGCTACTCTCGAAACATGGATGGAGGTTATGGAGCAATCGGTTGTGGGAGTCAGCTTCTGCCCCTTCAAACTGACTCTTTTTAGTTTAACGACTCCGCTGTCGTCTGACTCTCCTTTCTGGATTCTATCTGCTCCTCGTTTGATCTACGCTTCATAGGAGATGGCGACCTTGCTCGTTTCTTCTTAATCTCCCAACAGTCCCGTGAGATGTGACCCATTCTATTACATACCCAGCATCTAATCCTGCCACTTCCATCTCTGAACCTTGGCGTAGCCCGCGCAGTGTCTATTCTGGAATCAATCTCCACTCGGCGAATTTTCATTGCTGGTTTGATGATGGTTTGCACAGTTTCGTTTGTTAACGCACAAGCGATGGTTTCCGTGAAAGTTGCCTTAGGTGACAACATCACCGCTCTGCGCGTCTCAGGATCTCGAATACCGTCAATGAATGCATCTATTTTAATTCGCTCCATGTAATCGGCCGACATATTTGAATGTGC
This sequence comes from Nephrotoma appendiculata, assembly GCA_947310385.1. Lineage (NCBI taxonomy): Eukaryota > Metazoa > Arthropoda > Insecta > Diptera > Tipulidae > Nephrotoma > Nephrotoma appendiculata. The sequence continues at coordinate 93,386,084 of OX371223.1, read as the reverse complement.
TAAATGTGCGAGCCGCTCAATTGCCGATGAAAATTCCTGTAGCGATTCTCCTCCTCTTTGGTATCGACCGTTCAATTCCATGCGATAGATTTCTCGTTTGTGGTCACTTCCGTATTTTCGATCTAACGACTTCATAATTCCCATGTAAACGTTCCGTTCTTGCTCGGGAATGATTTGTAGTGTTTCTGCCGCTTCGCTTTTAAGAGCCACAATTAATGCTGCAACACATTGTTCTTCAGTCCACTGATTTTGCTTAATCGCAGTTTCGAATTGGAACTTAAAAATACTGAAGGATGTTGTTCCATCAAATGTTGGTGGTTTTATCTTAACTGCGTTAACTGTCTGGATCACTTGACCTGTTGTTCCATTTGACTTGACATCTTGGAGCTCCTTCTCGAGACGTTTAACTTCCGTTTGTAGATCTTGTTTAACATTTTGAATTTCTGCGTGTACTTCTGTTTGCAGTTTTTCCACTTTACCGTGTAGTGTAGAAGATAAATCCAGAAACCTCTTGTCTATTTTCTTTTGGCCAACTTCTATTTGGTTTTTAATGTCCGCTCCTTGTTGCTCCATCTGCTGTTTAATTTCCTGGTTCGATTTTTTAATGTCCGCCCCTTGTAGCTCCAACTGTTGTCCCATCATTTGATTCATAGCAGCCATCAACTGCGATAAATCGAAACTTCCAGATGGGTTTTGTGTTGTTCCGACCACCATTTGTACGTCGCCTTCTTTCTTGTCCACACCGATCTCATCCGTTTTTTCCTCCTCGAAATCATACTTGTCTGGATTTAAACCTTCCTTCTCCATGGCCTCACGTAGTCGCTCCATCAAACTAGCTTTTGTGCCTTCACTGGCCAAACCTCGCTGTTTCAGTTGCTCCTTTAATTGCGCAAGCTTTAATTCGTGTAGAATCATTTTCATTATTATTCACAATCCCACCGCTGTCACCAATTGTTACGATTTTGCCTTGTCAATCAAGGTTCGAATCACTGGATTGTGAATAAATACACTGCTTAAAATTTGAACTCACACAATTTATTTACACAATACAATTTATTATATAACACAAAATTCACAATTTTTTATTATAATTATAACACACTTTTTCATTATCACTTTAATAATCGCTTTAATAATCACTTTAATAATCTTTCTATTTAACCTTCACTGTATCACGTTTAAAATAATACTCAGCATTCCACGTCAACGCGCGCCCTTATATACCAAAATATTTGTTTCTAGAATAATCCTAAATGCGCAGCAAATATGTTAGTATAGAAATGACGCCTAAATGTTGAGTATAAATTATAAATGTAATTGATCAATTAATGAAATTAACTTATTCTATTCTATTCTAGGTGTCACCGTAACAGAATTTTGCCCAAACTAGTCTAATTCTAGGCATCAACTGACGATCCAAAAAATGTGCACATCTTATTTACAACCAAAAAAAAAAATTTTTAGGGGGAAATAATGTAACAATCCGTACAATCAAATTAAAATTTTATTTTTGCACACACATTTATGTAAGCTTTATGAATTTATTTGATTTAAAAAAAAATAACAAATCATTTGATCAAAATGGAGAACAGCATACCCCATCAAATCGTTACAGTATTGCTACTCATACATAGATGGCAATGCCATAACGATCAATAATAAATTACAAAATATTAAATGAAAATAGGAAAGGAATTTAAACGTTATGACCAATGAGTTGTCAACAACATAACAAGTTATCAACAACGTATAACAACCGATAACAGCGTGGAATTTACCGAGGAGTTGAAACCTTTACAAAATTTTACTTATTGAATTAAATATGCCCCTATTATGGTTCTCACCTCACCTCACCTCACCGAGCGAGTCACCTCACCACCATGTCGTGTGAGTTAGATTTTTGCTTTTATTTTGGTGAGATATGTTTGTTTATTATGACAATTTCCGTTAGTTGTTAAGTTGAAAATATTGTAATTTTTGACGTTTTGGACATACGTTTTGCACAATATTGACGTTTCATGTATTTTTTATTAGAAATTCTTATTTTATGCCTACAAATATTTTTTTATTATGCAATAATTTTATAAACTGAAATCCTATATAAAAATTATTATGAAAAAAATCTTACGTTTTTTGCTATCCATCTTGATTACTTATACGTTTTCCGTGTTTGCTATCCATCTCGAAAATTTACTATGAACTCACCAATATGTTGTTGGTGAGTATATTTGACACTAGAGTCATCTCACCGCAACAAGTATAATATCAAATATTTTAAAACGGTGAGTTGAAGTCACCATTATGATGTATTTCTGGGTGAGTTGAGGTGAGGTGAGTACCATAATAGGGGCATAATCAAATTGTTGGGTGTGATTGAATCTTATGTGAATTACAGCAAATTAGTTATATTGGTCCAAAATAATTGTTGTTGTCAAAATAAACATGGCCGATAATAACCCGGAATATACATAACGAGGAGTAAAACCCTCTAAAAAACATACTTATTCGAATTGTTTAAATTGATATTGAATTTTATGTGAATCTCAAAAAATTTGTTGTTTTTGTCAAAAATAGTTGTTGTTGTCAAAATAAACGTGGCCGATTATAACCCGGAATTTACGTAATGAATTTAATTAATTCAAATTGTTGTGATTGATGTTGAATTTTATGTGAATGAAGTTTTGAAAGTTGTTGTAATAGTCAGTTGTTGTTGCCAAAATAAACATGACCGAAAATATCGAATCGAATAAAGGAGAGAACGATGCAAAACCAAAAGATTGTAAATTTAATTTCAAATAAAATTAGCTGTAATAGTTTTTCAATTTTACCAGAAATAACGGGTTCTGATAAAAAAAATTGTTTAACCAAAATCGGTTGACGTGACTATTCTGAATAGAACTCCATACTAAAACTTTTTTCATTAATTGAGAGATCCTTGCAAATTTTCATCGAAATCTATGTACCGGTAATGGCAGCTTCAATGGGTGCTTTTTAAATTTTTGCAATGATGTTAAATAAAATTCCTTTTACCAAAAACTACAAACGATAGATTTAAATAAATTAAAAAATTAAATTTTTAACTAACAATGATTGACCATGAGTTTCTATAAATAGGGAGACTCTTGTACCGTTTGGCTGAAAATCGGTTCACTGGAAGTGGCAGGTTCTATAGAAATGTTTTCGTGTTCTTTAAATAACTGCAATATCGGTCCACTCCAGTTTATCACAATTTGAACGGAAATGATGTACTTGTTCGAAACTGTTTTTAATAATAATTCTGCCTCTGTACAGTCCAGATAGATTATTAGATCAAGATTTTAAGGCGTTTTCATAAATTGGACGAAATTGGACCATCGGAAATGGAAGCTTCCAGTGTGGTATGCACTTCTTTTGAAAGTACATCAGGTATGACTTTATGAGAAAAATACCTACCAACTAATTTAAATCGGAAATAATATCCGTCCACTTTCAATTGCTTCGGTATACAGCCCATTCTAATTTAATGATCATGGTTGAATTTCACAATTAAGCTTTTTCGATTGATTTGTGTCCAAGTGATGTTGGACATCCATAATTTTTTTCGGCACTATGGTTAAAACTTTGGAATTAGGATCGGAAGGTACCGGGTCCAATCCCTTAAACTGCAGGATGCAAAAAGGATTTCTTTTCATCAGATTACAATCTGTCACAAAAATTAATACAACTTTGGCCCCCTATCGGAATGCAGAATTTATGGGCCGACCCATCCTCCATGCCAGGTACCATGACGAAATTTTTTTGAAAAATATTGTTTTAAAAAATCGTTTTTTTCTGCTTAAATTTTGGAAAATTGGCGTCGACCAATATTGTTGCAATTTGGATTTATAATTTTTTAGTTTAAGTTGTGTTTTGCTCACTGCTCAAAATATTTGCAACTACTGGCAGTACACAACTGGCATTTGTATCTCCCAATTTATTGAAAAAGCTTAAGTATAAGTTTGTGCCCGATCAATAAATCCGCCTGGCCTAAAGGATTAAAGATTTCAGGAAAAACGTAATTTTGTCTTAAAAATAGTCATTTTCGCTTAAAGGAAAACAGTTGTGGATCAGTAATATTGCAATATTAATTCAAATTCTATTAGTCGATAGGCGTTTTTCTAGCAAGTGAATTCGATTTCGACCAAAAATTACAGGTGTTTCGGAACCTATGACAAACACTACAATATAAAGTGTCAACACCAGGGGACCTAGACATTTATTCCGACAGGCATTACACAGTGGACCGACGAACACACTGAAAACATGAACAACTTTTTCGGACTTTTAATATAAAACGAATTGCAATATAGCCAATAGAAGTCTAGAACACAGATACACGGGACTGTACATTTGATCATACACATAATAAGAATAAGATCATACACACATACAGGCTGGTATTGAGAAAACGTATGTATTACACCAAGTTTGTATAATGCGCAGCTCCCTTAATGCAATAAATTACTTTGAATGTATAGATAGTTGTCAATTGTTCGAGAGAAAATTAAAGTTTGTGAGGTGCTTCGGATGCGAGTACCACAGACGACTACAGTTAATATAAGTTTAAGTGATGATCTAAAAACGTATCATTATGCAAAAGTAAAAGCTGACTAAGATCTATATTATCTGCCATCACCTCAAAATGAAATGGTCATCGAACCGTTTTTGAGGCAGGTAAATCCCATACCGCAGATGTTCGCAAATAAACTTTAACGTAATTTATCTTATGCGGATATAGATATCTATAATAAGAAGGTTGAAACATATAAATTCTGCACATTTTGAAAAATAAGTTAAAATAGGAGAAGATTCAAAAATTTAGAAGAGCTTTTTTCAGCTAAGCAAGATGTTAGCTATCATTTTTTTTAATTGGCCGAAGAACACCAAAGCAAAGGCGATTAAGAATAAATGCTCGGAAAGACACGAAATATTTAAAAATCTTGCAGTTATTGCTACAAGTACAAGCAGCATATGCTTGGGATTTTTATAATTCAAATTAAAGAACGTCACATTGACACATATAATAATTGTTAGATAATATTTATAGTTGGATTCATGAGGATTACAGACCTCAAGTTCTCCTATCGCAATTACACCAAAACCAAACAACCCTTATCTCCATTAAGAGTAGTAATAATGGATTTTATTTATGAGTAAATGAACAAAAATCATTAAGATTAAATCAACCCTCGTTCTACCAAACGTATTAAAAATGGCACTATGCATGTCAAAATTTATCATGGTGTAAGTAAAAAATCAATTTCTACTTATATATCAAAATACGAAACCGAATGTTATTACAAGAAAATCGCCCACCCCAAAAACAAAAATTATGTTATGTTTAACTCATCTGTTGGTGACTTAAAGAATTGTAATAATTAATTGTAATTTTTATTTAATTTATTTTTCATTTATTAAAATAACAACAGAATGTGCTTTTTGTATATTTATACGAGTAGCAGATATACAATTGAAGTTGAATTATGACGAACAACGGTATTTTGTATCCCTAATGTTTATTATTTATATTATGGACCCCTTCATATCATATACGACACAAAACAATTTACATTATTTCACTTTTGTTTGTCCTGAACCTTATATCATCCAGGACCTCTAATTTTCCAAAATAAAATAAAATTCCGCAAAGTTATCATTTTCTTTCTCTAGCTTTTCCCCATTTAAATTATTCTTGGTGTTATATTGCGCTGCTGTGTCTTTGGCAACTCAAGGAAAACGGTATACGTACGTGTATTATAATGTTACCAACCACAAGAGACCGATTTGTCATTTTTGTTTTGTTTCAATGATATTTTTGGAAAAATTAAAATTATTCTACGAACATGTATATAGAAAGGAAAGCTCTAACCAAACCACTGGCACCATAAAATAATAAAACAAAGATTTTTGAACTTTGTAGAAAATAGCTACACAGTATTTTTTTTTTTGTTTGTGGAAAATATGAAAATTAGTTTGTTTGGGAAAACACACACACACACACAAAAATATTGTTGTTATACTTTTGAATGATACCAAGACAGGATTATTAATTTCTGTTATTAAAAAGTTTTTTTTGTGTTTTTTTATTATGACTAATAATCCATAAATTTAAAAATTATACAAAAAATGGAAAATTCTCATGAGAATTTTCGCATTATATAATTTTTTCTAACAAATTTTCCTAACATTTGTTAAATTAGAATTTCATTTTAATTTATCATTGTAGATTGTGTCTTGTACTAAACCGAAAAAAAAAATCTTTACGGGTATTTTGGCTCAGAGTGCATTTGAATTACTGCAATTATTTATGTTTTACGATTTGATAAACGAGTGTGAAATGCCTTCCTTAAACTTTATCTTTAGTAGTTCGCACCAAATTATTATTTCCGGGCATGCTCAGTTTTGCTGAAATAATAATTTTAGTAGCCACAAATATATTTATTTATAGAAGCAGATTAAACAGTAAAATATAATACAGTCATCATTAAAACAGTCTTAATAGAGAACACTTAAATTATTTTGTTGAGGAATTAATATCTCGTGTGAGTTCACTGCTTACAGAAAACATTGTTCTACTTGGTTTAGCATTACAACTCGAAGATTGAGGTGCATTTTTCGGGGTAAATTGATGAGACACTGAATCTATTTTTTAATTAAACCCGTGCAATAAGTTTGCTCTGGGTACTGTACACTGAGCACAGATTCTGCAGTACTTATAATGATCCAATGTGCATAGAGTATACTTTGCATACTCTTCGTATACACTGGCATTCTGTTCAGAGTAAAATTTGAAGAACCAGTGTGCAGCGTAAAATTACTCATAGGTTGAATTAAAAAACACAGAGTATTTTTGATAGCGCATTGCTTGGGTCAGGCACACTTGGTGAATTAAAAAAATATGCCCACTACAAAGTTTATTAGTAGTTCAGTTAGTAAATGTGATTGAAATTGGGTGCCATTATTTGACACTAAAAACTCAGGTGCTCCTAAAAATTGGAAACTCATTTTTTCTACGGAACATCACAACATCAATCACTGTACACTCATGGGTTAGAATAGAACAAACTTTGTATACTGAATAGTGATCCAGTAAACCTATCAAATATCTAGGGAAAAATACGTAATTGGATGTTCCACACCTTCGTCTGATTTTTGGAAAAGTATACACTTTCCACACAACACGTACTAGCATCGCATTAAATAAAATAAAGACGGGTAAAGTCAGAGTTTTGGAGAACTTGTGCTGTTGTCATGGCAGTTTTAAGCAATTCAAAAATGTTTTGTGCCACATCATTCCAGAAATATTTCATTATTGTTTATTAAGTTGTGAAACTGTTAATAATCGAAATAAAAGGTCGGTGCCACCCAGCCATCCCAAGAAAACGCTGAAGCCGGCGATTTGTTTTAGTGATTTGATAGTCTGTCAAATAGATTTAATTTTATCTTGGTCCATTTGAATTACCCCATTTCAAAATAAATAACCCAAATACAAACAAAAACAACAACAACAGAAATAAACTCTTATTTTATATTTATTTTTAAGTTCACAGCTTTAAGCAGATGGGCTATTTCGCTTACCAAAAAGAGATGTTCTTCCAAGTCTCCAAGGGCAAGTAAATTGCACATACAACTTTTAGAGAAAACTATATGAACTGCACCCTCCTTATCAATGAGCTTTGATGTTCAAAATGGTGTGGTCGGTTTTACAAAATTGTAAATTGTATAAAAATAAAATAATTTTTTTTATTTATTTTATTTTTATACTAAATAAAATAATGTCGTCCAAATAAATGGTGTGGGAAAATCCTTTGCATTAGTCTACATAATGTCTGTGACGCATTGGGAAGATCGAATAGCATGACAGTGAATTGATAGAAAGGGCAGAACAGTAATTGAATTACCCCCGACGGCACATTGAGAGGGACTTGCCTAAAATGTTTTTTAAATCGATTGATGAGACGTATTTGGTATCATCTAATCGATTTAGCAATCCTTCAATCAATGATAGGGATTATTCAAAACCGATACTTGATTCATCTTTCGTGAATCTTACTTATACCATAACGTGTTCGTAGAATTTACAACTACAAAACTAAAACATTTCCATCAAATATCTATCAGAAGCTTTCTTGGATATAGTTGATTGAATCTGGCGATTCAAGAGCACTTGACATATACCGCAGCCACTGAAATTTTCACTCCAAAACTGAAATATTTCCAGAAAAATCTTATTTAGAATCTAGTCTCTTTGCCGATTCGCGAGCCCGTGATGTATACCACATGATTCGTTGATATTTTAACTACAAATCTGTTTTTCCGCAATATACCTATAATTATTTGTCATTTTAATCAGGAAATAGTCGTTTGAAATCACCTTCCAGGTGACTCACGTGCACTTGACAAGTATCACCGTATTCGTAGAAGTTTTTCTTAAAATTTCCTTTTTTGTGGCCAAAGTGATCCTGGCCTATAATACGAGATTTTAATGTATATTTTGAATATATATTCAGATAACTATTATATTCAGATAATTCCAATGAATATTTTTCAAAAAACATTTCAGATTGTTTTCCAATGTTGTGTGTGTCACAACTCACAAATTCAAGAAATTTAGTGATGAACAAGCAAGTGGGACGCCATTCAATCCATATAATTCCAAAACGAATTTTTATTATTATTTTCTAGTTTGTGTAGTCACAATTTAAACAAATCTGATTGCGTTTGTTTAGTGTTAGTGACCGTACGGTGAGATTCAAACAACTACAATAATTCCAGATAGAATTTGTAGCGCCTCAAAATTCTTTTCACTTCGTGGCACTCCTCGTAGCAAAACTATTTATACACCACGCCGCTTAATTACGAGGCATTGCTCGTTTTGCTGAATATAGCTATTTCACCATCTACATTCGCAAATCACGATATTAATCGATTAATACCGAGAATTTCAGGAAGACGCGGAAGGAAATTGAGAAACGAAAGAAAGATTGTTAGTCGCGTTTTGAAGGTCAACAGACAGAGTCACATAATTATAAAAATCAGTGAAAGTGCCGCGAACCATCGCTCACACCATTTTGTGAACTTCTATTAAAATAATATTTTATACCAAAATAAGAAAATAATCTATATAATAAATAAATAGAAAATAAATAATTTATAACAAAATATATAGTGAGTGTTATTATTAATAAAACATTAATGTGAAAAATAAAACTCCGGTAATACGACTATAAATTTTTCAAAAAAATATGTTTTAGTTTTTTTAAACAATGCAAATATTTTAAAAAAGCAGGAGTCGCAAACGATGAAGTTCAGTTTTCGTACAGTGTGTTCGCTGTAGTACACCCGCCCTAGTGGCAAAGTGGTCAGCATGCTTGCTCCAGCAACCGGAGGCCCCGGGTTCAATTCCCGGTGGTGACAAGGAAAAAAATTCACGGCTAGTATAGGATCAATGAATTAATCACTCGTTTTCCGAAATGAAAATACGATTATGAAACCTCATTTAAGGCACGTGGTAAAATAAACCGAAATAATGGAGACCACTGTGTAGCAGTAGCTGGTATATAGATGCGGGTCATGAATCCAATGAAGGATACTACAATGGCCATAACACCCCCAATACAGCCATGGCGTAAGAACATTTCAAAAATCTCCGAAGAACTAAAGAGCAAGGAAGAGAATGAAAAAATTTCACAGAGCCTTAATAAACGTTTTACGATAGGGAAATGAAATTAATGCAAAAATCATCTCAAACCTGAGAAGGATCGGTTTTCAAGATTTTAGTCATATTTTCAAATTCAAATTATAACACTGAGCTTAACATAATTCTTCAAATAGCAATGAATAACGGAGTATTTATCCACCGGATAGTCCAACGCGGGAAAATTGGCGTCGCTTAGAGCAGTGATTCTTAACAGGGGGGCCGCGGCCCCCTAGGGGTCCGTAAGAAGTTTGCCGGGGGCCGCCAAAGTTTGCAAAATTTCCTTCAGAATATAGTGGAGGAGTGATTCTGTATTTTTTGGAAGAAAACGGTCCACCGGAAGTGGCAGCTCGTCCAATTCGACCCGTGATTTAGGTTTTCTCCAATTATGTCTTTTTCGTGGTTTTCGGGAATGCTAATTAGGAATATGGCATCTGTTTTAATATCCGAGATGGATAAATTTTGTTTGTGCGAGGTGTCATTTTTAGTACCTCCTACTAATTTACTGACACATTACTGACTAAAACTGACTACTAAACATTACTGACTTGTTTTTTGCAAGTCCTGACGAAGGGAGTGGGCGACCGTGTTGTTTTGGTACCGAACTACTATCTACGCCGCTTATGTCGTATGCTTTGTGATTAGTACCCTGAAAATGACATCCATGCTGACATGACTTTTTTTCGCAAGTCAAGATGGTGGATTTTGATACTTAATTATACTAATTGCGCCTATAATGTGGATATGGATGTTATTTTCGGCATACAAATCAATTGATTGTGTTATAGATCATTTGTGTGTTATAAGTTTTTCCACAGTAAGTTTAGAAATGGGTTTATATAAAATTAATGGCATGCTTGAATTTAAGAGGTCCATCCCATGGATCAAGCGGTCCCTTCTTATAAGTCTCTACCTCATTCATTCAATCGAATTCTAATATAGCATAGGTATTTTGTATCAAAATGTGGACGTTTACGTAATATTTTTAAAGGGGTTGGCCTAATATTTTTAAAAGGTGTTTGAGCCGCTCACCATATCATCATTAAATTTTTACCATGTAAAAGTTGCATGTACAGGATGGGAAAAGAGATTATATGAAATTAGTGACAGGCTTAAATACGAGGGGTCTGTCCCCTGGATCAAGGAACCCTCCTAAGTGTTCACACCATTTATCTAACCTGATCCAAACTTTTCACAGGGAATTTATATTAAAATAAGCAGGTTTTTGTAATTTTTATGAAGGGGTACGCCCTCTGAATCCAGGTATACCTGAATCGCCTGAAATATGTTTTTCGATTTATAATGCCAAGTCGCCCAAATCATTGCTGTCGCGGTCAAATAAATTATTTTAGCCAAACGACAAGCAATTGGCCGTTATACACCTCAAGTACGAAATAAAAGTGCATCACGAACTTTACTGCCAGTTCATACGACGGATAAAAATCTCGGATTTTTCTCATCTAATTTTTTCATCTTTTTTATATTGAAAGTGTCGAGTCTGTTGTATAATTACAGTATTCCTCGCTGTCAGAAACAGACAAGCAACGGAAAGCAAGACAATGGATAATTTATCCAATCAATACACAAAGTGCCTTCAAATTCAAAAGAAAATCAAAAGGAATGTGCTGCGCGGTAGGAAATATGAAAACGCCAGAATTACATTCACTACCCGAAACTACAACTACTGGCGAACGAAAATTACAAATTTGTTCAAAACTATTTTAAACTAGAAATTATCGTACTTTACAAACTTTATTCGATCAATACAAAGAATTAATTCGATTAGTTAGAACTGCCTTTGAAACAAATGCCAGCTGATGACCAGAAAGCTGTAGTTAGAGAGCTTTTCTTACTCTAAAGTGCCAGGTGTAGTAACCACATGGAATGCATTAGCGAAAATGTTTTAACGTCACAAACACGGTAAAGCAGTTGATTGACATCCCAATTTATATTCAACCGAGGTATTAGGTCATGCGTACATTACCCACACTGTAATAAACTTTCAAGAATTGAGAACTCTTAACGGTCAAATGCCATTTATCGTGAAGCTTGATACCCACCTAATCGTGTCAAACGTGTAAAATGACGCAATCACTATCAAAGCACTGATTCAATTGGGACTTCAATTTCAGACTAGGCCGAGTGGATCTGCAAACGATATTTTCGATGGTGATTTGCAATAAGAAAGATATTTTCACGTCAGAGAATTGGATATGTTTGTTCAAACTAATCTACAGTAGTTGGTTTCAGAACAACGCTTAGCGTATTTTAGAATTATGCATATTATTACAAGCCAAAGTGACGGATTGCATTTTCTAGATGCGCCCGGAGTCACAAGCAGTTTTTGGAGCGATAAGATATTGCACTCTCAGACTGTGTGCCTGAGAGCGATTTTTTCGACTAAATTGCCGACTAAACTAAATTAATGTGTAGTTATGCTATTACCCAGCAGTTTCTATCATTTAGACTCCTGCTGAGGTTGCTAACTATTTAGTTGTCATTTTCATTTTTTGTTTTTATTATTTTTTATCGTGTGTATACGAAAAATCTCTAAAAGAAATAAAAATACTCTTATTCTTAAATTTCAATTGTAATTTATAATCACATTCATGAATGCGATTCCCATATCCATATTTGTTTTATTTTTTCTATTCCCTTGATTTTAAATAATAACAAATCGATGTTGCTGAAAACATTATGACGTATGAAAAGTCATAATTTAGTTTAGTTTGCAATTTAGTTTACAATCAGAGGCACAGCATATTTAAAAGATACTAGTGCCACCTTTGAATGGATGATATGAACCAGTCATTAATTTAGTTTAGTCGGCAATTTAGTCGAAAAAATCGCTCTCAGGCGCACAGTCTCAATCGCATAATTTAGAATTTACTTTTTTGAATGGTGTTCGAATAGCACATTCAGTACTGAAACTTCCATCGGCACACAAAAAGCATTGGAAGCGCTTCATGGAACATTAGAACATTTGAGATGAAATTATCAGCGGTATAGCGCATTCATTATACAACTACAACATAATGCATCCACAACGTTTCACAAAACAATTATTGGATATTGGAAATGGTAAAATAGCAATTTATGAGTCCATACGATTGATTCATAAAATTTTCCTAATTATCGCATACTAAGTTAGCAGCCTGAAAATTGGCGTGCCTATCATTCTTCTTTTATCTATCTACCACGACTGCTCCACGGCTGCTACCGTACCAGGTTCTTAGTTAAAAAGATGATGAACAATATTGTCAAAGCTACAATTGTAAGTGGAAGATTTAAGCCAGAAGAAATACTGTTGCCACAAATCCCAATGATTCAGACAGATATGCCATAAGAATTAAAACGTTTGCAGTTTCCGGTACGACTCGGATTTGCAACCATCAATGAAGCACAATCACTACAAATGTGTGAACTATGTATGTGGCATGCTCACGGGTCGAAAAACCGTCTGATTTATTTGTGCACATACTTGACGGAAAAACAGAAAATATTTTGTATCCAAAAGGACTTCAATATCCAGAATTATAAATAAATACTTTCTTTCATTGTGTGGCATTGCAATGCATGCCGGGATTTGTACTTAATATACTATCGCTTTCAATTGAAAATCACGCGAACGAAGTCGCTGACAACAGCTAGTATTATATAAAAATAAAAAAAAAAAAAAAAATTTATTATAGATAATTTAACAAATATAAATTATTATTAAAAAAATGGGGGCCACAATATGAATTATTTGGTGGGCCGCGAGTAAAAAAAGGTTAAGAACCACTGGCTTAGAGTATATAGGAAAAACGAGCCAACGGATTAGCAACATCGTGTCCAATTATACCAATATTAGTTTTGCTTTTTATAATAATAACACAATAATGAAAATGATTTTTAACAATAAACCTAGAGTTGATCCCCTTTCCAAGTCTGGTGTTTATAGGATAAATTGCAATGATTGTAGTTTCTCCTACATTGGTCAGACTGGCCGCAATTTTAAACAGGATGACCTTGCGTTAGATGACATGATATTTGATAGATTTAAACGCATTAAATCTACTAACATTTCCGATGGGCTAATATCGATTGCTTTAAGCTCCGTAATAGACTCATCAGCATCTTGGGATTTATTTGCTACTTTTCCACAGACGCATAATAAACTGGAAAACAGTTTAGATAATTTGGATGCTGCAGATTGTACAATTTGAATTGACGAAACTCGATTTGCACGACCTAGTAAATGAAGCAGTCGGGAATTATAAACCTCAAGCTCTTCTGTTTGACCACTAGGGTCACCTGCCGCTTTTCTAATACAATTGTGAATCCCATGGTGAAGGTGTTGCAATTTCAAAATACATATTGATAACTCAGCTTGGGGCAATGAGTTGGCTAATGCATGTAACCGTTTTGGGGCTAAGTTAGGGTCATCTTGTTCAGCTGCTAATTGTTCATCCAGGATTCGGAATCGTTCCTGAACATCGCCAGTAATTTGACGTACTTCGCATTCAATATTGAACTCGTCGTTCTCCAAATTTTCGGATTTTATTAGTGTAAGGTACATTTTGTTTTGGAAGTTCAATCAGTGATAGACGTTATAATATACTTTAATAATTAATTAAAGGTTTAAATTGTAATTATATTATTAATATTATTTATTGAGTAAAATAATTATTCAAGCTTACAGTTTTACTCGCTTAATGAAACATTTATTTAATTCTAATTTTTTTTTTTAACTAATTAAACTGAATCCGTAATTGGTAATTTGTAGATTTCAAAATATTAAACATGAGGCTAAGGTAAGCAACAACAACACGGGAAACATTTCGCATCTCTGTATAAGAGGACCGATAGACTAGCTATTGGTAGTGATTCTAATGGTAATGAGAGTAAACGGGTAATAACGAATTATCTGGCATATTACCTTACAATTGAATCGACAACTATGATGGTTAGATACAATTGCGAATACCCAAATATAAAAAAAACACATTTATCCTTATTTATTGCAAACAACTCAACTAGACGGAAATATTTGCGAAGGATAGCAACTGCTTAATATGTAAATTATTCAAGACATTATGACTGACACTGGATCACATTGAAACTTTGTTTCAATAGCACTCAGTGCGACAACGTCCAAAATAGTTAGTTTAAGAAATTCATTCAAGGCGATGTGTTGTACAACAAAAATATAATTTATGCATCGAATGAAACTCTTAGACATTTTAGGAAATTGGTGATTATCTCAGATATGAACCTAACAATGCAATCGACAATTATAATAATAATCAGAAGTACTGCGTATCTGAAGTAATCAGTCAATATGAAATTGTAGGGGAGGGGTTAAATTAACTGGTCAGAATTACACTATTAAACGGAACTAAAAAAAAAATTAGGGTTAGTAAGATAGCCAAACATCTTGGGCGCCACTGTAACGAAATTGTTAGTGATGTATAGTATTTCCCATCAATCGAATGATGATGGGCACGTAAAACATCATTTCGCCATCAGAAATTAAATTACTAATGCATTGCCCTTGAGCGGTCGTTTCAAGCGCGGCTACTGCTCAGGAGTAAGGGGTGGGGTTTTCAAGGGATACATAAGTCTTGCGAGACCGCTTCTGTAGAAAAGGAAATTGAGCTAATTAAAGAATTTATGAGGTTAAAAAAGACAGAACGGATTTTGCCATAATTCGGTAATTATTATACTGGATGAGAAAGTACAATAAAAAATATTTAAAGGGGTTTAACGTTGAATTGTAAATCTGACGCTAATGTTATTTACAGAATAAAAAGAATTTCATTACCACTAGGACGGGTTCATTCGTTTTGACAGCATATCTCAAGTATAATTTGAGATCACAAAAAAAAAAAAATAAGACAATTGCATATTTAATTGACAATACACCCGACTGAAATGAGATGGGGAACACTATACCTGCCATTGTTGCTACTTACCTAAACCTCAATTAATTGGTTCACGAATTCATTTTTGATAAATCACAATAATAATAATAATAAAAGGTGAACGCATTAGAAATTTCGTAATTTAAAGATTGATAATTTATTAAAAGATAAATTTTGAAATTGGATAGTAATATCCATAACCTTACGGGAAACACAATTAACTAAGTTAATTATTTAAGATTATCAATTATAAGTTACGAAAGAAAAAAAAACAGTTATGCAAAAGTTCAAAGGCGATAATCGCTACTTAATAAATACTAGCTACACCTGTCCTAAACCTACGTAGCATACTCTTATTCTATAAAAAAATGTAATCTAATAAATATACTAACTAGTTAAATACAATACAAAGAAAATTTATTATTGTGCATTAACTTCATATTGATAAATTTGTAATAATAAAATAAAATTTAATATATAAAAATAATACAAGGAAAAATTTACCAAAGTGTATGTTGAAGATGATGATATGACGTATAACCAATGTTGAATGATGACGATGATGAGCGTTGATTGTTGATATTGAACGAGTGTGATTTTATTGAATGTATTGCAGCAAATGCAATGCATGACGTTTTAAAATCGTGTTAATTACACCATTTTACGTATTATTAGAATTAGGAATATTATATTGTGTTTAACTTATAATTTATAATTGTGATTGATAGCGGTTTTGTTTTATATTACAGTCCGCATGACTCAGATGATTTTAAATAATTATGTTTGAGAATTTTCAAGTAGCTGGTTTAATCGAGTTATCAAAATTCTCTGTATTGGCGTAGTATATTAATATCCATTCATGTCCGGAAGTCCGTTTCAATGTATTCACTAAAATCTTTTTGTTTCTTATTTATTATTTTAATTCACAAAATTATTAATTTTTATACTTTATTATTATCGCATAGCGAACCACTTTTATATGTCCTTAGTGCCGTTCGTAGTAAACACCCTGTTTAGTTTTTCCACTTAACCGAAGTCACGTAAACCACGGTTTTAATGCTTAGCAGCAATGTAGCGTAATTACAGAGTGTAATTCGAGGAGTTTTTGTATGTTAATAATTACACTTTTCACATTAGGTAGTAATTAGATTCACTTCCAATATCACTTAGTAATTTAGTCTCGTAATAATTGTTTATGTCCATACAGCGGCCTTTAATGTCCTTGAGACCACATGTACACTAAATTTATTTACACAGTTTTTTTCAGCACAACTTAATTTTCTAAGCGAATCTTCAAAATTACCACTTAACACTAAGTCTTAAAATTAACATTCTTATACACTATTTACAACCTTTAAGATTTTGCATAAGCATGAAATCGCGCCCACATACTGTACTATTACCGAGTCCCGTACTTTGAGAATTCACACGATATACAACTGTGGTTATCCACGCACTTAATTTTAATTTCCACAATACCAAAAAGGAATTTAAACAAAACTACCGAATATTATTTTCATATACGGATTTAATTTTAGATTAGTATTTTTGTTTAATAAATAATTTTAATTTAGCTATTTTAATAACCAATTCGATCAGAGAACTTTTTAATTTCATCCGATTATAATGTACATCACTGACTGACTGCCTTTTTTTTCCAACCCAAAACTTCACATCCCAAAATTTGCAAACCGAAACGGTAACGTTTTCTTTGGTGTGCTGAGTTGACTATGTAGTAGTGTTCAATTCAACTACCTCAGGGTGGAACAACAATTCGTATGGAACACAGTGGTGGACAGTGCTGTGTTACACTGGATTTGTACTAAATATACTATCGCTTTCAATTGAAAATCACGCGAACGAAGTCGCTGACAACAGCTAGTATTATATAAAAATAAAAAAAAAAAAAAAAATTATTATAGATAATTTAACAAATATAAATTATTATTAAAAAAATGGGGGCCACAATATGAATTATTTGGTGGGCCGCGAGTAAAAAAAGGTTAAGAACCACTGGCTTAGAGTATATAGGAAAAACGAGCCAACGGATTAGCAACATCGTGTCCAATTATACCAATATTAGTTTTGCTTTTTATAATAATAACACAATAATGAAAATGATTTTTAACAATAAACCTAGAGTTGATCCCCTTTCCAAGTCTGGTGTTTATAGGATAAATTGCAATGATTGTAGTTTCTCCTACATTGGTCAGACTGGCCGCAATTTTGGAGTTAGAGCAAAAGAACATTTATCTGGTTGCAATCAATCAACTTTCCATAACCATTTAACTTCAGAATATCATACAGCTAGCTTGAACAATTTAGACATATTACATGTACAACCCAAAGGCAGACGATTAGATACCTTATAATCTTACGAAATTGGAATTTCAATATTTCTTATTGAAAATATCTTTAAGAAACAGAGAGAAATCCGTTTCTCACCAATAACAGCGCCCGCCCTTTTCTATTCTCACGTACGCAACAATTTGACTAATACGTTGGTTAATTAAATGTACTTCAATATACCTTAAATTTTGTTACTCAGCCGATGACTAATCGCCTATCTGCGCGATCCATAGCTTGAATTTTACTGCTTATCTTTTGTCCCTCCTTCTTTTTTTTTATTTTTTGCTTTTTTCTACTACATATAACAAAATTTTTATTTTTACAATTTAGTAAATACTCCTGTTGATGACCTTACACGTCGAAATCGATCGAGTGATTTTTTAAACCTTTTGAAATAATTCAAAAAATATAATTTTGCGAAATAAAAAACAAGTGGTTAGTAAAATTGTGTTTATTAAGTGTAAGTATGTTTCGCCAAGTGCCTACGGCAAATAGTGTAAAAACTATCAAGTTTTATTTCAATTGAATTAAAATGTCGTTTATAGTTTATTGTATATGATTGTTTATTTAACAAAATGAACAACGAGTTTGTTCATAATTAAAAATAATTTAGTAAGTAGTGTAAAATTTGAGTTGCACTTTAACTCCGTTTAATCTAAGTATTGAAAATCACCTTCATAAACTACTTCATCCCCTGTATCGTGATAACGCAGTACTCTCTCGCCTAGGAAAAGGCTCTAATGGATACCCAGAATCACCACGGAGCTATGCGTTGTACTCCCCAAGGTCGTATGATATTTTATCTTTTTTTTATCCTTTGTCATTTCAAAGATCCGAGATATATAGCTCACACTGACAGAATCGAAAAATCTTAACTGAAAACCTGAAATAAAATTTATTAAAAAACGAATGAATTTTGATAGATGTATGATAGATTGGTATATTTACCAATTGCACGTTCATGGAATGATCCATGTCGATCTTCAAAGATATGACCGTTTTCATGAGGCAACACTATGCAAATGCTAATGGTGCAGTCAATGCCCAATAATGCTAGGGCTACCTGGCTTTTCGAAAAACCATTCCTTATAAACAGATTTTCCTCGTTTATTTGGAAATTTCACGAGTATGCCATCACATCGTCCTTTATGGGAATGTTTTACAGTATGAACTTATAATAATCTCTATGCGAGATTATATCTATTGTCAATATACAACTAAAGCAAGTAACATTTATTTTTAACACTAGAACTACGAACCGGTCAAAATGACCGGTTGCATCATTTATTTATAACATTTCGTCTTTGTCTTATTTAATATTTTACGATAATGTTATGATTTTTATGAATGATGCAACCGGTCGTTTTGACCGGTTCATAGTTCTAGTGTTAAGTGTAAGCTGAGTGACTGAGACACTAATTAATTTTGGAACATTTATTTATTATTGAATTTATGACTCTACTATTTATAGATGGAAACATGTAAGAATCACAACAATCAGTTTCGAACAGATGAGATTATTGATTTGAAAAAATCAAAAATGAGTTAGTAACTAAAGCAAACTGATTTTATTATTATTTTAGAAGTTTCAATTTTTAATATAAAATATTTTATTGAGTGAAGATTTATCCGCACGCCTGCATAATGTTGAACTTATGTTTATGATATGACCATATTCGCAGGGCTATGGCAATGCCACTATATGATCCAAAATTATATTAGCTAATGATTACCGAATTAGGCTAAAAAGAGTTTAATTATGTTAGTATATAAATGTTTAGAAAAGCCAGTCGCAAGGTATAATGCTATATATACTGGATTTATGCCGTATCAAATTTAATTTTTATATTTAATCCGATTACAATAAATTGTGTGGTCTTCGTAATACCGAATAATTTAATTTAGCGAGTAAATGAGATTTTATTGTGTTTAAAATCAATTTAATTTGTGCTACACAATTTTAACCCTTTAACACCTCTATATTCATTGTATTGGTATATATAAGCAAACAAAATAAGTATATTGGTTCGGGTTTTAATCTAAAGCTAAAAAGGAGAGAAAGCAAAAAAAAAATTAGATTAAATCCTCTTTTGTGTACATATTAAATATATATATATAACCCTAAATATATACCACCCCCTCCCCCCTAAAATATGTGCATATATATAATATGAAAAAAGCTTGTATAACAAATATATAGCTTGTTTAAAGCACCAACAAATAATTTATTTTCTATTTATCTATAAAAAACCTTCACCCCATTCATTGCTGGAAACAATGTGATGAACGATCCAGGACAGGGTGCGTATTTTACTACGTAAAATGTAATAAAACGAATTTTATTGTATGCGGATATTTTTGTATTAATATAAAATCCAATTTTCATGACTCTACTGACGCCACCCGCATTTTCACCTTTATTGTCGTCGGTAAACACCACAATACGTACCAAATAGGTGTGAGAATTTTATTTTTCATTTTATAAGAATCACATAAACACAAAGAATTTAGAAGTGACATTAAAGAAAAAGTGTTTACGTTGCTTAAGGGTAGATTAAATGTTTTAACGTGTTTTAATTGTTACGCAGTAGCATGTGTTAGGAAACGTGTGCTATCGAAGCAACGCAAGTTATACATTTATTAGTTGCTAATTTTAAAATATTGATATAGATCTTAAATTGTTTAACCCATCGATAAACTCAATTTGATTGTAAAATTGGCATTTTTGTTAATCAATATCATCGAATAATAGTACCTTGGAATCCCCAAAAAGTGGATGCTTTCACCAAAGAGCGAAGCAAACCTAGTTTTTCATTTTCTCTAAATATTTTTAAAAGTAAATCATCACGATTAGAAACTAAAAAATTCTAAATTAATTATGGAATATTATCGGCTCATAGCAGTTTTCCAAAATTTAAGCGGAAATGACGAAACTAAACAACGGTCCTTATACAGCCAAGATGGATTAATTGAACATCTAGAAATTTTATACTTTAGCGTTTTCCATAAATTGAGTGGTCCCAGTGCTGTTTAACGGGAGTCGGTCCACCGGAATTTATACCTTCTATAGACGTTTTTAGTTTTGTGCAAATATTACAAAAAATATTGTAAATAAAATTAATTCAAATCATTTTTGAAATTTTGCCGGAAATTAGAAGTTTTGATAAAAAAAAATAATTATCTCAGAACAAAATAGTATATTTAAGCTTTTTCCATTACTTGGATGATTATGGCAAATTTTGTTGGCAATGATGTTGAAAAGTTTAGCGTTTACAAGCTACGAAAAAGAAATTAAAAGATATAAATAAATTTGTGGATTAAATTTTATTAATATTTTTGATTATATATATATATATATATATATATATATATATATATATATATATATATATATATATATATATATGTGGGATACCACGATAATTGATTTACTTTTATACGCGAAAACAAAAAAAAACAAGTTTAATAAACACACTGTCTATACTTAGATACGAGATCTTTCCTCGTCTACGGCCAAACAAAAAGTGCCTCGTCGTTTTTATTTTCTATTGCATTACAATTTGGTTTACTCTACAAATCTACAAATACATACAATACATAAAACAAATGAAATCGATGCTCGAATAGCGTTTTATATTCCTACGTCACGATGATCACAGCGTGATCCCACAAATTCGGCCATCCTGATAATTCGGCGTCACGACGAATTGTTGGCTTCAACCCGGTAGGTAGAAAAACAATTTTTTGTAGCTGAACGATTCTTACTTAGGCAATTTGGTACTATATTCCTCAACATGGTATTGTGGGTTGACTTCGTGCCTTCCGGTAAGTAATTTAACATGAAGGTAAGTTTATCATGTATGTATGTACGGCATTTCATCTTTGGTAAGTATTTCATCTTGCAGGTGAATGTTCTATCCGTTACGGCCAGATAGTATATACTTCGTCTTCAAAATTCATCTTTGGTAAGTATTTCGTCTTTTATAAATACTGCGTCTTGATAGTCCGTCTTTGATTTAGTGGTGGTCGTCGTAATTTGGCTGAATATTATTCTTTGGAACTTTCTCCTTCTCTTCGTTGGTCGTCTTCATCAGATTCGCTTCCGGATGAATCGAATATACCGCTGGGTTGCCTCCATGGCTTCATAAATTCTGCACAACTCATTGTTGTTATGGCTCCTTCATGGTTACCCACCTTCTCAACATGGTATCTTTCGTTAGGACAAACTTTTATAATCTTATATGGTCCAACAAACTTCGGACTAAGCTTTAGCAGTGGTCCAAATTGGGTCCGTTTGGTAGCAACCATATCACCCAGTGAGTATTCTATTGCTTTTTTCCGCTTCTTGTTGAATGATTTTCGATTCTCTTCTTGGATTTTGGCAATTTCGTGTCTTGCTTGAGTACGGTCCATCTCTCGGTCGTCCATAAACTGTTGTAACATCTCATCGTTAATTATTTCTGCTATGGCAACGTCTTCTGGGTTACGCATTTTAACGCCAAACATGACTTCGAAGGGTGATCGCCCGATACTTCTTTGCCAGGTACAATTCAAAAATCGTTGAACGTTGCTAACATGCTGATACCACCTTTCTGGCTGCTCAATTGAAAGTTTGGTTAACGCTGATTTTACAATTGAATGGATGCGTTCAATCTGTCCGTTCCCTCTAGGCACGCCTGTCGTTATCAGAGTGTGGCTAATGTTATTCTCCTGACAATATTCACTAAAATGGCTGGATGTGAAGGCTGTTCCTCGATCGGTCACCAAGCATCTAGGATTCCCGAATGTCACCTTCTGCAACTCCAATTTTTGAATGACTTCTTTTGTACTTGTTGACTTGGTAGGGTATAGCCATACATGCTTTGAGAATCCATCTATAATAGAAAAAATATACTTGTAGTTTTTGGCTGTACTGGCCAACGGACCTAAGTGGTCGAGGTGGTAAAATTGCAATGGACACTTATCTTTTGGCAGGGGGTGTAAATACCCCTCCTGCCTTCCAGATTTACGCGCAGCGAGTATACACTCGATACAATTCTCTCGTATTCTCTGATATTTATCAAATAATCCAGGGATGTAGTAATCCTTTTGTATGATTTCGATCATCTTTTTAACACCAAAATGTCCAATTCTATGTATTTTTGTGATGATTTCATCTTGTAACGTTTTCGGAATACAGATAAGCTGGCTTCCCTTTTCATCATCTTTAAACAATAACCCCCGGTTGATTGAATAATTTTTGTACGGTCCATGTTCTAGCAGATTTTTAATGAGCTGCAACTTTTCGTCTCGCTTTTGTAACTCTTCTATTTGTGCCATAACTCCATCTTCGATAACCAGATTGACGGGGTATCTACTTAACGCGTCGACATGCTTCACTTTGGTACCGCTACGATGTTCCAATACATAATCAAACTCCTCTAATACTAACGCCCATCCGGCAATACGTGGTGCTATATTCTTTTTTGACATGGTCATCTTAAATGCAGCGCAATCCGTCACAATCGTAAACTTAAACCCCAAAAGATAAACTCGTAGCTTTTTTAATGCTGCCACTATTGCCAATACCTCAAGTTCATATGAGCTGTATCTTTCTTCAGCTGGTTTGGTTTTTTTGCTAAAATAGTACACAGGATGAAATTTCCCATCGCTTTGGTCTTTCTGTAGCTAGACAACGCCATAACCGTGTTTTGATGCGTCCGTGTGCATTTCTGTTTGTGCATTAGATCTGAAAATACTCAAAACATCTGGGTTAATTAGTAGCATTTTAAGAGTATTGAACGCATTTTGTCGCGCCATGTTCTATTCGAATTTTCTCTCTTTTCTTAAGAGCTCCGTCAGAGGTTTTGCTATTGTCGAGTAATCAGGTACAAATTTACGAAAATATCCGGTTAGGCCGAGAAAACTTTGCACTGATTTTATATTTGTTGGCACTGGAAAATTTTCTACGGCACGCGTTTTTGCTGGTGCCGGTTTGACTTTCCCCCTTGAAATAATATGTCCTAGGAACTCTATTTCCTCATACAGGAATTTACACTTTGTCCACTTGAATTTTAGTCCATACTCACTAGCAACTTTGATTACACATTTTACTTTTTCAAAATTTTCTTTAGCGTTTTTTGCCGCTACGATGATATCGTCCATATAAACAATTAAAATGTTCTTTTGAATTAATTCCCGAAACACAAAGTTTATAAACCTTTGAAATACGGCAGGGGCAGTGCACAATCCAAACGGAACTCGATTGAACTCGTAGTGCCCCATACGTGTCACGAAAGCGGTGTATTTCCGGCTTCCTTCGTCAATTGGTACGTGGAAAAATCCGTTTTGCAAATCCATCGTCGAGAAAACTTCCGCAGAATGCAATTGATCGATCAAGTCTTCTATAAGAGGAAGAGGATAGCGATCCATCACCACTTCCCTATTCAGCCGTCTATAATCGATACACAATCTTTTGGTTCCATCCTTTTTATTGACTAGCACGACGGAACTAGCATATTCGGAGACGCTGGGCTTAATTATACCATTATTTAACCATTCTGTGATTTGTTCCTCTATTTCCCTTTTTTCTTGAGGTGCAACTCTTCTTGGTGGCTGGAAAATTGGCTGATCATTTTTAAGTATCAGCTTCATGTTCACGGGCGAATCTTTGAATTTCTCCGGACGGTAATTCTCAACTAGTTCTTCAATTTGTCTTCTATACATCTTGTCTTGTACTTCGATAATTGGGTCATCATTTTCCCCTAATTGGTACCCATTTAGGAAATTGTCATCCTTCGTTAGTTTTTTCACCCTAATCCCATTATCACTAATGACGATACCGCTTCTTTGTAGCATATCTGTACCAATTATGCAATCTACCTCTATTGACCTTGCCGGAACCACATGAATTTTTCCACTAAATTCCTCGCCATCGATAAACATTTTTCCCATGAAATATCCTATGGTTTTGATTGAACTATCTCCTATTCCTCTTAATTTGGTTGTAATATTCTGCAATTCTGGACTTCCAATGATTTTGTAAGTATCCTCCATTAGAAGTGTTAGGTCACTTCCCGTATCGACTAGTGCTTCAATTACAAAACTATTCAATTCAACCAAAATGTGATTGTATCTTAAACTCGTCTTATTTCGATCGCCTTTGTTTTGCTTCTTTAAAGTCTTCGTTTGTGGCTGCAAATTCCATGGTCGATCCGGACAATCTGGCGCTTTATGGCCAAATTTTAAACATCGGAAGCATTTTGGACCCTCACTTCTCATTCTACATCTAGCCGATATGTGGCCTTTCTTCCCACAATTGAAACATGCTATGCTCGTTTGTTGAATGTTCGAATAGTTTTGTTTCGGCGGCATTTGTAAATCTGGTTTTGATTTAGAACCGTCAATTTATTTCGATGAACCCTGATGGTTTGACCGTGACTTATAGTTTTCGTATATTTGAATCTTCTCTCTAAATTCGACTATCGTCTTGGCACCGTACAAAACCAGCTTATTATACTCAACATCGTTGATACCGTTTATCACGTATTGGAATATGGCTATATCCTCCACGTTACCCTGTACGCCAATTTCTCTCATCATTAAAAAATATTCTCCCAAAGTTTCACCCTTTTTCATACGTCGTGATTGGAGCTGGAGATGAACATCTGCACTAGTAAATTCCTTTTTGTATTCTTTGGTCAGCAAAATTTTGATATCCTCCCAACTTTTAATATTTGGGTTCGTCTTTAAGGCTTCTTTCGCACTTCCACTAAGCGATTGTTTCGCGAAAACTAATTTTTGGAGAGGAAGGAGCTCAAATAAGGCAGCGGTGTTCTCAAATTCTTCAATCCAATTCTCTATCTGAATATCTCCAGACCCGTCAAACTTAGAAATATAATCAGCTAAATCTTTCAAATTAATAGAATTGGACTTTAGAAGCGATGATTGTAAATGCGCATTATCACGGTTTTCCATTTCATCTCTTAACGGTTTCTCACTACCCGTACGATTACGCTCACTATGCTTGGACTTTAGCGCTTGGTTACGTAGCTGTTCATTTTCGCGCCTCAACTGTAATAGTTCATCATGGATCGAAGTATTGGTATCACCAGTAACTTGTTTCCCAGTACTATTCATGTTTTTCTTGTTAGTTAGACTTAAAGTAGACTGTTTTCCGAATTCTTCTTCGTCCGAATCGGTGATTGAAATTTTCTTCTGCTTGTTCTTCCGCGTCATATTTTTCCGAAAGCACGGCACACACTCTTCACTTTCGTTTATACTTTTAGCACTTTCCACTTTTTTTCTTTTTTTCTTTGTTTAAACGTAATCAGACGACACGAATTTTATTTTCTTTTCAAAAAAATGTTTGCGTAAAAATTGAAATGAAAAGGAGTTATATTTACGTGACCTTGATGCCGGTTATTTTATAGATGAACACGTTGTGCAAAAAAAAAATTCCACCGGTAGTTGCTCTATTATCCTAGCACAAGATAACCACCATTAATAGCAGCGCTCGTCTTCTTATATTTTTGGAATCCAATGTCTCTTGGTATCCCGGTTGAGCCCCCAAATTTTGTGGGATACCACGATAATTGATTTACTTTTATACGCGAAAACAAAAAAAAAAAAAAAAGTTTAATAAACACACTGTCTATACTTAAATACGAGATCTTTCCTCGTCTACGGTCAAACAAAAAGTGCCTCGTCGTTTTTATTTTCTATTGCATTACAATTTGGTTTACTCTACAAATCTACAAATACATACAATACATAAAACAAATGAAATCGATGCTCGAATAGCGTTTTATATTCCTACGTCACGATGATCACAGCGTGATCCCACATATATATATATATATATATATATATATATATATATATATATATATATATATATATATATATATATATATATATATATATATATATATAAGATACTGTTACCAAAACTACGGGAAGTTCAATTTCTCGCTTTAGAAATCAAGTTATGTGTATTTGAGATCTATTATATTCTTTCGTTATAAATGAAAGTCGAGCATTGGCCATAACATATACACCTCTTCATTTTTAAAGGGAATATAAAGGATGATCCAATAGGAGGTACTTTTTCCATTTAGGATTCTCATTGGGATTCATGCGTGACAACTGTGCTGTTCATATGACATTTCATTGATGTTTCACCTGGAATAGACTTACGCGAGAATAACGTTTACAAATTGTGGAAATTTGATTTCGTGCTCTTCGACCATTTTATGGTGTTCATAATTGTCCAACTGAACGCACTATTCGCGAAACAACCAATAAATTTCAAACCACTTTTTTATTATTGGATATTTATCAACCGACTAGAGCGCGTACAAGTTGATCTTTTGTAAATATTGCTGCTGTAGCTGAAATTGTACGTGAAGACCGCAATCAATCAATTCATCGCCGTTCTCAAGCGGTGGGTCTCTTTTGTATAGCACATTGTGGCGTAGTTTGATATAGATCTTAGTTTGACGGCATACAAAATACATCTTGTTCAATAATTGAAGTCGGTTGAAAAATGTAATGAGAACAGCATATCAAGAAACTGACCAGTGAATTTGCCTCCATGATCTTGTGATCTCGAGATCCTACAGTCGATCCCTGCACTACCTTGAAAGTGTGCTAGAAAATTGGACCCATAGAATGGATAATCTAGGAGCCAGGTGCGGAAAACATTTATAAGAAATTATATTCAAACATTAAATGTCATAAACCGAACTTATGTCACAAATACAATTTTTCCTTCAAATCACACCTATTAAAGAATTTTTTTAGCTCGGGCTAAAATTAAGGGCTAAAATTATTTATTCCGGTATCTCATTATTAAAATGTTGATTGATTTTGTTACCGCTGCGAAAACTAATATACAATACAAAAAAAAATATTATTTACTAAAGAAACGTCTAACTCCTACATTTTATTTTCATAAATTATGCAGAGGATATACCTCTTGTTGTTTTTTCGCCTCAAAAATAAAATAAAATTTATAACATGATTGCAACAATTCTTGAAATATTTAGTGAATAGAGCATGAAAACTTAATTTTGACTAAAAGAAGAGTTTAAATTGGATCAAAAAATCATTAAGTTTTTCTATAATCAACGGATAAAGTTTCAATGTACTTGTTTGACGAAATTTCCAACTCCCTTAACATTATATGAAATATCGCAGCTCCCATACATAAATTGCAGATAATTTTTTGTCAGATTGACAGTCTGAACACAGGAAACTATATGCTGTCTACTTCCGGTAAAACAAGATCATTTTATTTTCACAAATTAAGTAACGGTTACCCCTTGCTGTTTTTTCGCCGGGAAATAATAATTATTATTCCGAAATAATTTTGAATAGAAAAATATTTAAATGGGATCAACACATCGTCCAATTTTACTACGTTTTAATATACCCGTCTGACGAAATTGATGATTTCGGCACTTTACGCTTAATCATTGCAGTAGGACTGGCGAGTCTACGTGTCCACGGATGTTCTACTGCTCTAAGCCAAATAGCAAAAATCTCAGAGATTGGCTCGCATAGTGAATATATACGTTCGAAAGAGGATACTTTGATCTATTTAAATCAGTTAGCCTCATCTCGAAATGATGAACTAGGCTCATGTATTGAATTTTTAAAGTTTTGGTAAAACTAGTTTTGGTAAAGCTATATTGGTAAAACTTTAAAAATTCAATACATGAGCCTAGTTCATCATTTCGAGATGGGGCTAACTGATTTAAATAGCTCAAAGTATCTACTTTCGAGCGTATATAGTCACTATGCGAGCCAATCTCTGAGATTATTGTTATTTGGTGTATCATTTTATACAGTACGTGATTTATTGAAAAATTTATAATAATGAGTATTTTAGATTTTTTAATGTTAAACAATTTCTTTTGTTTTATCAATATTTATTATCAATATTATTTCGATTTTAGTATAAAATAAATACACTGTTAAAATTGCACGCTTACAAAAAATTTTGTACAAGAAATAAAAATGTGTCCAAAAACTTCACAAAGAACACTCGCGTAAATTTTTGTCCTAAAACTTTTGTCCAAAAACTTCACACCGGTAATTTTAATATCGATTGATTGCCAATTTTCAACAGTTCGCAATAGCAGTTTAAGCCTATTCTTTTAAACCAGACCCAGATAGAATTCTTTTCCTCGGTTAATTGAGATTTACCACTTATAGTATACATGAGATTTACACAAGAACTAAAGCTAACGTGAAGGCGAGCGTGTAGCACTGAATGCTTAATCCTATTTCTATTTCTATTCCTAATTTAGGTCGACAAAACGACCGATGTGAAACTGGCTCGAAAAGTAGCCCGAAAAAATGTATCTTTGCTTAATCTGTAAAATTTTCCCGAAATATTTAAAAAAACTGCATTACCTTTACTTCTTATCTCGTTTTTTTGCATTACCATTCTACAACCATATTCGATTTTGCAAACCAATACTAAAAAATAGAAACAATTTAATAATAAAACAAATATGTTTATGAAAAGCAAATTTAGTGGTAGTTTCAAAATATAAATCTGTAATAAAAATACGAGTATATTAATTATACGTAAAATTTTGAAAAAAATACGTTTACGTTAATCGAAACTGAAATAGTGAACCCTTATTTCTGTACGAGGTGGAAAAGAGGTTCGTACCAGTCTCAGTATGTAACGATTTTCAACAAAAAATTTACTAATAAATTCAGTTTCAGGTGATCCTTGTGAAAACCACCACAGAAGAAAATTTCTTAGTAAATGTTTTGTTTAAAATCGTTACATACTGAGACTGGTACGAACCTCCTTTCCACCTCGTACAGAAATGGGGCTACATTATTTGGATTCGAAATGGCCTTTACTTATACTCGACGGTCGCCGAAGTTTCAGGCAATCCCTGTTTAAACGCCTTATTTAAAAATGTTTTGGAATTTTTTTTTAAATCTTACGTAATATCTTTAACTAGTGTTTTTGAGACTATTTTTTTGAAATTTTCACTAAATTTGTTTATTATATACATACGAGTATATATCTACATACATACGTATTATATATATAACAAATTTTTTTCTATTTTTTCGTGTTGGCTTGTGAAATCAAATCTTGTTGTAGTATGTTGATGTAAAAAAAATTCCGGGATGAGAATTAAAGGTAATGCAGTTTTTCTAAATTTTTCGGGCCAGCCCGAAAATATTACCGATTAAGCAAAGACACATTTTTTTCGGGCTACATTTCGGGCCAACTTCACATCCATGATAAAACAGTGTTTTATCACTAGCCTCAATTGTAACATTTTTGTGCTAGAAGTGTTTCTTTAGTCTTCTCCGCAATGCTGTAAAACTACAAATAGCCTAGCTTCCAAGT
Source organism: Nephrotoma appendiculata (assembly GCA_947310385.1). Classification (NCBI taxonomy): domain Eukaryota; kingdom Metazoa; phylum Arthropoda; class Insecta; order Diptera; family Tipulidae; genus Nephrotoma; species Nephrotoma appendiculata. The sequence goes on along the minus strand of OX371223.1, from coordinate 93,355,747 downwards.
AGTGGCTGTCAGGTTGCAGAAATGTATCATTCAAAGTTTCTTTTTTTTGATGCTTCAATTTAATAGTGGATACCAAAACACGCCATTGCTTTCCAAAGCTTCCGGAATAATTGCCAACAAAAATCGTTTTGTTTAATTTTTTTGTACAAACCCAAATGACATTTTATATCCTAAAAATTAAAACAATAGACCGTATATACTGAGCAAACTGCTCTATTAAGGTCGATTTATATTATCGGCGCGGCACAACACAGTCATGCATCGTCTCATGCCTCAACGATTTATATTATCAGCTCGGTTCAGCTCATATATTGAGTTCGTATTTAATCCGGTGTTTGTTTATTTTATTTGTATATATTTCGGTTTGCTTTCGTAACTATTCGTATGCGTTTTGTTTTCAAATATTCTTTTTGGATTATACGATATGCGCTGTACTGCACCGCACCGAGATGCACTTATAATATAAATACTCTCATAGTAAATGCATGTAACAATATTTTTTTGGTATGAGATGTGCTGTGCCACGCCGATAATATAAATCGACCTTTAATCTGGCAACTCTCGTATTGTAAAGTTGTAGAAATATGGGTGAATGTGTGCGTACGCTAGTATAAAGGTAAGAAAACCCGTCAGTCAATCGTTATTCAATTTTGATCTTTTCTGGACATAGCACGCACACATTAACAGTGATACTAAGTAAATAAATAAATGTTAAATATTGCAAATCTATTTTAAATCTGTTTTAATCAGTGAAAGTTCGAATATATACAACAAAACATACAGTCCACGAAGTATATGTCCAGTGGTGGTAGCGTTGCTATACAGAATAGTTTTGGTCCTTCGAGCCGGATCGGCGTGGAATTTGTGATTTGAACGTATATGGTCGTGCGAGTTATCCATATTTGTTGTATTTTGGCGTGCGAGCGGTGTGGTGACAACGGTTATTCTGGAGTATATCGTGAAATTTGAATCCAAGCGAATTATGATTCTAGGAGTACGTTCTTAGGACAAATAATTCCAACGTGGAAGTGACATAGCGAATGACGTCGTGGAAATTTTAGTCGTGTAATTCCGCTACAATAAATTCATTGGGCAATTTAACTAACGACTGTGGTAATATAATCCTGGAATTTATCCTCATAAAAGGTGAGGGACCGAATTAAGATCTCAGGACGTATAATCGAGGGAGTGACAGATTTCGATACCAAGGTTGGGGTAAGTAGTGATCCTAAAAAAGCATTATTATTATTAAATGGTGTAGCAATATTTACTGTGAATAGTGCTCAGTCAGTATATCGATCGAAACAGTTTTTTTTTGTATTAAGGGTGGTTCATTGGGACGCACGTGTGATCTTCTTATAATTTAGGTGTGATAGTACAAGCTGTTTTAACATTGTGCCAGTTGTGCAACAGCGAGTGTTGTATCGGGTTAACGGTTACTAGGTAGGTAACAGTACATAAAGTGCGCAGGTAGTATTTATTCAAAATGGCGGAGACCTGTAAGGAATTAATAGTAAAACGAGGGTTGGCAAAAGGAAGTATAACGCGGATGGTGACGTATGCTGATACGGTTACGGAGCGTTCACCTGTCTCGGAGATCTCTACTCGATTAGACTTGCTAGAGCGGGCGTTCAACGAATTCACCAAGTGCGAAACTAAATTGGCCGTCCATGAGGTGCAGTCCGAAATGCCTGAATTCGAATCCAAGTATCTCAACGATAAAACAAAACTAGCGCAATTTATCACCAAACCAAAGATTGCGGAGGAAGCCAGTCGTATTGGAAAAATGATGACGCGAATTCTGCAAGAACAAAATGAATTCATGACAACACTACACACAGGGAAATATATGTTATATTTCAGAATAACAGACTACTCTTAAGTTTTGTTATCCATGCGGGCCGATCGAGTAAAGAAATTCTTGGAGAAAGTGTAAACACTACTTAAAAAATATCTTCCGTTTTATTTAATGTTTTTAGATTTAGTAGAATGTTATTCTTGCTAAAAGAATCTAAAGTTGTACTATACGCAGAAAAATTCATGCTATGTTGTAGCACAAAATTTTTGTTGTGAGTATTATTATACTTGCGGATTTCTTTGGTGAAATTCTTATATTATGCATAATGACAATGTAATTCTTTATAAAAGAAATTCAATACTAAGAAGTAGAAAATTTTAAACGTCCCATAAGCAAATGAAAGTTTATCAATAGTATTTTGATGGCATAATATTCTTCCAATAAGAGTAATAGATTTACATAATTTTAATAGAAGATGATTTTTCTTTAAATAAACATATAAAATGATACTAAATGCAAAACATTTGCTACAGTTAAGATAAAATTTCTTATATGAAGAATTGAAACAATTCCACGTAGAACCACAATATTTCAATCAAGAACGTTCAGTTTAACATACAATTTGTATGCCCTTAGATACATAACTTACGTGCTTAATCCCAGAATAAACAAATATTACTAGAAAAATTTGATTCTTTCATTTATTTCAATTTATCTTCTATTAAGAACTTGATATGTGCATTGGAACATCATATTACTATTCACTTAAGCCCATTTGATTAACACCATACTTACATATAAAATAAAAATTATCAAACTGAAATAATATTAAGCGTAAAATAAAACAAAATTTTTTGGAAGAATTGAATTATTGAAAATTTATTGGTATTATATAAAAAAAACTGATATAAATACATAAACTTTATCATTCTGCATTCTAAGAAAATCAAAATAAAATTTTCATTAAAACTACAATCAAAAAGATAAATAAAACGATATCTTTCGCATATTATATTTGTAATCCAAATAGATTACCAACATTATTTACATACAATATTTAACTTATATTCAACCTCGTAATTTCATATTATTAAATTTTAGTATATTTTTAAGATTAACTTAGTTATTAGCACTTATTAAAATTAGTTATTAGCACGTATATATATTTTTACAAAAACTGCAATTATACATAGCTAAAAAATATTTTAATATATAAAAAAAAATAAAGTTAAAATATGAAATTATTAAAATTCGATAATATTGTAATGACGCTCCACTCAATTTTCTTTCCATTTTCTGTTAAATTAAAATAATGAAAAAGAACACAAAATTTAATTTTTTAAACTCGATAATAACTTAATAACTTAAATTGTAAAAATTATTAAAAACAAATGAATCACCTTGCACAAAGTTTAAATTATTTTTTTCAATTAAAACGACGCTAGTGCGGCGCCATTTTTAATTTTAGATTCACAAGCAAAACCATTTTTTAATACACTGCTTTAAAACAAAGAATATTAACTTATCATAAATATTCTTCTATGTCACTACTATTTTAGTTTCACTTAAATTAAATGATTTGTTTTCAAAATTATTTTTCTTTTTTCTACACAACTAAAATCACAAATTAAAAATGTCCACTGATTCACTGAATTTAAATGACACGATTTAAATGAGGTGACGTAATCATTGAGAAGCACAAGCCACAACTAAAGGGGCGATTAGAATTTGATTTTTCTGTAGCTTAAGAATATCTTTTATAAAACCAACAGAGAAATAAGAATGGTTGTTCTTGAATTTTTAACGTTTTAAATTCCCAAAAATTTGTCATTATTCATTTTTGCAATAAATTCTCAATGAGAGCGCAAGAAATTTCCATTAAGCCTAGAAATTTGTTTAGGAAAAAAAACCTTTTTTTAAGAATGTAAATCAGTAATGTGCTCAGCGCAAGAATAAACTTCCTTCTTTTAACAGTTTTTTTTTGCATCAAGAGAGAACAATTTTCTTCCCAGAAGTTCACTTTTTTCTAAAAACAAAATGCTTATTTAAAGATTTCATATCTAACACAAAGTATGGTTATATTATATTTCAGATAGATATGCTTAGGGAAAGTTTTCTCAGCCATTCTTGTAGTAAGAGTATTATTTATATTTTAAGAACACTTGAAATAAAATGTTATGTTTTATTGTACTAAATGCCAGTGTAAATATTTTTTCTAATAGAATATAAGCTATATTTTAAAATAAAATCTTATGTTTGAAAAAATCCACAAATAAGATTGGCTATTCTTAATTATGGACAAAATATTATTCTGTGTGTATCATCATCATTTACTACGTCGTTGAATCAAACAGTATCTCAATCGCTAGATGAACCACATTGTTCAGTACGTCTGCCAAAACTGAATATACCTACTTTTTCGAGCGAATACAAGGAGTTCCCGAGTTTCGAAGACTTATATACAGCAGCCGTTCACAGTAAACTTGCATTAAACGATGTCGAGAAGTTTCAGTATTTGCGTGGTTACCTGCAAAGCGAAGCAGCTGACCTGATCAAACATATAACAATATCAGAGGCTAACTATACTCAAGGATGGAAGAAACTGTGTGAGCGGTACGATAAACGCAAATATGTTTTGAACTCTATGATTAAATGCTTCATCGATCAACCGCCTATATTCAAAAAGGTTCATCTTAAAAGCTCAGACAATTGTTTAACAACGGTGATGAAGTTAATAGGGGCATAGAGGCGTTAGGAGGCGAAGCTCGGATCCACGATCCATGGCTCATATATCTGTTGTTGCATAAAACTGATGTACAAACACAACAGGCATGGGCCCAACGAACAGTCAATCAGGATTTTCCACCGTTCGAGGACTTTTTAAAATTTATTAGTGAGAGATGTGATGCGTTCGAATCATGTGAACGAACAAGACATAGTGTTACTAAGGCGTATACCACCAAGTCACATCACATTAAACCAATATCAGGGATAAATGAAGCATGTCTATTTTGTAACGATACCCATAAGCTTCATCAATGTGACATCCTCAAGGTTGACGAACGAAGAGAACAGGTGGCAAAATTACACGTATGCTTGCCGCTACGATGATATCGTCCATATAAACAATTAAAATGTTCTTTTGAATTAATTCCCGAAACACAAAGTTTATAAACCTTTGAAATACGGCAGGGGCAGTGCACAATCCAAACGGAACTCGATTGAACTCGTAGTGCCCCATACGTGTCACGAAAGCGGTGTATTTCCGGCTTCCTTCGTCAATTGGTACGTGGAAAAATCCGTTTTGCAAATCCATCGTCGAGAAAACTTCCGCAGAATGCAATTGATCGATCAAGTCTTCTATAAGAGGAAGAGGATAGCGATCCATCACCACTTCCCTATTCAGCCGTCTATAATCGATACACAATCTTTTGGTTCCATCCTTTTTATTGACTAGCACGACGGAACTAGCATATTCGGAGACGCTGGGCTTAATTATACCATTATTTAACCATTCTGTGATTTGTTCCTCTATTTCCCTTTTTTCTTGAGGTGCAACTCTTCTTGGTGGCTGGAAAATTGGCTGATCATTTTTAAGTATCAGCTTCATGTTCACGGGCGAATCTTTGAATTTCTCCGGACGGTAATTCTCAACTAGTTCTTCAATTTGTCTTCTATACATCTTGTCTTGTACTTCGATAATTGGGTCATCATTTTCCCCTAATTGGTACCCATTTAGGAAATTGTCATCCTTCGTTAGTTTTTTCACCCTAATCCCATTATCACTAATGACGATACCGCTTCTTTGTAGCATATCTGTACCAATTATGCAATCTACCTCTATTGACCTTGCCGGAACCACATGAATTTTTCCACTAAATTCCTCGCCATCGATAAACATTTTTCCCATGAAATATCCTATGGTTTTGATTGAACTATCTCCTATTCCTCTTAATTTGGTTGTAATATTCTGCAATTCTGGACTTCCAATGATTTTGTAAGTATCCTCCATTAGAAGTGTTAGGTCACTTCCCGTATCGACTAGTGCTTCAATTACAAAACTATTCAATTCAACCAAAATGTGATTGTATCTTAAACTCGTCTTATTTCGATCGCCTTTGTTTTGCTTCTTTAAAGTCTTCGTTTGTGGCTGCAAATTCCATGGTCGATCCGGACAATCTGGCGCTTTATGGCCAAATTTTAAACATCGGAAGCATTTTGGACCCTCACTTCTCATTCTACATCTAGCCGATATGTGGCCTTTCTTCCCACAATTGAAACATGCTATGCTCGTTTGTTGAATGTTCGAATAGTTTTGTTTCGGCGGCATTTGTAAATCTGGTTTTGATTTAGAACCGTCAATTTATTTCGATGAACCCTGATGGTTTGACCGTGACTTATAGTTTTCGTATATTTGAATCTTCTCTCTAAATTCGACTATCGTCTTGGCACCGTACAAAACCAGCTTATTATACTCAACATCGTTGATACCGTTTATCACGTATTGGAATATGGCTATATCCTCCACGTTACCCTGTACGCCAATTTCTCTCATCATTAAAAAATATTCTCCCAAAGTTTCACCCTTTTTCATACGTCGTGATTGGAGCTGGAGATGAACATCTGCACTAGTAAATTCCTTTTTGTATTCTTTGGTCAGCAAAATTTTGATATCCTCCCAACTTTTAATATTTGGGTTCGTCTTTAAGGCTTCTTTCGCACTTCCACTAAGCGATTGTTTCGCGAAAACTAATTTTTGGAGAGGAAGGAGCTCAAATAAGGCAGCGGTGTTCTCAAATTCTTCAATCCAATTCTCTATCTGAATATCTCCAGACCCGTCAAACTTAGAAATATAATCAGCTAAATCTTTCAAATTAATAGAATTGGACTTTAGAAGCGATGATTGTAAATGCGCATTATCACGGTTTTCCATTTCATCTCTTAACGGTTTCTCACTACCCGTACGATTACGCTCACTATGCTTGGACTTTAGCGCTTGGTTACGTAGCTGTTCATTTTCGCGCCTCAACTGTAATAGTTCATCATGGATCGAAGTATTGGTATCACCAGTAACTTGTTTCCCAGTACTATTCATGTTTTTCTTGTTAGTTAGACTTAAAGTAGACTGTTTTCCGAATTCTTCTTCGTCCGAATCGGTGATTGAAATTTTCTTCTGCTTGTTCTTCCGCGTCATATTTTTCCGAAAGCACGGCACACACTCTTCACTTTCGTTTATACTTTTAGCACTTTCCACTTTTTTTCTTTTTTTCTTTGTTTAAACGTAATCAGACGACACGAATTTTATTTTCTTTTCAAAAAAATGTTTGCGTAAAAATTGAAATGAAAAGGAGTTATATTTACGTGACCTTGATGCCGGTTATTTTATAGATGAACACGTTGTGCAAAAAAAAAATTCCACCGGTAGTTGCTCTATTATCCTAGCACAAGATAACCACCATTAATAGCAGCGCTCGTCTTCTTATATTTTTGGAATCCAATGTCTCTTGGTATCCCGGTTGAGCCCCCAAATTTTGTGGGATACCACGATAATTGATTTACTTTTATACGCGAAAACAAAAAAAAAAAAAAAAGTTTAATAAACACACTGTCTATACTTAAATACGAGATCTTTCCTCGTCTACGGTCAAACAAAAAGTGCCTCGTCGTTTTTATTTTCTATTGCATTACAATTTGGTTTACTCTACAAATCTACAAATACATACAATACATAAAACAAATGAAATCGATGCTCGAATAGCGTTTTATATTCCTACGTCACGATGATCACAGCGTGATCCCACATATATATATATATATATATATATATATATATATATATATATATATATATATATATATATATATATATATATATATATATATATATATATATATATAAGATACTGTTACCAAAACTACGGGAAGTTCAATTTCTCGCTTTAGAAATCAAGTTATGTGTATTTGAGATCTATTATATTCTTTCGTTATAAATGAAAGTCGAGCATTGGCCATAACATATACACCTCTTCATTTTTAAAGGGAATATAAAGGATGATCCAATAGGAGGTACTTTTTCCATTTAGGATTCTCATTGGGATTCATGCGTGACAACTGTGCTGTTCATATGACATTTCATTGATGTTTCACCTGGAATAGACTTACGCGAGAATAACGTTTACAAATTGTGGAAATTTGATTTCGTGCTCTTCGACCATTTTATGGTGTTCATAATTGTCCAACTGAACGCACTATTCGCGAAACAACCAATAAATTTCAAACCACTTTTTTATTATTGGATATTTATCAACCGACTAGAGCGCGTACAAGTTGATCTTTTGTAAATATTGCTGCTGTAGCTGAAATTGTACGTGAAGACCGCAATCAATCAATTCATCGCCGTTCTCAAGCGGTGGGTCTCTTTTGTATAGCACATTGTGGCGTAGTTTGATATAGATCTTAGTTTGACGGCATACAAAATACATCTTGTTCAATAATTGAAGTCGGTTGAAAAATGTAATGAGAACAGCATATCAAGAAACTGACCAGTGAATTTGCCTCCATGATCTTGTGATCTCGAGATCCTACAGTCGATCCCTGCACTACCTTGAAAGTGTGCTAGAAAATTGGACCCATAGAATGGATAATCTAGGAGCCAGGTGCGGAAAACATTTATAAGAAATTATATTCAAACATTAAATGTCATAAACCGAACTTATGTCACAAATACAATTTTTCCTTCAAATCACACCTATTAAAGAATTTTTTTAGCTCGGGCTAAAATTAAGGGCTAAAATTATTTATTCCGGTATCTCATTATTAAAATGTTGATTGATTTTGTTACCGCTGCGAAAACTAATATACAATACAAAAAAAAATATTATTTACTAAAGAAACGTCTAACTCCTACATTTTATTTTCATAAATTATGCAGAGGATATACCTCTTGTTGTTTTTTCGCCTCAAAAATAAAATAAAATTTATAACATGATTGCAACAATTCTTGAAATATTTAGTGAATAGAGCATGAAAACTTAATTTTGACTAAAAGAAGAGTTTAAATTGGATCAAAAAATCATTAAGTTTTTCTATAATCAACGGATAAAGTTTCAATGTACTTGTTTGACGAAATTTCCAACTCCCTTAACATTATATGAAATATCGCAGCTCCCATACATAAATTGCAGATAATTTTTTGTCAGATTGACAGTCTGAACACAGGAAACTATATGCTGTCTACTTCCGGTAAAACAAGATCATTTTATTTTCACAAATTAAGTAACGGTTACCCCTTGCTGTTTTTTCGCCGGGAAATAATAATTATTATTCCGAAATAATTTTGAATAGAAAAATATTTAAATGGGATCAACACATCGTCCAATTTTACTACGTTTTAATATACCCGTCTGACGAAATTGATGATTTCGGCACTTTACGCTTAATCATTGCAGTAGGACTGGCGAGTCTACGTGTCCACGGATGTTCTACTGCTCTAAGCCAAATAGCAAAAATCTCAGAGATTGGCTCGCATAGTGAATATATACGTTCGAAAGAGGATACTTTGATCTATTTAAATCAGTTAGCCTCATCTCGAAATGATGAACTAGGCTCATGTATTGAATTTTTAAAGTTTTGGTAAAACTAGTTTTGGTAAAGCTATATTGGTAAAACTTTAAAAATTCAATACATGAGCCTAGTTCATCATTTCGAGATGGGGCTAACTGATTTAAATAGCTCAAAGTATCTACTTTCGAGCGTATATAGTCACTATGCGAGCCAATCTCTGAGATTATTGTTATTTGGTGTATCATTTTATACAGTACGTGATTTATTGAAAAATTTATAATAATGAGTATTTTAGATTTTTTAATGTTAAACAATTTCTTTTGTTTTATCAATATTTATTATCAATATTATTTCGATTTTAGTATAAAATAAATACACTGTTAAAATTGCACGCTTACAAAAAATTTTGTACAAGAAATAAAAATGTGTCCAAAAACTTCACAAAGAACACTCGCGTAAATTTTTGTCCTAAAACTTTTGTCCAAAAACTTCACACCGGTAATTTTAATATCGATTGATTGCCAATTTTCAACAGTTCGCAATAGCAGTTTAAGCCTATTCTTTTAAACCAGACCCAGATAGAATTCTTTTCCTCGGTTAATTGAGATTTACCACTTATAGTATACATGAGATTTACACAAGAACTAAAGCTAACGTGAAGGCGAGCGTGTAGCACTGAATGCTTAATCCTATTTCTATTTCTATTCCTAATTTAGGTCGACAAAACGACCGATGTGAAACTGGCTCGAAAAGTAGCCCGAAAAAATGTATCTTTGCTTAATCTGTAAAATTTTCCCGAAATATTTAAAAAAACTGCATTACCTTTACTTCTTATCTCGTTTTTTTGCATTACCATTCTACAACCATATTCGATTTTGCAAACCAATACTAAAAAATAGAAACAATTTAATAATAAAACAAATATGTTTATGAAAAGCAAATTTAGTGGTAGTTTCAAAATATAAATCTGTAATAAAAATACGAGTATATTAATTATACGTAAAATTTTGAAAAAAATACGTTTACGTTAATCGAAACTGAAATAGTGAACCCTTATTTCTGTACGAGGTGGAAAAGAGGTTCGTACCAGTCTCAGTATGTAACGATTTTCAACAAAAAATTTACTAATAAATTCAGTTTCAGGTGATCCTTGTGAAAACCACCACAGAAGAAAATTTCTTAGTAAATGTTTTGTTTAAAATCGTTACATACTGAGACTGGTACGAACCTCCTTTCCACCTCGTACAGAAATGGGGCTACATTATTTGGATTCGAAATGGCCTTTACTTATACTCGACGGTCGCCGAAGTTTCAGGCAATCCCTGTTTAAACGCCTTATTTAAAAATGTTTTGGAATTTTTTTTTAAATCTTACGTAATATCTTTAACTAGTGTTTTTGAGACTATTTTTTTGAAATTTTCACTAAATTTGTTTATTATATACATACGAGTATATATCTACATACATACGTATTATATATATAACAAATTTTTTTCTATTTTTTCGTGTTGGCTTGTGAAATCAAATCTTGTTGTAGTATGTTGATGTAAAAAAAATTCCGGGATGAGAATTAAAGGTAATGCAGTTTTTCTAAATTTTTCGGGCCAGCCCGAAAATATTACCGATTAAGCAAAGACACATTTTTTTCGGGCTACATTTCGGGCCAACTTCACATCCATGATAAAACAGTGTTTTATCACTAGCCTCAATTGTAACATTTTTGTGCTAGAAGTGTTTCTTTAGTCTTCTCCGCAATGCTGTAAAACTACAAATAGCCTAGCTTCCAAGTAGTGGCTGTCAGGTTGCAGAAATGTATCATTCAAAGTTTCTTTTTTTTGATGCTTCAATTTAATAGTGGATACCAAAACACGCCATTGCTTTCCAAAGCTTCCGGAATAATTGCCAACAAAAATCGTTTTGTTTAATTTTTTTGTACAAACCCAAATGACATTTTATATCCTAAAAATTAAAACAATAGACCGTATATACTGAGCAAACTGCTCTATTAAGGTCGATTTATATTATCGGCGCGGCACAACACAGTCATGCATCGTCTCATGCCTCAACGATTTATATTATCAGCTCGGTTCAGCTCATATATTGAGTTCGTATTTAATCCGGTGTTTGTTTATTTTATTTGTATATATTTCGGTTTGCTTTCGTAACTATTCGTATGCGTTTTGTTTTCAAATATTCTTTTTGGATTATACGATATGCGCTGTACTGCACCGCACCGAGATGCACTTATAATATAAATACTCTCATAGTAAATGCATGTAACAATATTTTTTTGGTATGAGATGTGCTGTGCCACGCCGATAATATAAATCGACCTTTAATCTGGCAACTCTCGTATTGTAAAGTTGTAGAAATATGGGTGAATGTGTGCGTACGCTAGTATAAAGGTAAGAAAACCCGTCAGTCAATCGTTATTCAATTTTGATCTTTTCTGGACATAGCACGCACACATTAACAGTGATACTAAGTAAATAAATAAATGTTAAATATTGCAAATCTATTTTAAATCTGTTTTAATCAGTGAAAGTTCGAATATATACAACAAAACATACAGTCCACGAAGTATATGTCCAGTGGTGGTAGCGTTGCTATACAGAATAGTTTTGGTCCTTCGAGCCGGATCGGCGTGGAATTTGTGATTTGAACGTATATGGTCGTGCGAGTTATCCATATTTGTTGTATTTTGGCGTGCGAGCGGTGTGGTGACAACGGTTATTCTGGAGTATATCGTGAAATTTGAATCCAAGCGAATTATGATTCTAGGAGTACGTTCTTAGGACAAATAATTCCAACGTGGAAGTGACATAGCGAATGACGTCGTGGAAATTTTAGTCGTGTAATTCCGCTACAATAAATTCATTGGGCAATTTAACTAACGACTGTGGTAATATAATCCTGGAATTTATCCTCATAAAAGGTGAGGGACCGAATTAAGATCTCAGGACGTATAATCGAGGGAGTGACAGATTTCGATACCAAGGTTGGGGTAAGTAGTGATCCTAAAAAAGCATTATTATTATTAAATGGTGTAGCAATATTTACTGTGAATAGTGCTCAGTCAGTATATCGATCGAAACAGTTTTTTTTTGTATTAAGGGTGGTTCATTGGGACGTACGTGTGATCTTCTTATAATTTAGGTGTGATAGTACAAGCTGTTTTAACATTGTGCCAGTTGTGCAACAGCGAGTGTTGTATCGGGTTAACGGTTACTAGGTAGGTAACAGTACATAAAGTGCGCAGGTAGTATTTATTCAAAATGGCGGAGACCTGTAAGGAATTAATAGTAAAACGAGGGTTGGCAAAAGGAAGTATAACGCGGATGGTGACGTATGCTGATACGGTTACGGAGCGTTCACCTGTCTCGGAGATCTCTACTCGATTAGACTTGCTAGAGCGGGCGTTCAACGAATTCACCAAGTGCGAAACTAAATTGGCCGTCCATGAGGTGCAGTCCGAAATGCCTGAATTCGAATCCAAGTATCTCAACGATAAAACAAAACTAGCGCAATTTATCACCAAACCAAAGATTGCGGAGGAAGCCAGTCGTATTGGAAAAATGATGACGCGAATTCTGCAAGAACAAAATGAATTCATGACAACACTACACACAGGGAAATATATGTTATATTTCAGAATAACAGACTACTCTTAAGTTTTGTTATCCATGCGGGCCGATCGAGTAAAGAAATTCTTGGAGAAAGTGTAAACACTACTTAAAAAATATCTTCCGTTTTATTTAATGTTTTTAGATTTAGTAGAATGTTATTCTTGCTAAAAGAATCTAAAGTTGTACTATACGCAGAAAAATTCATGCTATGTTGTAGCACAAAATTTTTGTTGTGAGTATTATTATACTTGCGGATTTCTTTGGTGAAATTCTTATATTATGCATAATGACAATGTAATTCTTTATAAAAGAAATTCAATACTAAGAAGTAGAAAATTTTAAACGTCCCATAAGCAAATGAAAGTTTATCAATAGTATTTTGATGGCATAATATTCTTCCAATAAGAGTAATAGATTTACATAATTTTAATAGAAGATGATTTTTCTTTAAATAAACATATAAAATGATACTAAATGCAAAACATTTGCTACAGTTAAGATAAAATTTCTTATATGAAGAATTGAAACAATTCCACGTAGAACCACAATATTTCAATCAAGAACGTTCAGTTTAACATACAATTTGTATGCCCTTAGATACATAACTTACGTGCTTAATCCCAGAATAAACAAATATTACTAGAAAAATTTGATTCTTTCATTTATTTCAATTTATCTTCTATTAAGAACTTGATATGTGCATTGGAACATCATATTACTATTCACTTAAGCCCATTTGATTAACACCATACTTACATATAAAATAAAAATTATCAAACTGAAATAATATTAAGCGTAAAATAAAACAAAATTTTTTGGAAGAATTGAATTATTGAAAATTTATTGGTATTATATAAAAAAAACTGATATAAATACATAAACTTTATCATTCTGCATTCTAAGAAAATCAAAATAAAATTTTCATTAAAACTACAATCAAAAAGATAAATAAAACGATATCTTTCGCATATTATATTTGTAATCCAAATAGATTACCAACATTATTTACATACAATATTTAACTTATATTCAACCTCGTAATTTCATATTATTAAATTTTAGTATATTTTTAAGATTAACTTAGTTATTAGCACTTATTAAAATTAGTTATTAGCACGTATATATATTTTTACAAAAACTGCAATTATACATAGCTAAAAAATATTTTAATATATAAAAAAAAATAAAGTTAAAATATGAAATTATTAAAATTCGATAATATTGTAATGACGCTCCACTCAATTTTCTTTCCATTTTCTGTTAAATTAAAATAATGAAAAAGAACACAAAATTTAATTTTTTAAACTCGATAATAACTTAATAACTTAAATTGTAAAAATTATTAAAAACAAATGAATCACCTTGCACAAAGTTTAAATTATTTTTTTCAATTAAAACGACGCTAGTGCGGCGCCATTTTTAATTTTAGATTCACAAGCAAAACCATTTTTTAATACACTGCTTTAAAACAAAGAATATTAACTTATCATAAATATTCTTCTATGTCACTACTATTTTAGTTTCACTTAAATTAAATGATTTGTTTTCAAAATTATTTTTCTTTTTTCTACACAACTAAAATCACAAATTAAAAATGTCCACTGATTCACTGAATTTAAATGACACGATTTAAATGAGGTGACGTAATCATTGAGAAGCACAAGCCACAACTAAAGGGGCGATTAGAATTTGATTTTTCTGTAGCTTAAGAATATCTTTTATAAAACCAACAGAGAAATAAGAATGGTTGTTCTTGAATTTTTAACGTTTTAAATTCCCAAAAATTTGTCATTATTCATTTTTGCAATAAATTCTCAATGAGAGCGCAAGAAATTTCCATTAAGCCTAGAAATTTGTTTAGGAAAAAAAACCTTTTTTTAAGAATGTAAATCAGTAATGTGCTCAGCGCAAGAATAAACTTCCTTCTTTTAACAGTTTTTTTTTGCATCAAGAGAGAACAATTTTCTTCCCAGAAGTTCACTTTTTTCTAAAAACAAAATGCTTATTTAAAGATTTCATATCTAACACAAAGTATGGTTATATTATATTTCAGATAGATATGCTTAGGGAAAGTTTTCTCAGCCATTCTTGTATTAAGAGTATTATTTATATTTTAAGAACACTTGAAATAAAATGTTATGTTTTATTGTACTAAATGCCAGTGTAAATATTTTTTCTAATAGAATATAAGCTATATTTTAAAATAAAATCTTATGTTTGAAAAAATCCACAAATAAGATTGGCTATTCTTAATTATGGACAAAATATTATTCTGTGTGTATCATCATCATTTACTACGTCGTTGAATCAAACAGTATCTCAATCGCTAGATGAACCACATTGTTCAGTACGTCTGCCAAAACTGAATATACCTACTTTTTCGAGCGAATACAAGGAGTTCCCGAGTTTCGAAGACTTATATACAGCAGCCGTTCACAGTAAACTTGCATTAAACGATGTCGAGAAGTTTCAGTATTTGCGTGGTTACCTGCAAAGCGAAGCAGCTGACCTGATCAAACATATAACAATATCAGAGGCTAACTATACTCAAGGATGGAAGAAACTGTGTGAGCGGTACGATAAACGCAAATATGTTTTGAACTCTATGATTAAATGCTTCATCGATCAACCGCCTATATTCAAAAAGGTTCATCTTAAAAGCTCAGACAATTGTTTAACAACGGTGATGAAGTTAATAGGGGCATAGAGGCGTTAGGAGGCGAAGCTCGGATCCACGATCCATGGCTCATATATCTGTTGTTGCATAAAACTGATGTACAAACACAACAGGCATGGGCCCAACGAACAGTCAATCAGGATTTTCCACCGTTCGAGGACTTTTTAAAATTTATTAGTGAGAGATGTGATGCGTTCGAATCATGTGAACGAACAAGACATAGTGTTACTAAGGCGTATACCACCAAGTCACATCACATTAAACCAATATCAGGGATAAATGAAGCATGTCTATTTTGTAACGATACCCATAAGCTTCATCAATGTGACATCCTCAAGGTTGACGAACGAAGAGAACAGGTGGCAAAATTACACGTATGCTTCACTGAAAAAAAAAGATTATTTGGTGGATATTTGTCAGAAATGTTGTAGTGCTTTTAATAAGTAACTGCTACTTGTATGAAATAAATAATGTCTAATTTAAATGTTAATCGTTGCTTAGAAACACTACGCGCCAACAAGTCTTTACACGAATGAATTCTAAAATTTAATATTGACGGCAAACATTTAAATATTTTCGTTAAATATCAAAAGTGTTTGTCTGAAATACTTATTATTTGCTATTTAAGTAATACAGCTAAACGATAAAATATTTTCTCGCAAATACTCAGATTACTTACGTGAATAATAAAAAAATGGGCAATTTAGTGCAAATACTTAGAATGGGTGAGTAAAAATTAATTTTTGTGTGCAACAATATTTGTGAAAATAATTCCGTTAGGACGCGTTGTAAAATATTTTCCATTTTGGTTCAAGTATCGTGTTGTGTAAGGTTTATTTATTGGCCGAAAATATAAAATTATTAATTTAAAATATATATACAAGTTTTGATAAAATTAAAATGAGATTAAAAGTGAATTGTTAAAGTGTTTTTATTTCTAAGTTTAAAAGTTATACTAAGTTATACTAGTTATAAGTTAGTTACTTTCGACCCATATTTGCAATTATGTTTTATAAAAAAAAAGTAATGTATTTCAGTCCTATACTTTCAAAAACTTGTCAATAAAAAAATATTTAACTTGATTAATTTTAATAATAATATTGCTGTAAACAATATCTGAAATAAAACCTAATTTACTATTTAAAAAAATACATGAATTGTTTGTTTTTAAAAACTATTTTATCGATTAACGTTTTACTGATTTAGGCAGATTTGTCCAAACATTTCAAATTAATAGAACTGCTAATGTCAGTCTCGTTCAGAATTATTAGAATTTGCAATTGAATTGAGACCAACAAAAGCTGAAGAGAATTGAAAAGTTCAGACGAATTGACCAAATGCTGCGATGAACATTTTAGAATCCGATGTAGACCACCACTCTGATAATTATACCAAATTACAATATTGATTGCTCCTCCGTTATATAAAAGCAAACTACGGTAAGTATTAATCCAATTTACGTCGAACAATACAATGTTTAAACCAACAACAGCTTCTATTTAAAATAAACGAAAATCATTTGTATCAAATAATTTAAATAATTTTTCTTGTTTCCTACTAATATAAAAGTAATTTGCAGTAATTATCCATATAATTTATTTAAAATAATAATTGTTTAAACCAAAAATAACTGTTATTTCAAACAATCGAAAAGTACACGGAGAAAAAAAAACACTGATTTTTTTCCTATATATGTATGGGAAACCTGTTATAATATGGGTTCCCATACATTGTTGTCAAACATACTATTTACATGGTTCGCTCTCCGATTTGCATATTAGCCAGTGCTATATAGGAATCGTTCCTATATATATGCAAATTATTTATAATGTATATAGTAATGTTTATTATAAATAATCGTATGTGTATAGGAATGCTTCCTCTTTGTTTTAGCAAAATACCGTAGTACTTTGTTAAGTAAGAAGGCATTTTTTATTGTAGTATAGTATAAGCACACCGTCGAAATGTATAAAATTAATCAAAATTGATAAAAATGTTAGCTTATAAAAATTATGTACTATCTTATAAAAATTGGATTTAGCTAGAGAAAAGTGTTAAAGTATATATCAAAAGGAACGATAGCCTAGCACTTAATACTTTGCAAAGCAGAGAGTATATCATACACATAGTTAGGGTTACAACAATAAATAGGAATGTATCACTTTTCATTTGGATTTTCTTCATTTCATATTCTTTGCTCTCTTCCCTAAGCACTAAGTAGTGACATTTTAAATATTGCCATGTGCAGTCCTAATTATAAGTGTCGTTAAAAGTATAAAAAAGTGTATACAAAAAATTAAATATGTATATCGGTGTTTTGTATTGTTTGTGTGATATCAAGTTATTTATAATAAAGGTAATAATTTGTATGTTTCAATAATTTTTATTTTTTAATTCAGTGTGTTAATTTGGAATAAGCTTAATCTTTTGTCAATCTTGTTTTATTTTGTTAATTAAAAATTGACCGTTCGACAGATTTCTTCATTTTCAAGAAAATATTATACGTGCACTGAAGAAACATTTTATTTTATTAAAAAAATTAGTAAATTTCTAAGCTTATCCCAAATAAAGAAATTATATAAAGAATTTATTATACCCAAAATATGATTTCTCTATGTATACAATGTGTATCCAGCAAAATGGTGGTTAAATTATATTCTAATTGAGGAGGACAGTTCCAATATACCATAGCACTTAACACTATGCAAATCGGAGAGCCTGTCATACTCATAGCAAGGGTTAAAACAATATATAGGAATGCTTATTGAAGTTTCAATACGAATTCCCATTTATTATTGTAAAACTAGTCATGGACATTACACATTGTCCCATTTGTGTAGTATTAAGTGCTATGATACAAAGAAATCATAATTTTTGTTTTGCCAAAATTCTGTTATACTCTGTGAATCTAAACCGCTTAATTTAATTTTTTTATATTCTCATTAGATGATAATCTGGATAAGGAATATGAAGGATAAGGAATAAATTGGATCGACGATCCGGACATTACCAGTATTTTATTCAGCAGAGAAATGAAAATGAAGTCTTATTACTCAAATTGTAATTTTATTTTTAATACTAATAACTATTATTTAGCTAAGTTAAGTATTAACAAAAATTTAAAAAATTATTTATTTCTAATATTTGAGAAAACGAAAGAATTTTCAATAGTTTCAAATTTTTTAAACAACATACAATTACTCATTCCGAGATAATGAAATGTATATGTCAGTTCCTATTGCTGTTCGCTGCATTATTAAAGGATTGCATAATACCGAATCGGAAAATATTAAAGGAGTAAAAATAATATCGTTTCTAATATCATCGTCATTATCGTTTTTGATCAATACAACAGACAAATGTTTTCGCATATTGAAAAATAAGGTAGAGCTCATTTAAATAAGATGAAGCTTTCAAAGTAAAAATCAAAGTAAAAGCAAAATTTTTAGTTTTAACATTTAATAGGAGAATTTATTTCCGAAAATGATGAAGAGTGGCACATATTAAGACAAATTTTAGAAATTGTACTTCAAAATGATTCGGATATCAAAACTGCTGACTGTTTGGAAAAATGGGTCCTTTGAAACAGTTTCGGTGTAGGTATGCGATTTAAAGGTAAACATAAGATTTAAAAAATATCGCTAAGAGTACTACTTCAAGAATAAATATATGCAAAACCATTTTGCATATATTTCTTTTTGAAGTAGTCCACCACGGCTTTCCTTATATTCCAAAAACAATTGAAAATATAAATCAGTGTGAATTTGGAAAATATATTGAAATGGGCTCATTTAAATATTTTGAATCTATCGTCATCGTATCATAAAAGCACCAAAAATTATGATAATTAATTTAAATGATAATAATAAAGATGAACCAAAATTTTTAAAATAAAAGGGTTTTTAAGAAATAAAAATAACGTAATTAATTTAGGTAGTAAATGAAATGTTTTGTTTTTCATAAATATGCTTTTCTTGTAATGTAACCGAAAACATGAATTCAGAATAAGCGAATTTAGCTTTTTAAGTTTTTGATTTAAGTCTAACATTAAACGTTAAAAGAGTTAAACGAGAGATCAAACTTTGTAAAATTAATTAATGCGTCATGTTTAATATTTTAAACTTAAAATAATGTACAATATTATAAAAATTATATGTTTTAATAATTGTATATTGAAATAAAATAAAATGTCAGTAACTAATTATCAAATCAAAATTGAATTTTTTTTAACATTGTCATAGCAAAATTTACTATTTCAAATAACAGATTAGTAAAATAATCTTGGAAATCATACTATACTAAATAAGGAGTATAGCTGTACAACATAGTAGACGCTACCATAATTGTGAAAAATATTCCTAGATGTTATGGAAAGTATATCATGCTTAAATATACGTAGTGCTATATGATGCAGTGACCCCGACCATAATTATAAAAATTATCACTATATGTCGTGGAAAATGTACCATGCTGAATTATACATATAGCTATACAACTCAGCAGACTTTACTATAATTATTAAATGTAGTGCTATATCTCATATAACTCAAGACATTTCAAATTACAAACGCAACAATATTATATTGAAACAGTTAACATTTTTAAAGCTAACATTACTATCAGGATTAACAATAGTTTCTAAAAGGAATAGGACGCTCCACCTCGTGTGATGGTAAAAATTACCATTTATTAAAAATATGCTACTATTTTTATGATAACCAGTACCAAGTTTGTAATAAATATTATTATACTTCATAGAATAAACTTATGAGTATTATATAGATAGCTCCGATATTTTATTGAAATAAATACTATATTTTTTTCCCGTGTATTTATCTTAAATAATTTTAATAACTGTATCAAAAAATTTCTCATTTCTCTTAATCACTTAATATTTTGTAAAGCTAAGAAAATGTTTGTTATACATAATTTTTATATTTATTGTAAATATAGTTGTAGAATTTGCGATAAATGTGATTGGTGAAATTTATTGTTAGCTGGTAAAATTGTTTGTGGTGAACAATATTTTTTTTGAGTGTTCAATTGTTTAGCATCCAATCATCTGGCAAAGCGCTGCTTGAGCCAACGAGTTTGTGCCAAGTGTGGTCGAAGGAGTTGTCATATGGAATCCGTTTTATATAATAACTATTCCGATCGCGCATAGAGAGGGTTCAGAAGCGATTTTTAATGTACCCACTACGAAGGTTGCCTATAGAGATACGAATGTTCCTGCGCTTTCATACTCCCAGCGTATCGAGGTAGATGTAAATTAATAAATTTTGAGCCTGCGGTTTATTCGTAGAATTAAAATTAGCGCAATGTTTATTCGAGATTTATTAATGCTTTAAACTATACATGTATTCATGAAATTAATCAATCAAAAATTTTCATTATATAGCTAATTCACTAAATTTCTGTTAGGTCAAATTTAATCAATAAAATCTGTTTATATCGATATATGTGTCCCTAGCTCTCTCTATGTATCTTTATACAAGTTGCATACTGTACAACATACTACGTTGGTATATTCCTATTCACTTTGGATGACGTTTATAAAATCCCATAAAACCAAATTAAATTTCATTAAAAATTCTTTGAACTGACCTAGATATATTTTTATTTGTTACTTTAACTTTTTATAGTTGATAATAATGTAACGCATACCATGTCCCATATATAGTCGTATACAATATACAAGTTGGATAAATTACATTTACAGTTTTGGTGAAAATGAAAAACTACTGTAAAAATAGTAACAAATGGAATAGGCAAACAAGGAAATTATTTGCGAAACAGCACAAACCACTCACAAATTGTTTCTGCATGTTTCATGTTACGGATTGCCTAGTGGCCCATTTTCTATACATCTGTACTATATACTCTACATACACTGTGGTATATACTCGTATGTGCACATACTCGTATGCCATATCCACTTTTGATTTTTCCTCTCAATTTTCGTTAATATTATTATTTTTTGTTTTATATCATTTTAACCATCATAAAATACATAAAAAACCATAAAACAAATAAAATATGGTTGTCATGATAAACATGGGCAACATATTTTCATATTATGTTGGAAAAACTATATAGACACAAACAACAACAACAACAACAACAACAACAACAGCAACAACAAAAGCTCTGTTATGCACTCTGGTGTATAGAAATATTCGGTTTTTTTTTGTCTATAGTCAACTAGCTGGACTCTTGTGATGACTGTGATAGACAAGTTGATGCGGAAAACTAACATTACAACAACAGCAAAAATGTCATTTTGTTGATGAGGATGATGATGAGTTACCGACATGAGAAAAACTAAAATGCATTTGGCCATAACGTCTCTACACTGTATCTAACTGAATATTGATATTCGTATATATAATTTATAATGTTCGAGACTATGCGGAATACGTTTGGTTGTTAATTAGTCTTGTCGGGAAATAATATAAAAATAAAAAATGTCACTTACCTCGGATGTCATAAAATTACGGGTAATCGTCACGTACGACATTTTTATGTTTCTGATACATATTTGATATACGTATTATATACCTATGCTTTGTTATACGTGTGTGTGTGTGTGTGTTGTTCTTGCCTCATATCATGCATGCATGACAATGAAAATAGTTTTTGGATTATATCATATAACGTCTATTATGCTATCAAAATTTGTTACTCTAGTGTATATTGATATTTTGTTGTCTCAACTAAATTATACGTACGGGTACGAACATATATGTCTAATGAATTTCTAATGCATTGTCGTATACGATTGTACACATATTACGGTAATAATTTTATGTAAATATTGGAAAATCAACTCTTAATGTTTTTTATCGAATTTATGTCGAGCGTTAATCTTTTGACCGTGCATAGAAGAAATAGAAAGTAGTTGTAAAGTACATTAGAAAGTGACGGGGTTGTACTTAAACATTAAGATTTTTAATTATGATAAGTGAAAGTAATTTGTTTACTGTACTCAAAAGCTCAGTCTAATGTTGATTTTACGTAGGCAACAACTTACCAATTTATTTACAAAGCCTGAGAAGAGTTGTCACATACTGAAATACAACGTTATTAGTACCGAGCTAATAGATCCTAATGGTGACCTTCAGTAATAGGTGCTTTCCTTAATTTTTGATTAGTGCTCGTTTCAATTTTATTATATTTGAAGCACATGCTGAGCCCCAGAATTGTATTCCATAGATTAGGTCAGGTTAGGTTTCGGTGGTTGCTATCGCACATTTAGGCCAATTATGGCCCATTTTAATACCACGGGATCCGACGCATCATTAACTCCCTTGAACCCATTTAGTATTATTATTATAGCGTAAAAGATCTCGCACATTACAGCTTTCGAGGTCACAGAGGCTGTCCATAGTAATTTTAATTTGTCCAAGTGATCATGTCTTATGCTAGCGGGACACGAGCGAAGGAAGTGAGCAAGAGTCTCCTCCTCCTCGTCCATGCAGCATCTGCAGAAGTTATTTGCATCCAGACCCAGCCTTCTTGCATGTTCTACAAAAAGGCAGTGCCCACTAATTATCCTCAAAATTCTACCTAAATCAAGCTTTCTTAGTGTTATTAAGATCTTGGAGCGATTCAAGTTCAGCTCAGGCCATACTTGCTTCGCTACTCTACCAGTTGAACTGGCGATCAACCTAGCATTTGCCAAAGCAACTGCTTCCCTATGGTTTGCTGCTTTCAGCACAGACATAGACCTTCCTACACATTCTCTCGTCGTACCGTACCTTGCTAACTCGTCTGCCCTGCAATTTCCCTCAACGTCAGAACGGCCCGGAACCCATACCAACTGTATATTGAAATGTTTACCCATTTTGTTAAGAGATGTGTGACAATCCAACACCACCTTTGACGCCAGGGAAACTGAATCCAGCGAAAGAATGGCCGCCTGACTGTCAACATAGATAGTGATATCAATTAACGATATTACATTATGCTTCAACCAGTTAATGACCTCTTCCATCCCTTAAACTTCAGCCTGGTACACACTGCAGTACGCTCCCACTCTATAATCGAGCTTAGAGCCATCGGTGAAGAATTTAGCTGTCCCGGTCTCCATAACGAAACGACTATTCCAATTCTCCATAGAGGGGAGAATCACATTAAAAAGCTTGCCAAAATACAACAGGGGTGTTACATAATCCAAATTCGCCAGGTCATGCCTGACTGAATTGACTATAGTTGAGTTCTCTTTTTGCAGGCACTTCCACCCCAAAGTCGCTGATAGCCGGGCGGCCGTATTGACTCCCATTTGCTTAGCAAGGATATACAACGGAAGAAGGTACAGCAAAACCTCTAGGGCACTAGTGAAGGTTATTTCAGCACCCAACTAATGAGCAGACAAGCTGCCCGCGGCACATTCCCCATCATTATCCTGTATATTAATTTGCAACTGCCGTGTAAAGCCAATGAACCAGCTCGCCCCATTTTCTTTCAATGGCATTTTTACAAGAGTAGAGTGCCACAGTAGCCTTGTTAACTCTTTCTACCTTGTTTGGTTTCCAATTGAGCATACTGTCCACAAGAATTTCGTAGAATTTCGCATTTTCAGGAAGGACCAGTCTAGTACCATTCAGGCTTGGTGGAACAATTGCCGGAATTTGATATTTCCTAGTGCTTTGTTTTAGATGGGTTAATCCCCAATCCACATCTACTGACCCAACTCGTAGTGATTGATAGCTCATTCTGCATCACATCCCTACTTGTACTCAGGTGCTTACCCGAGACAGCTATTGCTACGTCATCGGCATAAGCAACCACACTTATTCCTTCCCTCTCCAGTTCGAGTAGTAGTCCATTCATTACTACATTCCAAAGAAGGGGAGAGAGGACACCTCCTTGGGTGTTCCCCGAACGACTCATCTCCTGACGGAAACTTCCCCCTACCCTCGCTGTGATCCTTCTGCTTCCAAGCAAGTGATCGATCAGCCTGGTTACTGGGTCTTCGATCTCAAGTGGCAGCAATCCTTCCCTAATTGCCTCCACCTTCACGTTGTTGAAAGCGCCCTCGATATCGAGAAACGCCACCAGTCAGAAGACTTGAAAATTCAGTGACTTCTCAATTCCCCGAACTAAGGTGTGTAATGCCGTATCCACAGACTTAGTCTTATGGTACATATTCTGAGATTGTGCCCAGTTTCTGGGTACAATTCTCAACCGAAAATAGACGTTCAGCAGCCTTTCCATGATTTTCAGCAGAAAAGATGATAGAGATATTGGTCTTAAGTCCTTAGGGTTGCTGTGCAAGCTTCTTCCTGCTTTCGGGATGAAGATCACTCTAGTCTCCCTCCATTTCATCAGGATGTACCCCAGCTTTAGACACCCTTTAAAAGATGACTCTCAGCCAGGGAAGCAAGACCTCCGAGTTCTTCTGAATTTCTGCTGGCACAATCCAATCCGGGCCAGCTGACTTTTTTTTTTTTTATTTTTTTAATAAAGGAAGTATTAACTGTCCAGTGGCTTTAATGTCCTTTGAAGGTCAATTAAAACTGCTCTTTCATTCACGCACTTACCACCCATTCACACAATTACAGTATACCACCTGCACATTGCAAGCTCCATGTCAACTTGTACACTGACCTGAACGGTGGGTCGGCGCTGAATTCTGCACTCCAACAGAGGGTCTTAGTTGTGTTTATTAACATTACCGATCGTAATCGATGACGAAAATTCGCTTTGCATCCAACCTCTGATGGGATTCGAACCCATTACCTCCCGGTCCAAGTGCCGAAGCTTTAACCACTGCACCACTTGTCCGGTAAACTACTTAACTTAAAACTTGAAACTTAAAATTTGACCCTTTCAGACCGTCTGGCAACATATGTTGCCATGCAGTAAATACATCAATAAAAACTATTACATTTTTTTTACACAATTTTAACATTTATTCTAGTTTTTCTATATATTCTTTATGTTAAGCTGTCAAATATTTTGCGCCAAAATAAAGAAAAATTAGTGTATATGTGTTTTTTGTGTGAGGCAGTTCAAAAAAATAAAGTCTGAGGAAAGCGGTAAGTTTAGTCTATAATATATCTAATTAGAACTATTTTCAAAGTGCTAATTATATGTATACATAGTTATTAGTTACTATTAATTGAATTACCAATAAATTTTATTCATATTTAAATCTATAAATATAAGAAAGTTGATATTTTTGTGATGGCAACAAATGTTGCCATTTAGACTGAAGTGGTGCGAACACAAATGTTGACATGTCCACTTACGTTGCCAAATTAACTCAACAGTAATTAATAAGAAAAATTTATGTTGTACGTATGTAGGTAAAATGTCACGGCCAATCAAATATTACACTCCAATAGAAGCGGCGGATTTAATAATGGCAGAGGATTCCGATATAGAGCTGGATGAACATATTATGGACGGCGACGACGTTGAAGATGTACTACACTGCAAAGGCCAAAACCTTTTAGATGTAGTAACGAGTAATGAAGTAGAATCCAATCAATTAAGCGAAATTGAATTAACGGATGCAGTTCATTCGGAGTTAGAAACATCTGCGTTTCTTCATGCTATCGACAATGAAGTTGAGTTTATTGATGAACAATCGAATTACATAATTACGGATAAAAAAGATATAAAATGGAGGAAACGAGAATTTATTTCGGAACCATTTACATTTTCACCAGCTGAACCTATTTCTAATTCTGTATTTCTAATTCAGTACACAAATATGTATGCCCTACAACAAGGTCGCTCTGCTTTTAAACATACAACGCCGGAAGAAATTAGAAAATTTTTCGGTATTCATTTGTTCATGGGCATAATAAAACTACCAAATTGTAAAATGTTTTGGAGCAATGAGTTGCAAGTTCAATCGATTGCATCAGTTATGACCAGAGATAGATTTTTTTGGCTAAGAACACATATCCATTTAATAGATAATGATAAAATACCGAAGGATAACAAAGATAAGTTTGTTAAAGTACGACCTTTGATTGAATGTGTTCGCCGACGATGTTTAAAAGTACCAGTAGAAGAAGTTGTTTGCGTAGATGAACAAATAATTCGTTTTAAGGGTCAATTGAACCTAAAACAGTATATAAAAGGCAAACCCTGTCCGTGGGGCCTTAAAATATTTCTGTTATGTGGTAAATCGGGATACCCGTACGATTTTGTTTTATATCAAGGGTCGCAAACAGAAATTTCAATGTTCGATCGCGCACGTGTGGGTCTAATTATTTTTCGACGTATCAGTTATTTGAAGTGCTTACCCAACAAAAAATTAATGCAGCTGGTACAATCCGAATTAATAGATTTAAAAATCCAAACTTTAGCACCGATTCTATGCGAAAGCGTGGACGAGGAACCGCAGAATGGATAACAAACCGTAATGGTGACATAGTTCTGGTCAAATGGCAGGATAATCGATCTGTCCACCTTGCGTCAAATTTTTGTGGGATTGGAGAAACCGAAGAAGTGAACCGATGGGACAAAAAAGCAAAACAATACGTTCGTGTAGCGCAACCCGCTATAGTCAAAAACTATAATCGAGGAATGGGTGGGGTTGACCCCTTCGATCAATATATGAGTTACTATCGTATATTCATAAAATCAAGAAAATGGACTCTTCGGGTTATATCGCATTTCATTGATTTTGCAGTTTGTGCCAGTTATTTGGAGCACAAAAGACAATGCGAAATCAATAAATTAAAGCCGAGCGAAACTGGAACTCTTATCGATTTTAAGATGAGCTTGGCTTATAGTTTAACCAAAGCAGAATTCTCTAATAAAAAAAGAAAGACAATTAGTTCGGAATTTGGCCCTGATAATGAACGGCGTATTAATGAAGCGAGACCAGCCACAGACATACGCTTTGATGGTTTCAACCACCTTCCACAGTTCGAGGACTCACACTCAGCATTCCGATGCAAACGTCCGGGATGTACATCACGATCCCGAATAGTATGCACTAAATGCAATGTGCATTTGTGTGTAAATGGTAACAACAATTATTTTTTATTATTTCATATGAAAAAGTAATGTTTTCTACATACACATGTACTAATTTTTGTTTTATAGATTTAAGAACAAACTGAATTTTTTATTTTGTAAAATGTACTTTTATCTATTTTGTTGATTATTTATAATTATATCATTTTTATTTTATGTAAATAATAATTACCTGAAATCTGTGATTAATTCAACAAACTTTCAGTTGAAGTGAAATAAAGTCTGAATAAATATTTCTTAAATTATTATAGTTATTTATTACTAGAATTTCCAACAGCTAAGTCGATTTGGTATCATTTGTTGCCAAGCCATAACTTTGCCAGGAGCAGCCAGAATTTAATTTTGATAAAAGATTTGAACTCTTTGACCCAAATTTAATTAGAATCAAGTGGATTTCGAATTGAAACTGTTAAAATAAACATTCAGTTCTGAAAGGGTAAAAGGCGTCAACCCTCTAATAGCCCATTTCATCCGTCTATTCAGAAAATCCTATGTACGTAACAGATGGACCCCGCATTCATTCCTAGGCCCACAGTTATTCAAAGGCCCCACAGTTGACACTTCCTCACTTCCAGGGAAGTGAGTTTCCATCAAAAGATCAAGAAATCAAATAAATAATCTCTTCATTAGACACCGTCCATTCGCCATCTGGCCATCCGAGACTCCTTCCATTCTATCACAGAAGCGCCTCCACGACTTCATTTGCGCCTTCTTTACTTCCCTTTTGTAAACTCTGAGGCCTTCCTTATAGAAGTCCCAGTCTTGAATCTATCTAGAACTTTTCGCTCTATTGAAAGCAGACCCGCAATCTTTCAAGCACTCTGCAAGTGCCGAGGTCCACCAAACAGTTTTTCGCTTTTCCCTTATCTTTGTTAATGGGCAAGTTTTCCTCATAGAGATAATGCAAGACCTAGTAAAAGTGTCCACCATTGAGTCCAGTTCACTACCCGTGTCGGGGAGTCCTGGAACTCGAGATGGAATGATGCCTTCCAATACCTCCCTATATACACGCCACACTGCCCTCTTAGGATTTCTGAACACGTATTGATTTTTAACTTGGAGTTTTAGCTTAAAAGTTAAGTAACGATGATCGGAGAAGGAATGCTTCTTCGCTATACCCTCCATTCTCTGAACGTCGGAGAAATAAATTCTGAGACCAGAGTAACATCCACAACCTCCTGTCTATTACTAATAATAAAATGGTTTCTTGGCCAATATTACTAATTGTGAGGTTAGTTCTTAAAAGAAATTCGAAAAGTAGCTCACGCCTATCATTGATGTCCAAGCTGCGCCAGATGGTATAGGGCGCATTCGCGTCACATCCCAGAATAGCTCCCACCTTCCTTCTTTCCGTATCAGCGATAAGTGCCCCCAGTATATCTGGCGGCACTGGCTTTTCTCGGTCAATGTATGCAACTGCAAGCCAGAACCTCCTCCCCTCCATCTGTATGCAGACCGCAATTATGTCCCCATTACAATACTGTGGAAGTAGATAAGTTCATTGCAATACTGTTGTTTAAACACATAAAACAAAAGTATACAGAAATTTCTATATTAAAATTGATAAATGTGCATTAACATATTTTTGTGCTACATTGGCACTTATATATAACACAAAATACACAAAATACAATTGTTATAATACGTGTAATAAAAATGCGCTCTTTGCACTTTTAGGTATAAATTTTTTGTATATAAGTAGATATTCAATGAATAAAAAAGTTAGTACTCAAAAACCTTACTCACATTCTTTTACTAAGTTTATTCCGGTATTAGCCCCCATCAGTGGTCCGCTCGGAATAAAAGTAAAGAATATTCTAGTTCAAGCAGAGGCTGAACTAACATGGTCCTTCGAGCTTAAAAAGTAAAGTGTTAGAACAAACCATTCAAAGAAAAAAAAGTGAACGAAAGTGCATAAAAGACAGCCGCGCGCGTATGTACACGTAATAGAAATCATAAAAACAGATTTCACGTGCGTTTAAAAAGTTCGCGTAATAGAAATCATAAAAACAGATTTCACGTGCGCGTATCCGAAATCATAAAAACATTTCACGTCGTTTAAAAAGTTCGCGTAATCATAAAAACAGATTTCACGTTGTTTGAATGAGATGAAGCACCAGAATGATCAACAATCCTCATCCGGAGAACGACAACCTGAGGTTCCTGAAGAAGATGAAATCCTAGACCTGCAAATAATAAGAATCCGAAGAATGAATGGCGAGATAGCAAGTGCTGAAGAATTGCTAGAAGAACATTCACCAAAGGCCACACTGGAAAGCACGTACGAGGAGTTACGTATTTTAGTGGATAAAATTACAAACCTTCATGACGAGATTTGCGTAAAATCTTTTAAAAATGCGGCAATTGAGAAATCAAATTATTTCACCTTCGATCATTACGTAAAGACAAGAAAATCATATAAAGATGTAACACAAAGAATACAGGAAGTTTTATCAGGCATGAAAGATGAAGCTAAAATCAACACATCATTTCATCAAGAACAAGCGATGCATTGCAATATGAGACTACCGAAATTAGACTTACCAAAGTTCTATGGTGACTATTCGAAATAGTCAAATTTCCGAGATTTGTATTGCCAAGTTGTGCACGAAAATAAACAAATACCGTACGCAGTTAAAATCTCGTATCTAAAAACATGTATTGGTGGCTCTGCGGCAAAAATAATAAGTAACCTGGAAATAACAAACGACAACTACAACATAGCATGGCAGCTGCTAAATGATAGGTACGAAAATAAAAGGCTACTTGCTCACAAGCAGTTAGACATTTTTTTACGGTTACCTAAGCTATCCCAGGAATCAGGAGAAGCCCTGAAAGAATTGCATGATACAACAAAGGAAGTTCTCAATGCATTAAAAGGATTAGGATTCGATACATCTACCTGGGACTTATTCATAACGCATATATTACTAAAGAAGGTTGATAGCGAAACCAGCAAACTGTATGAAATGCAGTTAAAGGATCCCAGAAAGGTCGAGGATCTCAAAGATTTTCTCCGATTTTTGGAACAACGGTTTCTCTCACTTGAAACACATAAAAAATTTACCACAACCAACAAACCTTATGAGGTACGTGCAACGCAGCATAAAATTGTTAAGAACTTACACGTTAATAAAGAGAATACTGTAAGAACTAATTGTCGACACTGTGATGGAAATCATAAACTAAGTCAATGTGCGAAGTTCAAAGCATTAAGCGTATACGAAAGAACACAGCTTATCCAACTCCTAACGTTATGTAGAATTTGCTTTGAGAAACATAACACTATAACTTGCAAAAGTGGCGAGAAATGTAACGTTTGCAATGGGAACCATAACACACTCATGCATAACGTTAACAACCCAACTAAGTTGAACATGCTCTCTCATAATTCAAACAATGAAGAGACACTTCAAACTCTGCTTGGTACGGCATTAATTACAGCACAAAGGGATAACCAAGAACCAATAACTTTGCGGGCCTTGATCGACTCGGGTTCGCAAGGTACTTTCATCACAAAAGGTGCTGCAAATCTACTCAACGTAAGGAAGAAGAAAACAAATATTGCCATATCAGGAATGGGTGGAGTCAAAGCAGGAGTTTGTAAACACATAATTGAATTCGATGTAGCTCCGAGACTTGACAGTAAATTTTCGGTTCGAATGGAAGCGATGGTGTTCGATCAACTGACGCATCACCTGCCAGAAGCTAAATGTAACACAAACGAATTTAAGCATCTACAAAACTTAAAGATGGCAGATCCAAAATTTAATGAACCAAATCAAATCGACATTATAATAGGAGCTGACTATTATCCAGCAATTGTGTTGAACAACATAATAAAGGGGAATGAACGAAAACCCATGGCGCAAGAGACCGAGCTTGGTTGGATAATAATCAGATGCATGAGGTCAGCTAATCAAGCAACTAAAACTAGCTTGGTGTCAATAAAAGTGATCAGTGATCAACTACAGTTACTCATAGAGAACGAGGGCATAGCTGATGGAACAATACGAACAGAAGAAGAGGAGAGAGCTGACGAACATTTTGTAAAAACCGTTCGACGTGATTCCAATGGCAGGTATATTGAAAACTTACCCTTGGAAGAAAACGTTCCGACGCTAGGAGAATCACGAAAAACGGCCATTGCCAGACTAATTCAATTAGAAAGACGGTTCGCTAGAGATGTAAACTTTAAACAAAGATATGTAGAATTCATGAGAGAATATCAGAAATTAAAACATATGGCACCAGTGAACCAAACGCTTACGTGTCATAAGAATGAATCCAGCAAAATCTACTATATCCCACATCATGGAGTAGTAAATGAGGACAGCAGCACCACCAAACTGAGGGTCGTATTTGATGCATCAGCCAAAACAACAAACGGTTTAAGTTTAAATGATATAATGTTAAACGGCCCAAAAATTCAAGATGACTTGGATAAACTAATTCTAAGATGGAGAGAACATAGATATGTTATAGCGGCAGACGTAGAGAAAATGTTTAGACAAGTTTGGATAGATGAAAAGCAGCAAAACTATCAGAGAATTGTTTGGAGAGAAGATTCTAACCTTGCAATACAAGATTTTGTCTTAAAAACAGTTACCTATGGAACCAAGGCAGCTAGTTTTCTAGCAATAAGAACAATGCACCAATTAGCGCAAGATGAAGCTGAAAGCTACCCCGTTGCTTCTAAAATATTGAAGGAAGACTTTTACGTAGACGATATGTTAACCGGAGGTGACACAAAAGCAGATGTTCTCAATGCTTATAATGAATTAAGCGGCATAATGGCAAGAGGAGGATTCTTGCTACGGAAATGGACTTCGAACGATGCATCAATCCTTGCCGAAATTCCAAAAAAAATACAAAGCAATGGCACAATCACCATTAAATTGAATGACATTATTAAAACGTTGGGCATTTTATACAATCCAAGAGATGACAACTTTCAATTCAGCACGCAACGTTTACAGCTTTCTACTTCAAACATCTC
Source organism: Nephrotoma appendiculata (assembly GCA_947310385.1). NCBI lineage: Eukaryota > Metazoa > Arthropoda > Insecta > Diptera > Tipulidae > Nephrotoma > Nephrotoma appendiculata. The sequence continues at coordinate 93,323,084 of OX371223.1, read as the reverse complement.
AACTAAAAGAACAGTGCTGTCGGATTCATCAAAGATTTTTGACCCAATGGGCTGGCTTTCTCCAATTACAATCACCAGTAAGCTGTTAATGCAAGATGTCTGGATAAGTGGAATTGGTTGGGATGACAAATTTCCCTCAGATATCGACAAACGATGGGCAAAATATAAAGATGAATTGAACAACATTGAGGCCATCGTCATACCAAGATGGGTGAACACAATTAAAAGCAAAAAGGTTGAAGTTCATGGTTTTGCGGATGCATCTGAGAGGGCATTGGCTGCGGTAGTTTATTACCGAGTTATTGAGGAGAAGGTGAAAACAAGTCTTATAATGGCCAAAACCAAAGTTGCACCAATAGCGAATAAAATTACTATCCCAAGGCTTGAACTCAATGTAACTTTACTACTAGTGAAGCTAGTAAACCATATTTGTGAGTCAACACAATATGCCGATGCAGAAGTGTATTGTTGGACGGATTCAACAATCGCGTTAAGCTGGATCAAGGGCAATATAAATAACTATAAACCATGGGTCTCAAATTGAGTGTCTGCAATGAGAAAACTGCTTCCTCAAGCTGTATGGCGTCACGTACCATCTGAAGAAAACCCTGCCGACGTCGCCTCAAGAGGAATTACACCAGGGAGACTTAAAGGTTGCGAAATTTGGTGGAATGGACCAACATTCTTACGCTTAAATAAAGGAAGGTGGCCTGAAGATATTGTGTCTGACACGAAATCGGAATTGAAACAAATAATATCACTAAACGTGAAAATAGAGCACCCATTTCTACAACTATTTTCGAGAATATCGGAATATCGAAAATTAATTAGAGTTATAGCTTATACGCACAGGTTCATTGACAAATGCAAAAACTTAATAATACCAAGAACAGTGAAGATCAATGCTGCTGAATTTAAAAAAGCAAACGAAATCGCTATTAGGATGACACAAAATGAGGAATTCAACGAAGAAATCAAACGATTGCAAACAGGAGAACAGTTGCACAAAGGCAGTAAGTTATTATCATTGAATCCCTTCTTGGATGATAAACATATACTGCGAGTTGGCGGCAGAATCGAAAAATCATTAGTCCCATATGATCAGCGACATCCAATCATCTTGCCGAGGAATAGTCAATTAACCATCCTGATAATCAAGGATGCTCATCGTATTACCCTACATGGAGGAACAACATTACTTATCACATTCTTACGACAAAGGTATTGGATTACAAGCGCAAGATCAGCAATAAGATATGTAATTCACAAATGCGTAACATGCTGTCGATACAGGAAAAATACAAACCATCAGTTAATGGCGCCACTACCGCGAGAACGAGTAACGGCGTCCATGCCATTTGAGATTTCTGGAGTAGACTATGCGGGCCCTATCTGTATTAAAACATCGAAAGGTGGTCAAAACAAACATACAAGGGGTATATAGCCATCTTTGTGTGTTTTACGACAAAAGCCTGCCATATTGAGATAGTTAGCGATCAAACAACAGAAGCATTTATTGCCGCATCACGAAGAGGCGTGTGTACACACATCTACTCAGATAACGGTACAACCTTCGTTGGAGCCAACCGAAAAATAAATGGGCTATTCAATAAACTACTCCAAGCCCAACTAATAGAAGAAACGGCGTACCAAGGTACAAATTGGCATTTTATACCGCATGGAACACCACATTTTGGTGGTTTGTGGGAAGCGGGAGTGAAATCGGCAAAATATCACCTAAAAAGTTATAGGTGATACACACTTAACATTTGAGGAATTATCAACGCTATGTAGTCAAATAGAGGCATGCTTGAACTCGCGGCCTCTATCTATAATTTCGAGTGAAAGCACACCTTTAATTTTGACACCGGCACACTTTCTAATTGGGAGATCATTGCTAATGGTGCCAGAAGACAATTATAGCGAAATAAAGCAAAATCGATTATCTAGATGGGAATTTCTACAAAAACTGAAGCAGCATTTCTGGAAGCACTGGCACACGGACTATTTGAACTCACTTCAACAACGATACAAATGGAAGCAAGTGCAACCAAATATTACCAAGGATCAAATTGTACTAATAAAGAGCAAAGAAGGTTATCCCAGTACATGGCCAATTGGCACATTGGCACTTATACACATTGGCACTTATATATAACACAAAATACACAAAATACAATTGTTATAATACGTGTAATAAAAATGCGCTCTTTGCACTTTTAGGTATAAAATTTTTGTATATAAGTAGATATTCAATGAATAAAAAAGTTAGTACTCAAAAACCTTACTCACATTCTTTTACTAAGTTTATTCCGGTATTAGCCCCCATCAGTGGTCCGCTCGGAATAAAAGGAAAGAATATTCTAGTTCAAGCAGAGGCTGAACTAACAACTGTGGAAGTAATTGTATTCCGTAAGTCCAGATTGGTCTTGGTATACCATTTTATACAACAAGACCTTACAGTCTAGAGTTAGTTTGGAATGTTTTCCGAGTAACCCATTTATTTTACCACTTTTGATGTTGGTTTGTTGACGTTTTGTTTCGATATGTTTCTTCCATGTCAATCTTCTATCTTGATGTAGACCTAGATATTTAATGGTTTCGCATTCGGAGGTTGGTTTATACGGAGAGTAAATGTAATGTGAGCTGATTTCTGCTCGTTTGCTATAAATCTCCATTTTGATAGCCTTAGTGTAGTTGCAGGACTCTTGATGCTATTCAAAGATATTTATGTGTCGCTTATAATGCTGTATCATCTATGTACAAATGTTGTAACTGTTATACATAACTTGAAGTAAGAAGGTCCACTATGTAAATTAATTATAACACTGGACCCAGTACATTGCCTTCTGAACCCCTGCACGTATTTCATTTAAATTGGAATATGCACTATTATATTTCACCAAGTATCACCGAATTAGCAAGTAATTTTTAATGATCGCATGATAGTTTGATGGTAGCTGGACCATTTGCATTTATTCGCATTTAACTGCGATTTAAAATGTCCCCAAAGAAAGAAGTCTAAAGCGCTAAATCGTACGATGCTATACAGTTTTGGAAAATGAACGAACCGATGATTCTGCCAGACCAAAATCCGCACAAATCGGTGCGTGTTTCTATAGATGCGTTTGGTGCCCGTGTATCTCGTGTGGTTAGCATTGCATTAACTCATTAGCGAAATTTGGGTCAACCTCCAACAGTTTCAGAGCACAATCAGCGAACACACGACGTTATGTCTATGGCTCATTACCTTAAGTTCGTGGGTAAGTTGGATTTTATACGAATGTCTTGACGTAAAAATCGCATGGTCGAAATCTGTTTTTACAAGTCCTGTATCTTCTAGTTACTGTGGAAAAAATGATTTATTATGTGTACAAGGAGAAAATCGGTTCTGAAGCCTCGCCCAAATCACCGGCCATTTTGATATATGTAGCTAAGTCGTTGCTCTTTTTACGACAACCGTTTCAGTTATGTACAAGCTGTCGTACGTCGTACCGTGTGCATCAATTAAGTGCAATTTTAAGAGATGGATCTCGATATGCAACATTTACGTCATTGCATTAAATTCTGTTTTCAAATGAAAATAAAACGCTGCTCAACTTGAGGAATTGATTCATTCGACTTTGAGTGAACATTCAGTCATTTAACAGTGAAAAGGTGGTTTGCAAGATTTTATGATAGAAATTCTAGACTTTAGTACGATCCACGTCCAGCTGCATTAAAACAATTTTAAGACAAAGAACTTAATGTTTTGATGAAGATTCATGACAAACTCAAAGAAAGCTTGTAGAAAAATACAGAAGGAAGGAAAATGCAGGTCCTCATAAACTGACCGACGACAATCAAAACCGAATAGTTTGCTTTCTCGGTACAAAAAAAAAGAAATTTCTTCCACAAAATCATAACGAGTGATGGAAAGTCGTTTTTGTACGATGGACCTAAATACGGAAAAAGATGGGTTGATCTAGGCCAGCCATCAACATCAGTTGTAAAATAGAATATTCATGCCAAAAGTGTGTTGCTGTGTGTCTGGTGGGATTAGAAAGAAGTAATTTACTTCGAGCTTCTGGAATCTGGTAAAACTGTTACAGCTGAAAGTTATCAGAGAGGAGGGAAAACCATCTACTAGCCAAGGAATTCGGAAGGTGATATTGCTGCATGGCAACGCTTGTCCACGTCCAACAATAGATAGTAATGGGGAATATTTCGATAATTATTCTTTGTATAACAGTTATTACAGTATACGGTCTGACACATAGATGGTGCCACAAACTTAAAACCCATATGATTTTTAATTTTTATCAAACTTCAAATGATACTGGTTTTAGTGATGCTACTTTTGTTAATTTCAAAATAATGAAAAAAAAAGAATTTCGATCAAACAAAACAGTGGCTTGATATGTGTTATCCGGACTCGAACATCTGACTGGTATGCTGAATTTAAGCGTGGTCGTACAACCACCGATGATGCACCGCACTCTGGACGTTCAGGCAGCGACTCCAGAATACATAAAACTCCATGAAAGTATTTTGAAAGACCGTAAAGTGAAGTGGCGTATGGGATAGCTGACTTTGTAAAGATATATCAATCAAACCTGTTGGTCATATTTTGAAAAACGGTTCTTTTATTTGCCAGATTTGGCCTTCAGCGATTATTACTTCTTTGCAAACCTAAAAAAAGATTAAGGGAAAGAGATTTGGCTTCAATGAAGAATTGATTGCCGAAACTGAAGTTTTTTTTTTTTTTTTTTTTGAAGACAAAGATAAATAAAACCTGGTTATAAGGAAACTCTCGGGGCCGCAAAATTTATTAATTATATCCAGTGTTTTTTATAAAGAGGGTTCGTTATAAAAAGTCTGATAATTTATTGTTCGTTATAAGGAAGAATTATTTAAACCATTATTATAAAGTTTTGTTTTATTTGAACGATATTATATGTCAACAGTAATACATTAATTCAAGTTAACGCGCATCCCCAATAGAAAACTTATGACTTTTGCCTTACAGAAAAGTATGAAAAAAATTTTGTTCGTTAGATTGGTGTTTTCCTTATGAAAACAGTAAAAGGTAAGTCATATGGAAAATGTTTGTAAATCGGTAATTTGCTTTAAAGTGTCACGTCTTATTCGATCCAATTTTCTTTCAATATTATTACAGGATTAAAGCTTAATGACAAGTTCTTTCCAAAAATCAAAAAATAAATTGATTTTTTTGTGTAGCAAAGAAAACGATACGCGATTAATTTTTTTGTAATGAATCTGTGAAAAATTGACATTCGATTTTCAAAAATTTTATATTGACAGTTTGTCAACAAATTATCAATACAATTTTTTGTCAACACAATTATTTTAAAACAGTGAAAACGAAACAATTTTTTTAAAACTAGAAACAGAACAAGAGCGACGACGACGAGCATCGACGAATAAATAAAAAATATCGCCGCTATATCGCTGTAGCTAACAGAACAAAATCGTCAGCGTATGGCGATAGAAAAACAACCAAACGGCATAACCTTCTTTGTTTTTGACCTATTGAAACGGCGGTTGTCAGTGCACCCTTGTTCCCAGCACTTGAAATAAATTTCCGTGTATTTCCATCTTGGGTATTTTATTTCGACGAAAAATTGTTGACCCAACCTGATTCCAGTTTGTTTCCCCCTTTTTTTTGGAATTAAATAAATAGCGGTCCAAAATATGAAAGAGGGATCAGTCAGTCTAATTAAGTCAAGTGGTAATTGGTTTATTGTGTGAGTCGTGATAAATAAAAAAAAATAAAATAAAATAAATTAAAATATATTGTTATATTTTTGTTGGGCGCTCTAAAAACAAAAATAAATATAAAAAGGTAAAAGAATCGCTGTAAAATAATAAAAGCGAATGCGCGTGGGGATCGCGTTACTTAAGCCGTCAGAGCGAGTTACGAACGTTATCGTGTGATAGCCAACTAAATAATTCATGGTGAACGAATTAAAATTATTATATTGGAAAAAAACCCGTGCCAGTCGATAAAAACGTATTGGTTCGGGTGTTGAAATTTGACATCCAAGTAACCTTGTTAAACTGGTTCAATGGAGAAAACAAAAATATTAATCGTAAAATTTTATCCATTTCAATATACATATCCATAATTTGTGCGAGCTTTTATTGACTCTCCCAGCTAATTTCTGTGCACGATTGCATAAACAAAATTTAAAACTCAACAAAGTGTGGCTATGGCTAAGTTAAGTGTCTAAAACAAAAAAAAATTGAAAATTTGCAATTTTAACGCTCCTAAGTTATCAAATAGTGCCGCTTCTAAAACAATTTCAAACTTTAGCCAAGTCATTGTGAAATAGTTAATTGATTTTAGTGTTAAGTTACATTATTATAGTTAGTTAAAAGAAGTATCACGCAATCAATCAATAATAATAAAAACAATCAAATTATCTAGTGTGAACGGTCGTCGCTCATACGTTATAAATCAAAACGAATATACCCGCTTGACGTGAACTGCTTATTTATATAAAAAACATGAAGGATAATTATGGAGTACTTCGACAATTACACCTTAACCGGATCGAAGGTCGCAGCTGCCACCAGATGAGTTGATCGTTTTATTATTATTATCTATACTATTTATTATTATTAATTATTTCTTATTATTTACTATTTATTTTGTTGATATTAAATTATATTCTGTCTTTTGTTATTGAACCGATTTTTTTAAATATTTTGATATACATATTATTAGTATTTTTTGCAATATGTTTTTGTTGGGAAATTAATAATTCTCTTTTCTAATTTATTTAAGTATATTCAAACCTATATAACTACATACATATTTATAAAACTTCATGATTATGCAATTATCCTGGTCATAATTAAATATTTTGTTGCTGTTATTATGAAGATGTTACTTTAGTTAAGAAAAATATTTAAAGGCCGGACCTCTATAATTAGGAAATGTTGTTAATTTTAATTATTTAATTAATGAAAAATTTGATTGAGTCGATTATATCTATTTTTTGTAATCATGTTATATCCCTTTAGTGATTTACTAACATAATTGTGCGGGTAGGGCAAAACTACCATGTCAAAAATTTAGTTTTGTATGTTTTTGAACCAACTTACACATTTGTGAATTCCTTTTTAACTTATTTTCGTCCGAAAAAAAAACACGATATCGTTACACACAATTGTGTTGGTTTTACTACAAATAAAGTGAAATTTTTTATCAACAACGCCATTACATACTGTGGTTTTTAATTCACACATTTGTGTGGATTGGACTAAAATTGAGCCAATTTTTATGGTTTCTTGGTTGAAAAAGGGAAATACTATTGAATGTTATTAATTTATTAAACATTATTAGTTAGTCGTAAAATTGTTGAGATTTAATTTTTGCCGTTCTTCGTTTTTTTTGCCGAAATATAAAACATTAGTTATTCCGTATAACTTAACAACAAAGATTATTTGATGTTTTTTTTTCTCTTATACCAATGGTTCTGGTAAAGGTTAATGCACTCAAAATGAAATAAAAAAAAAAAAATTTACGGAAATGCTGAGGACGTGGTGAATGTTTTGTCGATGTCTCGTTGTGTCTGTCACGATATGCGGTGTATTTAAAGTCCTCGTATGCTTCTGAAAACCCCATGCCTATCCATCCTGAGCCTAAGCCGGCTATCTCTCACCGCTCAGAAGCCTATGCGAGGATATTCTGTTAACAGATGCTGAACTGTGCAAATCTTGTATAACGCAAAGTTTAGTTTCGTTACAACACGACGTTGCGGCGTTAGGCTTCTAAATTGAAAAAATGGTTAGTAATATGACGGTTAAATGACACCAACTTGTACATATATAAAAAACATATGGAACTGTAAATAAAGCCTATATTGGTTTTTTTAATTATTTATTAAAATATGCCTAAGAGATTGTTTTTGAAAAAGACTACAAGTATTTCTACAAGTTCTTTATCTTCTCATTTATATGAAACAAATCATAACGTATTTTTAGATAATGTCAAAATATTAGAACATGAACCAAAACTTTCTACGAGACAGGTGTTAGAGATGATTCACATCAAAAGTAATCAACGTGCCTTGAACTGTATTAACAAACAGTCAGATTCGAGTTATCTTCAGGACACGTCTAATGGTTTAATAATATAATTAACATTTTCTATTGTGTGTCAGTTTTTGGATGGTTTAGGTTTGTAATTTTATTTTGTAGCACAGAATTTTTTTTTGCTGTTCTACACTATACTGTACAGTATTAGCCTTGAAAAATTCAATTTTTTTTTCTTTATATACAAAAATTTTTTTTTCGACGATTGACGGTTTGTCAAAGGTTTTTGGAAGTATATTTCAATCATTCTTAAAAGTTTACAAAGGTTATTTTTTTAAATATTTTTACGTGTGTATACCTTTAACATTTTTTTCTGTTTTGGTAAGTAAATTTTTCTTTTAGTATTTTTATTATAATTGTATTTTGTTGAATGTTTGTGTTTCCCAAAAATGTTTTTTCCATCTTCTTGATAGGCATCTTTTAATTTTAATAATTTTTTTTTTAATTTAATTTAAAAATATGTTCATATTTAATTTTTTGTTTTAGTGATTTCCTTGAAAATAAGTATGAATTATACTCGAAACGTCAAGGCATATTTTAATAAATAATTAAAAAAACCAATATAGGCTTTATACCAGTTCCATATATTAATTACAACATTATAGCCTAATAACCATATTAATATATAAAAAACAGTTGGCAACATTGTTTCGTCGGCAACAAAAATTCAACGATAAAATCGTCGTCGCCTGGTTTGATGGTTGTGTTTGTTTTGCATGATTTCGGTGTTTTGTAATATGACAGGCGATTTCGCTCGCCGCCTTCGCTCTTGTTCTGTTTTGAGCTTAGTGAGCAAAATAAAATTATTTCATATGTCAAATTCTCACGGCCAACTAATCAAAAGGTTATAATATTTATGTTTATATATTTTGAAGTGTTTATATTTTTGACGTAATCATATTTGTGTGTTTGTAAACGTCAAAAAAAATCTAGTGAAATGTTGAAATTTTTTAAAATTGATCGCGATCAAAAAAAAAATCAATTTTTTACTTGGAAAGAACGTGTCACTGTATTTCGATTAAAATTTTTTGATCTCAGATCAACTTTTTGATTTATGAATCAAGTTTTTTTTGGAAAGAAATATATGAAAGTTCGCAATGAATTTAAATGTTTATTTATGTCTTTCATCGAGGGCACTTCCATTTCATTATCGCTGTCGTCATCAACATTTTCACTCGAATTAGTTTCCATCGACCTTTAAATCACTTCATTGCTATCATCTGTAACGATAACATTTTCATCTACAATCAAGTATTCGAGCAAATTGATATTTTCATTTAGTATTTGCATTAATGGATTTTGCCAATATAATTCATCCATTTCAAGGCAAACACTATTGAAGTTATCTTATATGCTTATAGACGCCTTGTCACCGGTAGTCCAAGGATTTTTAAAGCAGTATAAATAGTGTTTGACTGTACAAAATCCCATGAAAAGTTTATCATCCAGAGCCATCGAGTACATTAAAATGAGGCAGGATACTGTTATCATCGAGACTCTGTATAACTTTTTTGATGAATAGTTTTCTGTAAAAAACTTTAAAGTTTTGTATAATACCCTGGTCCATTGGTTGTATTAAACATGTAAAATTTGGAGATAAGCTCTTAATTATTATAAATTTTAAACCTTCAACTTCTAAATGCGACGGACAATTATCCACTATTACGAAAATAAAATTCCCACTCCCGGAAAGTCTTCCAAGCTTTCAAATTTGGATTATATAAAACCGGTAGAGTGCGAATATTTTTGATACATCTTGGGTTTTATATTTATCAGAAACTAGTACCGGTATGCTTCTCCTTTCCAGTAATATTTGCCCCTAAGAGCATATTAAGTCGATCTTTGCTCCACTTACCTCTAAAACAAGGATCGTTTTTAAAAGCCATGGTTTTATCAGGTACCAATTTATAATATTAGAACATAACATTTGTATTGTTTTAAGTTATAAATATTTGCAGGGTAATCCATATTTATTATGTATTGTAATACAAAAACGCTTAATAAATTACAAAACAAAAATTTAATACACTCGAGTAAAGGAGACGAGACAAAATACATAAACGATAAAGTTCGTTCGTTATAACTAGGCTTAGGATTTATATGTATTAAAAAATCAAAAATATGTACCTAAAATATAAGCACATATAAAAGAAGAAATATGTGGGCAAAAATAAAAACTATTTAGGAAAAAACTAACAAACACACTCTAGTATAAGATATTTATTTAATAAATAATATTTTACAAAATCAAAATAACAAAAATTAATTTACTTCATTTAGTAGGTATGTATTTTAAAATTACAGAAAAATCACCCGTATCACAAGAAAATTCATAATTGCAAATTAAATGAAGAAGCATCTAGTTTTCAGTCAGTGCTGTATTTGCAATATACAACAAAGTACATCTTCAATTTTTCAAACAAAAATTTTTCCCGGCTAGGACGTAAAATATTTTTATACATGGAAAACGATCTTTCTACGTCAACTGATGTGATTGGGGCATATTTAAATGCTGATATTTCCGATACTGTAAATTGTTCAATTTGATTCGAACTTCCAGGATCTTCAAACGTAGTCTTAATGTTTCGTAAACTATTCAATCCATTATTTTTGGACAAAACACTTTACAAATTATTTTTAATAAGTTCACCAACAGCTCCACTTATTGCTTCAACTTGCCTATTAGCTTCCAGAAATAGGTTCATTTGTTCTACTTAACTTTTATTTGAAGACTCGAGTCTTTCTATTGTCGTTGTTAGATGGCTATAATTGCTAGTTATATAAGCCAAATCATTTTTTAAAGTGATCTTTTCTAATATTGTCCTAGCAATGTTAAAGTACATAGATTCGTCATCGTTTAGTTCGAAAATAATTTCTTTTAATTTTTCAAAATTTTCGTTATAATATGTCACCGCATTTAGCCAGGTTCCCCAGCGAGAAACTATTGGTTGAGGCGGCAGCGAAAGAATAAAAAATTTGTTTTTAAAAGGCGCTGTCCGAGATGGTGCTTTCAAAAAAATAATTTTAACCGTCGAAACCAGTTGATTTACATCGCTAAAATTTGATCGAAGTGTTTCGCAAACTCTGTGTAATCCATGAACTACACAGGTCACATGCAAAATTTTGGGGTAAAATACCTGAATGAATTGTGTGGCTTTTACCATATAAGGCGCCGCATCCGAAATAAATAGTAAAAATTTTTCCCGCTCGAAGGTTTCTCCTAATAATTTTATAGAGTCGTCGAATAAACGGGCAATTGTTGAATGGTTAGTTTTGTCGAGGGACGCTATATTCAATAAGAATTTTTGCGTGGCTGTATTTTTCTCGACGTTTAATATTCCAACGATCACATTGGCAATATAACGTCCAGTACGATCAGTAGTTTCATCGATTGAAACCCATACATAATTATTTTGTGTTGCTATTTTAATTTCGTTAATTTTTCTGTCGTAAAGCGCTTTAATATAGCGTTTTCGTAAAGTTAATTCATCCAGTAAAATTTGTTTGGTATATTTTTTTAGAAACGAAGAAAATACAGTGTTGTTCAATTTTGCCAAAGGGATATCGGCAGCTACCATTGCCATACACAGCTCTTCGTTTAATATCGAATAACTCGAGCCAGCCACTGTTTCTTGAATAAATGGCTGAGAATATTTTTTCATTTGTTTTTATTCAAGTTCTTTGTTTTTTACTCTTCACGTGGTCGTCTGCAAGAGATTTTTGGTTCATCGATACGGTTTTTTCACATACTTTACAGTCTAAAACTGCCCCGTCTGTCTTAAATACAACACCGAATTCTTGTACTATATGTTTAGCTTTACCACTGAAACTTTGTTTAATTTTCGGCATTTTTTAAATATCCAAGGCTGTTTTTAAAGAATAATCCGTAAATACATATAACATAAGACGTATGGGTCATACAGCAGAATGAATTGTCAAATTTTCTTACTTTGTATATACTTGAAGTGATCTGCGATGAAACACCAAAAATAAATACAAATGGTAACATCTTCCGCAATAGAAGAAATAATAAAATATACCATAGAGGTGTCTGATTCGCAGTTAAATTTTTACTAATGAAAATAATAGTAAAGCATAGACACATCGGGAATATATAGCTGTATTTCGTTTGTAAAACTTTCAATGATTTTCTGTGATCTGGATATAGGTAATTGTTAAAATATTTAGTAGAATATGTATTTATGGAGGAAATATGTGCAACAATTGGAAAATATTTAAAAATATGTATTTATTCAGAAAAATGTAAAAAAATGTGGTAACAAATATGGCTAAATGTGTTCGAATATTTATGTTTCGCAAAACTCTGTTACTTATTTTGTTTTATCTTAATCCAAAAAAAAGATTTATTTACATAAAAATCCGAAGCCTAATTATAACCAATGCAAAATACAAGAGTTTTATTAATTTGAACAGAAATGTTGTTCATTATATCATTATAACGAGGTTCGTTATATTGAGGGTATTTTTTATTATGTTATATAGGACGAAAATTGGGACCGATTGAATTGAGCGTCATAAAGAGGTTTTCGTTATATCCGAGGATTTTATAACCAGGTTTTACTGTAGTTCCACAAAAAAGGCATCGAAATATTAGTGAGGCATTGGACTGATTGTATCGCTCTAGAAGGAAATTAAGTTAATGAATAAAATGTATTTTTCCCAAAAAAAATTGTGATTTCTTTGTTAGCCAACATTAAATGAACAATCCTTCGTTTAACGAATATATTTATTAAAATTACTTACCGAAAATCATTGATATAATAATATAATAAGCATTCTGCCTTTTAAAGGTCCTTCAAAATGTTGAGCTTAACTTAATACCATTTCAATTTTTTAAAAACCATAGGTATTGATTAAACAATTTCTAACCTCAGAATTATTCGGCTAATATAGGAATTAGTCAGTCTAGTCATTAATTTTTCGATAAGCACCCATCCATAAACCCATTTTACTCATGCAATACACCTGGTTTGCATAATCAGTCACTTGTTGCCCCCGTACCAATTGAATAATGCTTTCAACATGATTTATCGCACGAAAGAAGTCGTTGTATATTTTGGACGACCCAATAACACCCATTACATCCATAATTTTCTTTTTATTATTTGCTATGTTGTTAAAAAGGACATTTAATAATAATAATAAAGGATAAATACGAGTATAACGTAAACCAAATAGAAAAATAAAATAAAAATTGTGAAAATTTAATAATATTTTGTTAAATGGCTTGGAAATTTTTCAATATTTTCTCGAATTTTTTTGCTTGTTTTTTTTTATATTTTGTAATTTTTTGGATCATCAACAACATGCAGGCTTAAAGGACATGTATACGTAGTATAAAGAATGATATACACGATACATACATGGTTATATGTGTATGTGAACATAAAAGGATATTATTGTTATTATTAAATCGACTGATACTGTTTATATTTTTGTACGTTTGATCTTTATGCTGTTTTGGGATTTTTTTTTTTGAAATTTCTGTTTGCAAATTAATTTAACGTAAACATAATTTATGTAGTTTTTATGATTTTTATGTGTATGTACGTACATGAGCATATATATTAATTATGTTTATTACAATATTTTCATTATAAATTGAAAAATAATATTATTATTTAGGATAATTAGATTTTTTTGTTTTGTATAGGTAGGTTGTTATTGTATGTTGCATATATATCTAGATAGTTAGTTCCATGTAAATAAATTTTATTATATCTGCCAATTTATAGCAATAACGATGGTAAAATAGTTGCAAAAAAATTTATAAATCACCAAAATAAATAAATTTTTATTATCTTATTGGTAAATATTAGGATTTTAGTCGATAATTAAATTTTATGTTTACGGTATGTTTGTTTAATGAAAATTTGTGTCATTGAAGGAGAGGATTGAAAACTATTTTGTTGTTCACTCTAATGCCGCAAAATCAGAAGGGTTTTGGAACGAGGTTAACGGTGGTGTCAGTTGCATAGATAGAGTGTACTTTTGCAAAACGTGATCTATACAAAAACAGTTGAGTTTATTGATTTACATATATAAGAAATAACAAGTGTAGTGAATACAAAACTTGAACAGATTTCTGACATCGTATATGGTAATACGCAAAAAAACTCGTTGAATTTAAATTTTATCTGCGTAATTTGAATAAGAAAACCACACGAGGGCACAGGTAATTCATTCTTCCTGTTGGTGCTACATCTAGGTATAACTCTTAATAATTCAGGCGAATTTGTGGAATCGAGCAGAGGAAATTATGTTGTAGTCTTGAACTCTACTTTACAGCGAGCCATTGGCGATTTAAAACCAATCACAAATCGTCATTTGTTTTCCAGGTTAGAGGTGGTTGAAGCAGTCACATGCTTTGTATCAAGCGACCGCTACTTAAATGTGTTGAAGGCAGAACTAGATATATTTTAAGATTATTCACCACAACAACAACTATGTTATGATCGCAACTCCGTGCAATCTTTAGAGACTAAAAATTTCTGGCCTATAGCCAGCCACTATTCTCTTTCTGAGCGTAAAGCAAAACTTTTTCCATAAATTGGTAGATTTCACAGATTTTTGGTCGTAATCGGTCCAACGGAAGTAGTAGCTCCAAAGTTAATTTTTCGTTTTTGGAAATATTAGCTGTGTTCCAATGGAAACAATTTTCTACTCACAAGTACTTGTGAGTAGATAACCAAAGGAACGGGCAAAATTAGGACAGAAGTAAAATAGAACTTGTTTAGTGTACAAAGTTGGCTTTGTATAATTTTGTTGTGACAACCTATTTTGGAAAATTAATTATTATATATTTATATATTAATAAATGATAATTTTTTCTCCAACAACGATAGAGAATATTGAGACAAAGTGGCGAAGCCTTCATCGTGCCTACAAAAACGCGAAAGATCGAGGGACAGGCTCAAGACCTACAAAGTTTTTGTACATAGAAGAAATGGAAGAAATTTTCCGTGACAATCCTTTAGTAAGTGCACAAAATTCGGTATCAGTTTGAATTGAGAATGAGCTACGAAAACCAGTATGTATGCGAAAAGTTACATCAAGAGAAAATGTGGGCGACTTAGGGAATGGATACATGTGTGGCTAATAGTTCCAAAACAAATAATAAAAAACATAAGGAATATTTGAAAGAAACAGCACTCGAATTAAAAATAAAATATTAGAAGAGAAAATTAATAAAAAGAAACAGAAGCAATTTAATTTAATAAACCATTAGTTACTTTCCAGTCGACCAACCGCAAGTATGTACTTGAGAGTACTAAGGTTTATGTCTTTGGTAAATCAACTACTCGCAACTGCTCTTGCTGTTTTGACATGAGTAGTTAGAAGAAGTTACGTAAATGTGTTCGCTAGGTGAATCGGTGAATATTTTATTGTTGTTCTCGTGCGTTATTGTATTCTGTCAAAGTACAATTTCATTTTGAATTTAATTGTGTGTTTTCGTGCTTCGCGAAATTAAAATATTTAATTAAAATCATGATTGAGGTACAGTTTTTCGTTCGATAGAAGAAATCATGGAAATATTTGGATCATCATCGACTAGCTCATCGGATGAAGAATTACCGAGATCCAAAAAAGTACACATTGAAAGTTTCATACGGACTTACAAAAGTTTTCGGATGAAGAATTTATAAGCCACTTTCGATTAAAAAGGACCATAGTTTATTCATTGATTGGTAACTTCTAAATTTGTGTATATGTTTAACAGATTAATTATACAGGAAGGTTTATTTTTAGATAATTATAAAAATGATATTATAAGAGGTAACAAAGGTAGGTCGGAAGAAATTTCAGCAGAAAAACGGGTGCTTGTTGCATTGTGGTAGTTGGCAAACACAAATACGTTTCGGGAACTATCTAACCTTTTCAATATCAGTTAAGGTTCGGCACATAGATGCGTGGTAAGTGTTACTCATTGGTTGGTTAGAAGCGCTCATCATCATATAAAATGACCGAGAGAAGAAAGAGAGCAACAAGTCATCTCACAACAGTTCCAAAAAGTGATAGGATTTCCTAATGTGCTAGGATGTATTGAAGGTAGTCATATATAAATACTTAAGCCAAAGGTAAATTCCAACGATTACTATAATCGAAAAAAATACCACAGTATTTTGCTTCAAAGGGTGGTTGGGCCGGATAAAAAATTTTACGACATCCATGTAGGAGAACCAGGAAGCATACATGATAGTCGTATGATTCGAAAATCGGAACTATACAAAAGATGCTTTGAGAACCAGGAGTTGCTAGTAAAATATAGGAAAGTCATTTTAGGAGACTATACCTTTTGCACTTTTAAACGTC
Source organism: Nephrotoma appendiculata (assembly GCA_947310385.1). Taxonomy (NCBI): domain Eukaryota; kingdom Metazoa; phylum Arthropoda; class Insecta; order Diptera; family Tipulidae; genus Nephrotoma; species Nephrotoma appendiculata. Next base: position 93,306,647 of record OX371223.1, on the reverse strand, counting down.
TAGCTTTGTATGTTCCAGTCATAATAAAAAGTTTTAATTTTATGAGAACTTCTAGTTCAATTAATACATTATGATCACACTTAAAAATTAGAAATTTTACAATTTTGACGCACGTGATAGCAAAAAGTAGTTTATTTCAACGAATTAGAGTAATAAAAGTACCCGGGTACCTTTATATATTTTACACTATATTTGAAAGTAATAGTATGCAAATATTTTAAAATTTTGTGTTACATGTCGATTTTCATTGTTTGTATTTCTCTTTATTTATTTCAAAAAAAATAACCAACATTTTTTTTTTTAATATCGATCATTTTTTTCACAAAACATGTTGGATTATTTTCATTTTTTTACAGAATGTTCTTCGAAAACTGATAAGTTGCAGTTAATGTAAAATTGTTTTCAATTTATGTAATTTTAGCAAATTCTGCTATAAATTTCATAATTGCAACAAAAAAAAGAAAATGTAAAAAAAATAATTTCCAGAAAAATTGCATATAGGGTACCCGGGTAGCTTAGTCACTCAAATTAAGATATTTTTTCTTCACTCACATGAGGGTTAATGAAATCCTTCTTTGTCTTCTTGTTTCTTTTATATATATCACTAATAAACTCGAATCGACTGATCGGGGTATCTGTTATCGGGTCGATATCTCTTTATATTATAATGAACGTGTCCTATCCTCCTAATGTTATGAGTAAAGAAGTTGTACACGGGCGTCATCTGGAACACAAGTTTATAGACTTAGCTAAAAATTCCAATCAATCAATCTGTAATTGGTCGCTAAACAGTATCCCGGGCATCCTATATCTAAATCCTTTTCTGCAATTGAAGATATTCAAAAACACTTTAGATGCCATTACGCACATTAAAACACATAAAACATCACAATTTAGGTTTCCCGCATTAACCGCACATACAGTTAACATTCACATCACACCGCCACTACTCATAATCAAAAACTACTTAAAAACTTACATTTTTAGTTTAGTCTATGTAATATAAATTCATATACTAATCTCTTAAATTGTCATTAAAAACCCAAGCTTCAAGAACAGTAACAACAACAACAATAATCATATATAAATATTTTCATCATGTTTTAATTTTGAATGGAACGAGAACTTTATACTTTCGTATAAGAAGGATAACAATCATTGTAACAGCAAAAAATAAATAAATAAACCAACAACAATTTTAAATAAGAAAACTTTTATTTTATTTTTTGTGTTACTGTTACTAGCAAAGCTTAAATTTTAATAATAATTTTTACTTAATATCTCCTTTTTGTTTTGTCTCAAAAATATTTTTTTTACGTTTTGTATTTTTGTCTACTCGTCAGACTAATAAAAACAGAGTAGAGAGCGCACAACACAAAAAAGTTTTAACGCTACAACAACAAAAAATTCTACAACTTACTTCGTTCTTATACTGTCTTAATTCTATATTTGCAAGAAAGCTTATTTCTATTTGAGATAAAAATGTTTCTCGTATTTTTGTGCTTTTTATTTTGCCTGCCTGCCTGTTTCCATCCCTATATGTGAAGCTTTTTACATTTTAGTATTTTATTGTCTCCATCGTATTACGTTTTATTATAGTGTTCTTATATCCATTTTATGTTTATCCTTAAAGTAGTTTTTCTAAGAGATGCGTTTAGTGTATTATATGTCTATACTTAAAGAGCTACGTGTTTAGTGTGTGTTTGTGTCGTTGCCAAAGTAGTTTACATGATATACTAATCTTTTGGATTTTTTTATATATACCGACACTATAAATGCATTAAATGTATGCTTCCTTTTTCTTAGCTTGTTGTATACATTAAGTAGTAATATTTTAAACTCATACAAGGAGTTATTTGTATAAAAAGTTTTGTTTCATATAAACGTAATGAATCGAAATTGTATGCTTAGCGTCTCAAGTAAAAGTCATTGCTGTGTATAAAAACAAAATTAACCGTTACTAGTTCAAACATTCTAAAGCGATATTTCATTCAAATTACGGTTCCCCGAAAATTTTGCGACAAACAATTATGCGAAAAACAATTCATCGAAATCACAATTCATTGAAACAAAATTTTTCATCTAGAAGTTGCTTTTGAACTTCATTATTTACAGGTATAAAAACTTTGTCAATCCAAATCAAAAATGTTCGATGTTTCATGAAATTTACTACAAAAACTCAAACGCAGGTGATGCGTCGAGCGCACATTTCTATATTATTATGCACTGAATTAAAATAATCTACGTGAATTCATCTACCATTTTCGACATTTGAGTTGACATTAGAAAAAGTTTATTTTGAAAATTCTTTCAATTTTAGAGATTTGCTCAAAAGTGTATTAAGCAAAATAAAGTTCTTCAATATATTAATTTTTTATAAATACAATAAAAACTAATAAATCTTCGAATACATAAATATTTTTATTTCGTAAGTGAAAGTTAATGCGTCGTCAAAATTATAAAGGACGGCTCACATTTATTTTAATTCACCATCTATTGGAAAAATAAGATAATGCTAGTCGTACAGAAGTAATCAAGGGTTCCAATGACAAAACTTTGTTTATTTTTGAAAATTTCATTAAAATCCTTCAAAGTCGTATACGAGTGCTGAGAGCTGTCAAACCTTTATTTTCGGCAACTACAAAGACGAAACCGGATTTAAATACTTTTAGAACCAAGAAAAACTTCTCAACATTTTTGTCTCAACATTTAGTCCGCTTCCTACTGTCGTGGTACTCACCCGTTCCAAAACTCACTTCAAAAATTAAGCAACAGGGATTATGCACAAACTGTTTGTCATCATCGCACAGTGTCCGCAATTGCAACGACTCAAGCTGTAATCAGTATTCATTAAAACATCATCGCTGTGAGTGTACCCTGTTCTGTTAACGTCGTCAAAGATATACTAACATGCAAAACCCAGTTAGAGTAACCGAATATATCAGATGTCAACAGTGCCGCAACAAATAATGGGCTAGTAATGTTGGGTACTTATCATGGCACAATCGATAAAATTCCAAATACTTCAATTTAATGTAGATAATTTAGGAAATCTATCATCGAATGGACAAATAATGCTGGGGACAGTAGTAGTAAAGGGCAGTAGTAGTAAAGGGTTTTACTCGATAGTGGTTTTCATCTAAACTTTATTACCGGGATCTCGAATTTCAAAACATAATATAAATTTAAAATGTTACATACTACCAAAAATCACTGGTGATTTGCCATTGCTACCCATAAAATTTGAAACTAAATCAGTACCGTCGTATATAAAACTAGCAGATCCCCACTTCAATATTCCGGATCGCTTCGACATTCTGATCAGAGTAGAAGTCTATCATGAACTGTTTTTAGGAAAATCAATCAAGCTAATTAAGGATTTACCATTACTCTATGACACTGTATTCGGCTACGTCCTTACTGGAAAAACCAAAACAAAAAAATCTTCGGATTCTTCAATTCAATATCAAAGGTCATTGTGCTCTTTTGAATTACTCGAATCACATATCAAACGGTTTTGGGAATTGGAAAATAATTGGAAAATCACTTGAAGAAAAATTGTGTGAAGAACATTTTCTAAGGAACTATAAAAGGTTAAGCTCTGTAAGATATTCCGTTGCCATTCCAGTCAATAATAAAATAGCAGAACTTGGTTCGTCCAGTAAAACTGGACACCATTTTTAACATTGAGAAGCAACTTGGTAAAAATCCCGCGAAATACCAAGAATAAAAGGACTTCATGAATGAATATACATTCAACTAAATCATATGGAAGTTATTAAAACTCCGAGCACCATTGATTGTCAGTTTAATAAATCCTATTATCTTCCTCTCCTTAATTGTGCGTTGTGTATAATGCATCGTGTAAATTATCATCACAAATCTCATTATACGATTGTATGATGGTTGGCCCTGTGGTACAAACAGATTTATTTTCGTTAGTTCTTCGATTCAGAAAATACCAGTTTGTGTTTTCCGCTGTCATAGCCAAAATGCATCGTTAGATTCTTATTCATAAAAACCAGCAAAATCTTTGAAGAGAAGAACCTTGAATCCGCTGGCTATTGACGAAATATCGTTCCCTGAAGCATCCAAGGTCTTAAAAAATGATTTGTACGTTGATGATGTTTAAACTGGCGCAAATAGCCTTCAAGAAGCATTAACATTAAAGAAAGAGTTAGCAGTTGACAATTCCATTAACCTGTTGACTTTAATATTAGGACTTTTGTGGAATACTGCAACAGATAATCTAGAAATGTCATTTGAAAAATTCAATTCTCATAAAGCTAGAAACACAAAAAAAAATCCTATCGGAAATAGGTCAGTTGATCTTCTAGGCTTATGCGCCCACTAATTTTAACAGCAAAATTATTTGTGCAGGAGTTATGAACGTTACCAGAGCTGAATTTGGGACGACCGGCTTCCAGAACCGTTTGTCGAAAGGTAGGATGATTTTAAAGGACAATTAGTACGTCTGAATCGAGTTTCTGTCCCTCGAGGCATCATAAACCAGCATCGAGTTGCAAGGGATTGGTGATGCAAGACGGGTTGAATATGGGTCTGTATTCTCGCGTCGTCCCATTGAAAAAACAGACAATCCCGAGACTGGAACTCTGTGCTGCGTTATTGCTGTCTCAAATTAGCCATAAATTGTTGTTACTCCTTAAATTAAATTTTGAAATCATCTTTTTGTAATCGGATTGTGAAATCACGCTTCTTCGAATAAAATCAGAATTCCACATTGGTAGCAAACAGGATCACTCAAAAAGAAGAATTGTCTTCAACTAATAACTGGCATTATGTTCCCACAGCTTTAAATCCTACATAATACGTTGACGAAGATTATTCCCAAATGAAATAATAAATTCCACCATGTGGTGGAAGGGGCCTGAATATTTACATAAAAATAAAATCGTTTTGCCGCAAAGTGAAAACAAAACATTAATTTCGGATCGAGATCCAGAGATTCGAAAACCCGCAGTTACAATTGTATTGCAACGTCACAAAGTAAGTTTAATGCAATACAAAAATATTCGTCACTTCGAAAATTAATCAATGTGACTGCTTACGTGCTTCGATTTTACAATAATCTTAAAACTAAATTGTGTGAATTCTGAAAATTAGGGGAACTCTAAAGGGTACAATCGGAAAATTTTCTCAAGACATTAAGTCAATTAAAATTAACAATTGTGTCAACAATAAAAGTTCATTAAAATCACTTTCTCCATTTTTAGATCCTAATGGAATTATTCGTGTTGGAGGTCGAATCAAAAACGCGGATGTGATGCAAGATTAAAAATATCCAACATTTCTTCCAAAAAACCATTATTTTACGGTGTTACTAGTTCGAGATACACATATTCGATTGTTACATATTGGACCTCAAGCACTGCTATATAACTTAAGACTAAACTATTGGATTATTTCTGGGAGAAATATATGTAGAGAAATATGTCACGATTGTGTATGATGCGTTCATGTTTGGCCGGACTTGATTAATCAAATCGAAAGCGGCTTGCCCAAAGCTAGAGTGTAATCCACAAGACCATTTTCAATAGTTGGAATAGATGTTTGCGCTCCATTTTATATAAAGTATTCAGTCAGATCAAAACAGATAATTAAAAAATATATTTGTTTATTCGTTTGCTTCGCCGTCAAAGCAGTTCATCTGGAAATTGTTCCAGATTTGACAACTCAAGCATTCCTAGCGTGTTTGCGTTGTTTTGTATCACTCGGAAAGTATATTCCGACAATGCCACCAATTTCGTCGGAGCACGCAAAGAGTTAAAGGAACTTAGAGAATTTTTCCTGTCCATGCAAAGTCATGAAGTTTTGTTCTAACAGTAACATGGAGTGGGTATAACTATCCCACCACACTCCCCTCATTTTGGAGGTCTTTATGAGGTCGCAATTAAAAGTACAAAATATCACTTGCAGCGTTCAATGGGAACCTATTGTCCTACAATGGACAAATTTCATACGTTAGTTGTCCAGATAGAGGCATGTCTAAATTCGCGTCCTCTCATGCCAATATTAGATAACCCACTAGATATGTCAGCGCTTTCTCCTGGTCAATTGTTGATGGGCTCTATACAATGACTGCTATACGTGAGCTTTCTCTTATGCATATCACCACAAGTAGATTAGCACGATACCAATTGCTGCAACAAGCATTACAACATTTCAGGAAAAGGTGGTATATTGAATATTTGTCTAAACTACAGAATCGTTATAAATGAAATAAACCGACAGAAAATTTAAAATTTGGTGCATTAGTCATTTTGCATGATAGCAATCTTCCTTCTGGCCTTTGGGAAGGAAACAAAAAAAAAATAAAAAATTAAAAATAAATAAATCTTCCAATACATAAATATTTTTCTTTCGTAAGTGAAAGTAAGTGTGTCGTCAAAATTATAAAGGACGGATTTCCTATGGAAATTTTAGAACTCCTGTAAATTGAAATATGGTGTAAATTCCAGGTAATTCACATAATTATGGTGTTTAACAGACATACTACAATTCTTCTATCCAGAACAGAAAACCGCTTGACGATTTATTGAGTAGGAGCTGAGATATGATCATTCTCGTCAAGTAATGATCAAAAATTGACGAATACTCTTGAACAATATATTTCCCCATACAATAGACAATGTTCTAAAAACGCTCCAATCACCATGAAAATTCATATAGGTAATCTCTAGGCTGTACTGAGCAATTATGCAGAACTTAATTTTTGCCTAAAATCATGGAAAACTGCCCAAATCTGAGCCAACAGTTAGGGCATATTAAATATTCTGAATATTTTCGATGAATTGTTTCTTCGCACATTTTTCGGATCCCATTGGAATTTACTATAGAGATTTTACAATTCATCGAAATAAAATTATATCGATATTGATTAAATTTTGAAACGGATTTTTGTGCTGAGGTACATAATTTATTGGAATCAAACAGAATTACTATATAATAAATCGAACATGTCGGGAAATTATTATGCAAGTAGTTGGCCCGAACTACTAAAATAAAGGGATCTAATATCATTCCTTTCACAAAAATTGATTAAAAAAAATTAATTCTTATATCAAATCCCACTATAGAATCATGATGATTGATAATTCTAAAAAAATGTGGAAACACTAAAAAGATTGCAAAAATTTAGTAGAATGGATTCAAGTTAGTTCCATGCGGTAGTAAAGTGGAGTACAAAATTAAAAAATATAAAACTCAAACTAAGAGAAATACAAAATAAAGCATTTTTGCGTTAATACTTTTTAATATTTCGTTAGTAGTCGAACAGTAAAGATCTTTCTGCGAAATTAAGTTTTGATATTTTGTGTTTATTTCGACTTTTTACATTTTTAGATTTGCTTTATTATTTTTACTATTATAGATTTTGAAATCATGAAAACAGAAAAAGGGAAAGACCTTCTTTTTTTCCAGGGTTATCGTTATTGTAGAGATCGCCAAAATATTAATAAAGTGCATTGGCGGTGTATAAATTTTCTAAAATCACGATTTCATGGATGTGATCTCACCAAAAACGGTGCGACCTTCAATATCGTAGAACATAGCCATAATCCTGATTCGGCAGAAATCGACGTTTTACGGTCGATGAACGCTATAAAGGAAATTACTTCCACTTCCACTCTTGAGAAATAATCTCGCTAAATTTAGTATCAGTTCCACCAGCAGCCTTCAACAAGTTTGTTAACTTGAACTATTCAAAATGTGCGGAATTGTAAAATGCCTTTACCATTGGCATGATATGATTATACCAAATAAATTTAAATTCACTCAACGTGGAGAAAAGTTTTTATTTTTCGATTCTGGCTGGTGCCATTCAAAATCGAATTTTATTATTTACAACGGAGAGGAACATGGATTGTTTACAAAATACTTCTGAATGGTACGTTGATCATGATCACCTAAAAAAATAAAGTGGTTAATCTGAATAAACCATCAGTCAATTTGAAGAAATGTAGTTCAATATAGCGTCAACGAAGATGGGTTATCAATCTGATTACTTTTTATTCACATTAAAAATTAAAGATTATTTTTTTTAATTGAACGATATTTCTTCGAACTGAATAAAATGATTGAAGAAATACAATTGATAAATTGATAAAATTTATTCAATTCAATTAAGATCTAGCTATCAAACTGAATAAAATTTCGTTAAATAAAAGAATGATTTACTGCTGGTTTAAATAAAAAAAATTCGTTGATTTGAATAAATTTTGTCATAATAATTCATTGAATTTAATGAATGCATTGTTGAATCGAATAAAACTATCGTCAATATGAAGAAAATATTTGTCAATTTAATGAATAATTATTTCAAATGTGATTGTGTATAATATGTATATATATATATAGTGTTGTAAAATTACCGGTAATTTTAAATTCGGTATTATTACCGATAACATGGGTAAAACCAGATAACAAACTTTTTATGTCATATTTTAATTTCAATTTATGCCATACAATACTCGTAATAGTAAAATTTGAGTATTGGTCAAAAGACAGATAAAACATAATATACGTGTAAACAAATCATATATATTTCAATTGAAAAATAAAAATAAATAATCAATTTCAGACTTCTCAGTATTTGGGTCGTCCTGACCGGATAAGTCATCCTCATTCAAATCCAAATTCGAAGTATAAACAGGTAGCTCCAGATCACTCTCTCCTTCGAATAAATATGAGTCTACATCTTCTTGAACAAATAACAGACCTTTATTTTTAACTGATTCTGTAGGAATAGATATATCTTTATTGCCAGTGCTACCAATTTCTAATCTCTCCAAGTTGTAGTTGTGCAAAATGAAAGTTAGTTTCCCGGCACGCTCAGGTTAATCGATTACTTCTTGAGCTGTATATACCGTACATGCTAAATATTCTTTCCGTTGCAGCTGTTGATGCAGGCATGTTTAAAATATCAACCGTGAACGTACTTAATGATGAAGTAAAGCAAACAACTGTCCACCATATTTCACCTAAAAGTTGTTCGCTTGCAACCACAAATGGCCGTGAAAAACGTTCACTTCGTACATTGCTAAGCACCAGTGACTCAATAACTTTGTCGTGGCGGTTATATTTTGGGTGGAGTTCTGCGATTTGAAAACAAATTCTGTTGGTTCAAGTTTCTATGTCTCCGAAAGATTTTTGTCTCGAACGGCTGGCTCAAGCAAATTCACCGTACAATGTAGGGGTTGTAAGAATTTCTTGGTCCGTGAATCTAAGATGTTTATAAGTTCTTCGTAATTGGCGCATTTGTTTTGTTCAAATGTAGCTTTTATTTCAACAAAACAGTCCACCACTTTGGATAACACTGCTTTCTTGTCATTCTCCAAAAATGATGTTCATTTAGCGATTGGAGTATAAGTAAACACTGAACTGTTTCAATTTTTTTTCAGAACGATTCGCTTAAAATGGGAAAGAGGCGTTTGCACTTTTGTTAGATTGAGCAATAAAACGGTACGCATTCAATGCGTAACCAACCTAAGTACCAACAATTTTTAAAGTCCGTTTTAAAAACCATTTTCAACAAATGGAGATTGTATAAGTTTCAGTAGCCTCTGAGTTGTTCGGAACCGGTTCCTTAACTTTAAGTCTTTGGATGTAGGGCAGGTGTCTTCCATGCAATAGTTCAAGCATTTGAAATTTGTCACACTAGCCAAGTACATTTGCGAATTGTGATAAAATCTTCGGTTTGCACCTTGAACTGAACTGTGGCATTGAGTCCGGAACCTGATTGGATTCTAATCACATTAAATAATTATGAATCTCGTATGATGACCATGGTACCTCGTTCGTTGTTGAAGAGAATTATCAAAAACCAATCTTGATCGTATGCATGTCTTTATTAACTTTTCTTCAATAGCTTCTATATTGATTTTCTATAAGGGGGAGCAAAACACAAAACAAATTCCGTTAAACTTATATTTTGAAAATCTTAGTCAAGTTGAATTTTTTTCATATCGATTAAAAATATTAGAACATACATAAGCAAATATAGCAAACTGACCATCTATCCAATTTCAATACTTAATGTGCTCTGAAATACGGTTGATCTTGGCTGTCTCTCATGAGACATGACTTTCCTTTATTAATTTTACACACTAGTTCGAAGTTTGATATAAACTTTACAATATTGAGTGCTATTACTTCATTCGATCCACATAGTTGAATAAATGAAAATCATCCTTGTTGCAAGTTCTTGTATGACAGTGTTTTTGGCATTTCAACAAAAGATCGTTAATATCAGATTTTTCATGTATGGCCGACTTAATCGGTTCTGTTTAATCCTTTTTGTAAATCAAAAAAAATGGATGTGCTTCAATCCATGTGCTTTACTACTTCTTGATTGCTCTATAGATCTCCTTCTCTCTCCTTACTATGATACCTTTTAATTATTTCTTGTGTAGTATATATATCAATACTTGATGAACTTTAAGGTAGACGTTTAGTAGCTGCCAATAGAGCTTCCATGATTCATTATTTTGAAAACAAACTATCTCTGAATAAATGAGTCAAAACGGATGGATCTATACTTAGAACATTTATGGGCCTGTCGAAACCCAAAACTCGGCTTAGCAATTCAACATTTGACGGCACGTTTTTGAAAAAACCCCAATTTTTAATAATATATTTGGTTTGAGAATTGTTTTTGTCCAGATTGCTGTAATTGAGTACTTAAAATACAAATCTGAAATTAAGTTGTTTATCTTCTGAAAACCAAGATTCTTCTAAGATGAATATTAGTGTTCTAAGAAGGAATTTTAAATTTCTCATCAAACAATGTTATATAGGTACTGCGTAGCTACAAAGAAATAATTGGTGCCTATATAGCTTTTGAATTAGAATGATTTTGATTTTGAGTTAGGAAATGCTGAAGTTTATAAAATTCTCATTTTAAAAATTTACTTATGAGTGACTTGCAATGTCACACCATTTTTTTTTTTAAATTCTATAAAGCACATGAGCGTGTGCTCGAGAAGACCTATACATCTAAACTATTACGACATTATGATCTTTTTCGCCTATTGACCTAAATATTTTGTATTATGTGGTACGGTTAATTATTAATTCTAAGGGTGTCGCGACGACGTTCAAACCCCATATAATATATTGTATTACACGTGTATTGAATTTTTATATTGTGGATAAGCGCCACCAAAAAACACTTTGAAATCATATATACTTGATTCTATAAAAATAAATATTTCTAGGATTTCCAAAAGAAATTACATTCCAATATCACTTTCTAATTTTATAAGGTTTCAGATTTATTTGAAATATAATAACCAGACCAGCGTATTGTATATTTTCTAGTGTATTAATCAATTTTCAACAACAGTCCCAAATTCAATTAATATTCTTAAAATGTTCTGTTAATGAAACGTAAAGTTGACAAGAATTTATTGTATTGTCTTCTTGATTTTATCGCAAACGTCATGGTCCCGCTAAACGCATACTATAGAATCATATAGCATCCCCCCACCTCTACAAAAATAAAATACATGTTGTTTTACTGCAAATAAAATCATAATTCATACATTTTTTATGCGGCAATAAAAATAAAATAATTCCTGTTGGAGTTCTATTAATTCGTCTAATCAATCAACATAAAAAATAATCACGTCTTACGAAAAATGTTGAAATTAAATTGATCGATGACATAAAATTATGTCTTGCATTTTCACGAATCCAAATCAAATAACTTATATACAGAACCAAGCGAAATGAACATGAAAAATAAATAAATGGAATTATTACGGTCCGTGGACAGGGTGAACTTATAATTCATAACCCCTCGTACCTCTATATATAATGTATACCGAGTACAATAAAATAATAAATAATCGGATTATTTTTTGAGGGGCGGGATTTCCAAATGAAAATGATTGATTTAAATAACAAGGAGACTATTATGCCAACATCCGGATGGTTAAACAGATTACACAACCAAATATATAAGTACAGTGGAAATTTATTTGTAGCATTGCTTTGCCTTACGTCCCTCCATCCCAAATGAATACTATTGTAATCCCTATGTTGTATAATAAAATCACTTATGTTGCTTATAATTATTGTACAGTTGCATTTAAAAGCATTTTTTTCCTTTTTCAATATTTCTTAATTTAATGCAAATGTTCGGATCGGTTTCCCAGGAGAACCAGTAATAATTATGTAATTGTGGGGTATTTTAGGTAGGGTGCCTAAGCAGTTAATTGCAAAATATTTTTTATACACCCATTGGTTTCAATTTTGTATTAAGAAAACTAAACATAAAGTCAATATAAAATATGCACGTAGCTAAAAACTTTTTATGCTTTTTGCGTTTAAAAAAAAGGTTTCAAAAATTTTGAAATCATAAAGTTTTCCAAAGAAGCAAACAATATGATGTAATTACGATTATAAGGATTTTCCATTTAAAAATTGATTTCTTTTCAATTTTTGTGCAGCTAAAATAAAATTTTATGTACAGGTAGTGTTTAGTAGTAAACTTTAAACATAAAAATTATTATAGGGATCAGAAATCATCAATGAATTTCGTATTTATACTTTTTTATGAGTCAAGTGCGTACCATTTCAAATGGAAATGAATTTATTGGTATGCAAATTCACTTTGACGAATTTCAATGGTTGGTTAGAGATGTATTTAATGTTATTATCGAATGCATTGTAAATAATTGTAAAGTAAAATTTATGTCGACTTTTGTGGGTTACGCAAAAACTGTTAAGTGTTTTATTCGTATAGTGTTCGAGAGGTTTCAAAATCTGAATCTAATAATTATCTAAATTTGAAGATACGTATTCCTAATTCCATCAACAATATAAAGTAGCTACACAATAACGGGTCAATCATTTTTCACGATAGTTTTAAACTTGTCGATCAAAGTCTCTAAAATTATAACGAGCAATTCGTTTTTTCCGAGAAAATGTATTCTGGTTCAAAACTGCATTGCTTCTGTCACTAAATGTAAAGCGTTGTTCAAATGAAACGCACGAAAATAAAAAATATTTTACAGAGAAGCCATGTTTGTTTTCTGTCATTTCATGTCATTTTGTTAGTTGAACGTTTGTCATTTATCGCTATGAAGTCGTATTCGATTAAAACCGTGTTTAAGTTATTTAAAAGCACTACAAAAATTGCGAAAAAATAAAACCTCTTTTGGCGCAATTCGTGAGTATTTTGAAAGAGATATTTCGAAACAAACAATAACGCGTCGATCACTTGAATCGGTCATTTCAAGGACCAGTTTGTTGCAAATTATGCAAAGGACTTGAACTTACAGCCATACAAGAAAAAATAACACAAGAGATAAAGCTAAATAAGCAACATAAACGTGGTGTGTTCACCGATTGGCTCTTAAACCACCGTGAAATTGATGGCCAATTTTCATCAAAAATCCACTTTGGCGATGAGGCGTATTTCATGATGAATGGGACTGAAAACAAATGACGAAATGAGAAAATGACTATTTGTTGTGCTTTGTGGTCAAAAGGGATTATCGGATCTTATTTTTTTGAAAAAGAGGAATTCAATTTTTTTTTTACCCCAGCTTGAAGTTCTGGACTTGAGGGATGTTTATTTTCTACAATACGGTGCAACTTGCCATACTTTGCTTAATTTCACATCGCGGAAATGTGAATTGGCCTGCAAGATCATGTGATTTAGCGCCATTAGATGACTTTTTATGGATATTTTTGAAAAGCAAAGTGTATACGTTGATAGTCCAGCGACCACCTGAAAAACACCACCATTGCTGAGGTCAATGCCATTTAAACGTCTCTTTTGAAAAATGTCATCAAAAGTTTAGATCATCGGAACGACGTCTGTAAATGTAGCCATGGTGAACATTTTAATGATATCATTAGTCATTACTGCATACATAACTTAATAACGTATACCCAACTTCATTCAAAAATAAATATTTATAGTTTTTGTTTGTGTTATTTTTCTTGCATCTCAATTGGTCAACCCTATGGTGTTTAGAAAACCCCAATATATTTGAATGTCATTTGTTCAAAAGAACACGGTACCTGTGTATAATTTGTATAATTCAAGGGCATAAAGGGTTGTTACCTAAATATGTGCGATAATATGTAAATTCGCACGTAATTCATTTTTTGCGTGTTAATGCAAAAATACATTTTTATCTATATTTTTAGTAATTCAATATTCATCTAAAACACATTTTTTATATATTCGACACTTAGTTGAATATTGCCTCATACTCGCTGAGTTAGCATTTAAGTCAATAGTGTAAGCGATAATGTAAAATGTATAAATACATTGAATATTGTTCGAATAAAACAGAAATAATTAAACCATTCATCACGTTAGTTCTCACTCTATAGTTATTTGGACCTCACCCGCGGTAATCCAAATAATCAAATCCCACCAACATTAAGAAATCTGGATAGAGGGTAGATTTACGACCTACTTAGACGCTGTACAGATTTACATGGTCCTTCGAGCCATTCGAACACGAATTGGCATAAATTAATAAGGCGTCTGTCTAGGCCAAAACATAGACAGAGTATAATATTATACAAAGCGACATCAACAACATCAACATCTTTGGATCATGGACGCACTAATCGAAAGTCAGTCAACTCATCACGAAAATAAAGCGTGATGACGGCCGACCGGTAACCAGAGGTTTCTACGACACAATCAAAAGAAACATGGAAGTTCAATACAAAAAATATTATGACATCGATAAACAAATTGTTGAACTTGGAGCATTAATCAAAACCCATCCGTATTTAAGCGAGCGCCAGGGGATAAAACGGGTGTACGAAAAGGCGATGGATGACATCCGCGAGCTTGAAGAGGACATTCTCAAGATTGAAAATGGCATACCCAAGCTCATTCCAACATCAGGCATCTCTGGGACAAAATCAACAGTCACCAGCGGTGCAGAAACACTAGTTCCACGACCCGACGGAAAATCAAAAATAAGCCCTACACCATCGAAGCAGCACCACCATGGCGATTCAAGTGATTCCGACATGGATTCCCGATACAACATCCACAAGAATATACTAAAATCATCAGAGAATCGCCCACCCAGGTCATCGGTAGCCGGTCCGAATATAGTCAAAAGACTATTCAAGGAACAAGACATCAGCATGCGGTTATTGTATCGCAAAATAGACGATATAACTGCGAAATTAACATCAGAGGAATACTCGGAAGAGTACCTCAAAATTAAAATCGATCAGATAAATGCTGACCGAAAATAAATCGATCGACTACATAAAAACATCCTCATGGAAGTCGAGGTGGAAGACCAGTATAAATACTTTACTGAAGATTACTACGGAACTCTACAAGATCAGGTAGAAACCTTAGTAATAAAATTACACCAGAAGATCAACCATGAGAAGAGCGAGCCGACATCAAAATCCCCATTAACATCGTTAAAGCTGCCAAAGGTGGAAATACCAACATTCAACGGGGAATACGAAAATTTGGCATGCATTTATCGACATCTTTACAAGGCCCGTCCATCAAAATGATCAATTATCAAATACATTAAAGATGGCATACCTAAAATCTCATCTACAGAAGGGAGCCGCGCAATTAATCAGCCATTTATCAACCATTGGAGACAACTATGAGAGGGCATGGGAAATCCTACAGGCTAGATATAACAACGAGCGGCTATTAGCATCATCATACTTCAATGCAATATTATCCTTGCATAATATACAACACGCAACAGCAGCCAGTATCAGAACACTACACGATACTGTGGTAGAAATGTTGCACAACATCAAAAATTGGAAGTTAGAAAATCCATTTGAAGCCCTCATCGCACACCTCGTAATGAAAAAGGTGGACGCAGATACATTGTAGAAATATGAAAGCAGCCTTGTCCGCAATTGTGAAATTCCTAATATGGACTATTGCCTGGAATTTTTGACGAGAAGATTCCAATCACTGGAAGCATTCGGAGGACAAAAACCGAACATCGCACGGTTAACAAAGCCAGAAATCTCCGTACCGCGAAAAACATTCGTAAATGCTAAGAGCTTTAGCAAACCGGCTGCGGAAAATTATAATGATACCAACTGCAGGTACTGTGAGGAACGACATCATTCTCTCAATAATTGCAGTCATTTTAAAAACATTTCCATCAAACGAAGAATCGATTTCGTGGTTCGTGCTGAAATCTGCACGAATTGTCTCGCTCATAGTCGAAAGATACCATGCAGCGAAAAACCCGGTTGCAATAGCTGCGGTAATCGACATCACCAGTTGTTGCATGAACTCGATCCAAGGCCTCCAAAAAACGTGTCTGTCAGCACATCGGACGGCAATCAAACAACGTTGTTAGCCACGGCCATTGTAAAAATCAACTCGATTTGCGGAGCGCCGGTCAATGTACGAGCATTGATAGACCAAGGGTCACAGGTTTTCTTAATTACGGAAGAAGCAGTTCAACAACTAGGCCTACCAATAAGGCATACAAAGGTTAGGATTTCAGGAGTTGGAGCCAATACCACCAACAAGGCAAATGCTAGTGTCCAGATTAGCCTTCAACCTCATTTTAAGTCCTCATACAGATTAAAGGTCAACGCATACGTATTGCCGAGAATCACTACATATATTCCGGAACAACCGATCGCTAGAAAGCATGACGATAGATGGAGTAAACTACGGTTAGCGGATCCAAATTATGATCGCCCTGCGCCAATTAACATACTGTTAGGTGCGGACGTGTACAGCGATTTCATCGAGAACCAAATAATTAGAGGTTAACCAAGCGCGATAAGCACCAGTCTGGGATGGATAATCTTCGGCCCCTCACAAACCACAATTCAACAACAGGCCGTAGCAGGTCATACTATCGGCGTGTCGGAAGGAAACATGGAGAGATTCTGGGAGCTGGAAGAAATTTCAAAAGATAGCAGTGACTGGTCAGTAGACGACTCTTCATGCGAAGCGCTCTTCTAACAAACCACCAGACAGGGTAAAGATGGGCGATATATTGTACATCTACCTCTCAAGGAAAACCAATTGGATCTGCTCGGAAGTTCTCGGCAGCGAGCACTACAACAGTTACTACACCTGGAAGCTTCTGTAAAAATCCAGAACTAAATACGTAAATTTCATGCGAGAGTACATCCAGATGGGTCAAATGAAACAGGTTGATCAAGGCAGAGGCAAATTTTATCTACCGCATCATGCAGTGGTTAAGGAAACTATGGACGCTACCAAAATTCGGGTAGTATTTGATGCGTCGATGAGAACATCCACAGGCATCAGCCTAAATGAAGTTTTATTCACTGGCCCTCCATTACAGAATGATCTATGGGCGGTTCTCCTTAGATGTAGAAAACACCAGATAGTGTTCTCTGCTGACATCAAAAAGATGTACCGTCAAATACTGGTACACGCAGAACATCAGAACTATCAACGAATTTTATGGAGAGAAAGTAAACGTCATAGGTGAATACCAACTAACCACAGTAACCTACGGAACATCGGCAGCACCCTATTTGGCGATCCGCACGCTACATCAACTCGCCGATGATGAACATCAAGAGTACCCCAAAGCAAGCCATATTTTGAAGCACGACTTTTACGTTGACGACGTGTTGACTGGCGCAGACAGTATGGAAGAAGCGGAGCAAGTGAAAGCACAGCTTATCGAGCTACTGCATCAAGGGAGGATGGAATTGAGAAAGTGGTTAAGCAATCATCCTGACCTATTAAAGGGATTACCCCAGAAAAAGGTCTTGAGTGGCAACCTTACCATCGCGGATGAACAGTCAATCAAAACCTTAGGGCTAGGTTATAGTCCATCTGCCGACTGCTTCGTATTCCAAGTACAGTTACCACCGAATGACAATAAAATAACGAAACGCCAATTTTTGTCCGAAATGTCAAAAATCTTTGATCCTTTGGGATGGCTGGCACCATTAATCATCGGATGCAAAATAATGTACCAAAGACTATGGAGTCTCGATCTGGGTTGGGACGAAGAGTTACCAGCAGAAACAGCTAAACGCTGGGATCAACTCAAGCTCGAGTTGAATGCCGCTCGGCAAATTAAAATACCTCGATATATCAATTACTCTGAACATAACTGTACGTTTGAACTTCATGGATTCTGTGACGCATCCGAACACGCCTACGCGGCTGTGCTGTACAGCAGAAGTACCATCAATGGACAAAGTACAATCCGTCTTTTGACTGCGAAAACCAGGGTAGCACCAGTAAAATCAAAATTGACGATTCCCCGACTCGAGTATGCGGCGCAGTATTATTAGGTCGTCTAGTGCAACAGATCAAAAAGAGCCTAGAGGTTAACATAAGCTCAACAACCTTATGATGCGATTCCATGATTACACTGGCCTGGATTCAAAAACCATCATCAACTTGGAAACCATTCGTCGCACATCGAGTGGCAGAGATTCGCCAAAATACCAGCATCCAGTCATGGCATTATATCCGTTCAGAACACAATACAGCTGATTGCGCTTCCCGCGGTGTAACCTCAAAGCAGTTAGCGGCACTCCAAAGCTGGTGGAACGGTCCGACGTTTTTGCACCACGCACCCATACTAAGCGAAGAGGCGGAATATGAAACAGCTGAGGAAAGGAAAAATATGGTTACAACACATATATGCAAGTGGGAAACGTAGAATCTCCAATTCAAGCCTTAACCAACAGGCAATCATCACTCAGGACGCTTATACGGATAACAGTTCATATACTAAGGTGGCGAACCACACGAAGGGGACTAATCGACCAACAAGAGTGGGATCTAGCTTTGTCACGGCTAGCGGCAGCAGTGCAATAGGAGGAATTTGCAGAAGAACATTCGCTACTGACACAATTAAAACAGCTAATGGAGGCACAACAACATTTCGACGTCAAGTTAGCACTCCTCAATGAGTACCGAACCCATCAAGATAAAGCATTAGCTGTCATTCTTTTATCCCTCCAATTGGGTCTAGGGATAACACATCTTGAAGATACACAAAAAGAATTAGTAGACGTACTTACAGGTGCGAAACATCAAATTATTCATCCATCGCTATTATCTCCGTTGCAGTTGGAGCAAGAGATGACCACTATACTTAAACACCTTCCGAAAACTTGCACTATTCCAGGACATGGGATTTTAGAGTTACACAACTTGTATCGACTAATGACCATAAGGACGAGAGTAACCAAAAACAACGTAATAATCGTGATACAAATACCCTTGGTGCAATCATGGGACTATCAGCTCTACGAGGCTATCTCTGCCCCAATTTTTCTCAACGATTCTCAAATAAAAAGAAAGCCTACCACAAAATACATACTTGTCGATCCATATCGAGAGCGCTTTGCACCCATCACGGATCAGGAACTAAACAAGTGCAAGGAACTACCTGATGGTTTATTGATATGTGACGTTGCAGCGTTGCATACCCAACAAAGCGAACGGAATCAATATGAGATATCAATGTTTCTCAAGGCAAAGGTCCCACATCCAAGCTGCAGCACTGAGGTCACGAAAGCAGCAAACTATTTCATCACGCTACACGCTGCCAATCAATGGATTTTTGGAGTCAACCAAAGCATCATTGTGGATATAATTTGCAAGTCCAGAATACAGCACACCGCATTAGAGCGTTATGGCTTCATAAAACTACAGCCAGGGTGTATTCTTACGAGCAATACCGTACATTTGTATGCAATCAGCACCAAAGGTAGTGAGCGGAATGGGTCATACATCCCTGCGTTTAATATATCGGTACTCACGCAGTCGCTTGATAAAGCGCACCGTTTGACATCTGCGCATCAAAACAGCTTCACCATCACCACACCCGACACTACACAATTAGAACAGGAAATAAGAGCTCAACAATTGGATGAATCAGTAGCCATGGATCAACACCACGTCCACCACTACGTGATGACTCATCTCGCTTTCTGGACATTGCTCGCCCTTGGAATCTTCTTACTCATACGGTGCGTAAAGGGTAGACGACATAGTGCACAAACAACAGGAATTTGTGGCCGGTCCCCAACAAGTTCAACAGAACACGGCACCTGTGTATAATTTGTATAATTCAAGGGCATAAAGGGTTGTGACCTAAATATGCGCGATAATATGTAAATTCGCACGTAATTCATTTTTTGCGTGTTAATGCAAAAATACATTTTTATCTATATTTTTAGTAATTCAATATTCATCTAAAACACATTTTTTATATATTCGACACTTAGTTGAATATTGCCTCATACTCGCTGAGTTAGCATTTAAGTCAATAGTGTAAGCGATAATGTAAAATGTATAAATACCGTGAATATTGTTCAAATAAAGCAGAATTAATTAAACCATTCATCACGTTAGTTCTCACTCTATAGTTATTTGGACCTCACCCGCGGTAATCCAAATAATCAAATCCCACCAACATTAAGAAATCTGGAAAGAGGGTAGATTTACGACCTACTTAGACGCTGTCCAGATTTACATCATTAGAAAAAAATTGAATGTCTTGCCTCGCATATTAAGATTGTGGACGTCAGAAATTTTTTTATTGTGTCTTCAATTCAATCGTTTATACCTTTCGATGCATCTTACCAAATATGTTTATTGCCAAATTTCATTGACCCAATTTGATATATTCGAAATCAGAAAAATTGTATTTGATTGAAACCAAATACATTTTTCACTGGACCTGAGATCCGCAAGTGACATCTTCCAGAGAAAAATCAACATATTTATACCGGGTCGGCCCCTCTATTTGTTCAAGAAGCTTTACTCTAGGTTTGGATATGTAATTCGGTCTAATCAATTTACCGCACTTAACACATATGATGATAGTTTTGAACACGCTCTATCATAAGGAGTACCTTGAACTCTTAGAGTTGGTAGCAACATTACTTGAAACAGCTGGGTTAACTATAAATATCGAAAAGAGTAGGTTTATAATCATGGACATTCGATACCTCGAATATTTAGTAGGATAGCAAAATTTGAAAACTACCCCAACAAAATCGGTTTTATATCGTGACAATAATGCAGCATCAGCATACTTGTAACACAGTCCAATAAAAATGGTACTATAAATGTTTGCATATTAATTAAAAATTAGTTACACAGTTAGAAAATTTTATACAGGTCCCATAAAGAGAAATGGGCATCCATTTCTGATACAGAAACGTACATTTTTCTTTTCTAATAAATTTATGGCTATCCATTATTTTTTATAATGAGGTGTTTGATTTAATTTGAGGGTGTGTTGCTATATTTATAGCTAAAGTATAACCTATAAAGAGAAATGTGGTTTTTAAAGAGGTTCGCTAAACATATGGGATAGTTTTTAGGAATTGAACTATTTTAATATATGTATTGCACTTATTTCATAAAAACTTCCAGTACCCCTCTTCTCCAAATTTACCTGTTGGTTCTCCTTACTAATCTTTTAGGTTTAAAACTTTTTGTCTTCGTTCTTGATACTTTTGATTATTTTCGAAGAAGTGGGAAATCCCGAAAGAAATGCGTTTAAGTTATAGGTTAAAATATTGCGTTACAAGTTTTATTAGACGTTTCAATTTTAAACATGTTTTCACTTCCTGAGGAATTACTGCACATCCAACCCCCCCATCAAGAACATATAGATAAAAAAATATTAGTAGAATTTTTAAAAAGGTGGTTAAATAAAAAATATAATTTTTAAATGGTTGCACTAACCAGGGGTCGATTTTGGGGGGTTGTACTATGTCTATTAATTTCTAAAAAATTTCTGTACCACCGGCCAGTACGATATAACAAAACTTAACAGATTTGCAAGAAATGTGCAAGTGATGTAACGAAAAATATGATTTTAAAGAATTGCATCCTTTATGGGTAGTTCTTTTAGAGTTTAACTTTGCCAATATGTTGCAATTCATTTGTAAAAAATCCAGTATCACCTTTAGTACAATATAATAATATTTTGACTAATGCCATCCTAAACACAAGTTACAGCTTAATGATACCTATAATTTTTTGTTTGTTTTTTTTAATACAAAAAAATGTTAATACTATTTTCATTGGATTGTGCTACAAGTGATGGTACATAATCACGGCCGTTTTGTTAGGTTTTCGAGTTCAATTGCTCGTAAGGTGTGGTGTATGAACGGATGGAGTTAGAGCACTTTTATTCCAAGAAAACTTAGAGGTAAATTATAAAGAGACGACGATATTGTACATAAAACGTGTAGCCGTTTTTTTCTTATTTACCAGTTCAGGGTTTATACTAATAGGCAATATTTCCTTGATTACATTTTATTGGAGAATGGTAAGATGGAGCAAAAAGCTCCACGGTTCTTGTTTTGATAAAAATCACCAAATGTTGCAAACAACGAAATATCGTGCAAGCAAATGAATTTTTGGAGACACATATGTACACTAATACACTAACGCACACATATACACTAATTTGCTAGCATTGAAAATAACCAACAGTCCCGAAAATTACCAAGAGTTTTAAACGCTGACGTATATACGTTTAGAGCCAAAACACAAAATGATACAAATGAATAATTCCAATAAAAGCTATTGGTTTTCTGTGGCCAATAGTATGTGCAGCCAATAGTCTGAAAGGAGTACGAACATCTATTGGCAGCACACGAAATAGTTTATACAACTCTAAAACGAGTAAGCCGTTATTTTTTTGGTCTGAAATAGTAGAACAGATTCTATAGACGTCCCTTAAGCTAGCAGAACCCATATAGCAGAACAATACAAGATAGTATGGATAATTATAGGCTAATTATAGGCTAATTAAATGCCCTATTAAACAATTTTGGGCTCCACCCCTTCCAACTAAAACGCGGGTTCTGCTAGCTTAAGAAAAAGTTAGCAGAACCCATATCAAAAACTGATTTAAAAATAATTGGAAAATTAAAAGTTAATTTTAGGCTAATTAAATGCCCTATTTAAATTTTTTTATTCTGCTCGATCTAGAAAATGTAAAAGGCTTTATCATTTCAAGGCTAGCAAAACCCAAATCGAAAATCGGACCAAAACCGAAATTAGAATGCAAAACAAGATCTATTGATAAGCAAATAATTTTAGGCTCACTATATGCTATTTAAATGCCCCATTAAAAAATTTTGGGCTCCACTCGTTTTTGACCAGACTTCAGGTCATTTAATCTAAAGCTAGCAGAACCCAAATCGAAAATCGGACTAAAACGGAAATAAGAATGCAAAACAAGATCTATTGATAAGCAAATAATTTTAGGCTCACTATGGGCTATTCAAATACCCTATTAAAAAATGTTGGGCTTCACCCGTTTTTGACCAGACTTCAGGTCATTTAATCTAAAGCCAGCAGAACCCAAATTGAGAATGGGACCAAAACTGAAAATAGAATGCAAAACAAGATCTATTGATAAGCAAATAATTTTAGGCTCACTATGGGCTATTCAAATGCCCCATTAAAAAATTTTGGGCTCCACCCATTTTGACCAGACTTCAGGTCATTTAATCTAAAGCTAGCAGAACCCAAATTGAAAATCGAACCAAAACCGAAATTAGAATGCAAAACAACATCTATTGATAAGCAAATAATTTTAGGCTCACCATGGGCTATTCAAATACCCCATTAAAAAATTTTGGGCTCCACCCGTTTTTGACCAGACTTCAGGTCATTTAATCTAAAGCCAGCAGAACCCAAATTGAAAATCGGACCAAAACCGAAATAAGAATCGTAACAAGATCTATTGATAAGCAAATAATTTTAGGCTCACTATGGGCCCATAGTGGCCCATCTTATCAATAGATCTTGTTTTGCATTCTAATTTCAGTTTTGGTCCGATTTTAAATTTGGGTTCTGCTAGCTTTAGATTAAATGACTTGAAGTCTGGTCAAAAACGGTTGGAGCCCAAAATTTTTTAATGGGGCATTTGAATAGCCCATAGTGAGCCTAAAATTATTTACTTATCAATAGATCTTGTTTTGCATTCTTATTTCGGTTTTGGTCCGATTTTCGATTTGGGTTCTGCTGGCTTTAGATTAAATGACCTGAAGTCTGGTCAAAAACGGGTGGAGCCCAAAATATTTTAATGGGGTATTTGAATAGCCCATAGTGAGCCTAAAATTATTCGCTTATCAATAGATCTTGTTTTGCATTCTAATTTCGGTTTTGGTCCGATTTTCAATTTGGGTTCTGCTAGCTTTAGATTAAATGACCTGAAGTCTGCCCAAAATTTTTTAATGGGGCATTTGAATAGGTCATAGCGAGCCTAAAATTATTTGCTTATCATTAGATCTTGTTTTGCATTCTAATTTCAGTTTTGGTCCGATTTTCGATTTGGGTTCTGCTAGCTTTAGATTAAATGACCTGAAGTCTGGTCAAAAACGAGTGGAGCCCAAAATTTTTTAATGGGGCATTTAAATAGCCCATAGTGAGCCTAAATTTATTCGCTTATCAATAGATCTTGTTTTGCATTCTTATTTCGGTTTTGGTCCGATTTTCAATTTGGGTTCTGCTGGCTTTAGATTAAATGACCTGAAGTCTGGTCAAAAACGGGTGAAGCCCAAATTTTTTTAATGGGGTATTTGAATAGCCCATAGTGAGCCTAAAATTATTTGCTTATCAATAGATCTTGTTTTGCATTCTAATTTCGGTTTTGGTTCGATTTTCAATTTGGGTTCTGCTAGCTTTAGATTAAATGACCTGAAGTCTGGTCAAAAACGGGTGGAGCCCAAAATTTTTTAATGGGGCATTTGAATAGCCCATAGCGTGCCTAAAATTATTTGCTTATCAATAGATCTTGTTTTGCATTCTTATTTCGGTTTTGGTCCGATTTTCAATTTGGGTTCTGCTGGCTTTAGATTAAATGACCTGAAGTCTGGTCAAAAACGGGTGAAGCCCAAAATTTTTTAATGGGGCATTTGAATAGCCCATAGTGAGCCTAAAATTATTTGCTTATCAATAGATCTTGTTGTGCATTCTAATTTCGTCCGATTTTCGATTTGGGTTCTGCTAGCTTTAGATTAAATGACCTGAAGTCTGGTCAAAAACGAGTGGAGCCCAAAATTTTTTAATGGGGCATTTGAATAGCGAGCCTTAAATTATTTGCTTATCAATAGATCTTGTTTTGCATTCTAATTTCGGTTTTGGCCCGATTTTCGATTTGGGTTTTGCTAGCCTTGAAATGATAAAGCCTTTTACATTTTCTAGATCGAGCAGAATAAAAAAATTTAAATAGGGCATTTAATTAGCCTAAAATTAACTTTTAATTTTCCAATTATTTTTAAATCAGTTTTTGATATGGGTTCTGCTAACTTTTTCTTAAGCTAGCAGAACCCGCGTTTTAGTTGGAAGGGGTGGAGCCCAAAATTGTATAATGGGGCATTTAATTAGCCTATAATTAGCCTATAATTATCCGTACTATCTTGTATTGTTCTGCTATATGGGTTATGCTAGCTTAAGGGACGTTTCTATAGACTTTATAATACTTTATAAGACATAAGTCTAAATTGAACTTTTTTTCCTATCTCGTACATGATCCCATTTTACGAACTCTAGGTGGCTTACTGAGTGCTGTTAAAAAAATTTTAAGATCTTGATTTGCGTTCTTATTTGGGTTTCAGCCCGATTTTCGATTGGTCGAATTGGGTTCTATTATAGCTTTGAAGTGTAGCCAACCTAATCCTTTTTCTAGAACGAACGTGGTAAACTTACATTAAATTTGATATTTAATTAGCATAAAATTAGCTTCCAATTTCCCAATTGTTTTTAAATAGATTTTTGGTATGGGTCGACCAATCGTTTTAGTTGGAGGTGATGGACTCCAACATTTTTAATATAGATTTTAATTATCCTATTAGTAGTCTATAATTATCTAATCTTGGGATGTTCAACTACTTGAAATTATTTTATTTCTAGATATCAATCATTAAATTAAAACTAAATTGCGCTGTCTTGTGTAAGTAAAACTATTGGCTTTATAAGGTATCTGTAATCGGGTGAAATCTGTGATAACGATAATACTTCTTTCCAATCCCTCGGTTTTTGCTAAATGTAAAAAATAAACTGAGTAAGGGGACATGATGCAGTAAGAATTGAGATTTCTAAAAAGTGTAATGGAACAATGATTTGTCATACAAGCAAGTTGTGCGTGCCCGTGGTTTTTATAAATGATTGCAATGAATGAAATATACATGCTTGGCTGATAATTATATCAAGCGAATGCTGGCCAAATTTGTGAATGCTATTTTGAAGAGCATTACTGATATCGGGTATGTATTTGTTCCATGTGTGTTGCTCGTCTGAGATTTGGGCCTAAGTCAGAAATGGTAGAACGGTTCACTTCAGAGGCGTTAGACTGTGCAGATCACACTCTAGTTCAGGAGGCTTTTGCATTTAGTTCACTGAAATTGCAAATTGTTGAACGAAAAGATTGTCTAAAGAATTCCAAATCCGCAAGAAGTTTGCAAGGGGGCCGCAGAAGTATGTCAAATTTCCTTCAGAATATAATAAAAAGAAAATTGATGTATAACCGAATATCGTATTGAAAAATAAAAAAAGGAAGATAAAGTTTTTTTTACTTATTTAGTTATATTACTAGGTGCGCAACTAAATTTCCGGGTGTTTTGAAAAATGGAAATGGCAAATTTCAACAGAAATATAAAAATGGTTTATTCAAAGTATTGTCGTTCGCTATCTAGACATTTTTGCCATCTTTAACAAGTCATTGTCGTAGTTTTATCTTAGTCTAACTACCATTTTATTGATTTCGAGATATTCCGTTTTAAAGATTAACGCCAGCCATGTACAGTAAAATGTTCAAATATAAGACCAGTTCTAACTACACTTAACAATAGATCACGATTTAACTTGAATTGTAAGCTTACAAGTTTTACTGACGAAAACTGTTTTTTCGGGAAAATTAGAAAAATTTGAAGGCATTTCCAAAAATATTTTGTTCTATGTCCGCTTTGTAGTTTTTTTTCTGGAGATAAACCAAATGATGGAGATATACACCAAAAAACTGCGTTTAATAGAGATTTGAAAATTAAAGGAAATATAGGAGATAACATATATTAATGATCTAATTAAGAAAGGAGATAGTTATTGCTTATGGGAAGTATTTGAAAAAATAACAAGATCAAATTTAGTTAAGACTGTTAAGTTTTCTACAGTTTACACACGTAAAATTTAGACAAATTATACCATAGCAACATTTAAAACATATTTTGGTTCCCATTTATGCTATTTATATTGCATAGAAAAATAAAATAAAATTGGAATTATTAAGGTAGATTTAATTTAATTATTCAAAATACAAATATTACCACAACACTCAATTTCAAATTCAGTCTATTTTAGTCAGTATATTTATTTATAACAAAAATTAATTAAATGGACTAATTAATTCTAATATATTTCATAAAATTGTTTATTAATTTCTGGCATGTATATGTATCAATATTGAATGTTGATCTCTTTGTTTTCCGGTGGCATTTTGTATTTAAACTGGCAAACATTTATCTTGGCCAATTTATTGAAGAAATTTTCTTGGCGCTCTTTCGAACATAGGAAATAAATAATTCACAGCTTTCCATACTCAACTAGGCATTTCCAAATTGTTTACGATATTTTATTACATGTAGGTTCGATTGCTGGTATATATAGGGTACGATGCAAATCGAGGAAAATCATTTCAATTGATGTGACATTGTAATTTTTGAATTCGTTTTGCTTTAATTGAATGATGTGTAAGCTAACATTAGGATAATCCATAGTATTTAATAAACTGAGAAGTGAAATTGGATTATAGATTTCATGATTACACAGTGCCTTTCAATAGCATTAATTTCTGGAACCTACCTACGCTACTAAAATTGAAGGAATTAGAAAACCGTGGGAGTAAGAACAAAATCGAATGATTATATTTCATTTATAAAATCCAGTGTAAGTTTGTTCAAATGCATACGAAATATTTTTATTGTGGTGTGGATTATGGATATACAACTAAATCAAATGATTCTAAATAATTGTGTTAAGCAGTTACACAAAAATGCAAATTATGTAACAATAAAACTATTGTAGATATAACAGTTTTGATAAGAAATGTAGAAAGAACTCGCAAAATTACATATAGAATCGTTGAAACCCAAACGAATCCGAAGAGGCCAGGTCTGGTAAAGAAGGCGGGTGTGGTAGCAGATCCCATCTCAGCATTTTAATGGTGTCCTGGACAATGGGGCGTTGTCGTGCTGCAATATCACTCGTTCGTTGCTCGTGCTCCATTCTAACCGTTTTTCGAGTAACGCATGATTCAGATTGATGTGTTGTTGTCGGTAGCATTATCCATTGACAGTTTCGCCTTGTTTCAGCAGCTCATGGTACTCGATTCCTTTCTGGTCCTACACTGAGAAAAAAAACCAGTAAAAATAAAAAAATATACATATAAAATCAAAAAAATTTACATATATTTTTTAGGCGAAAAGTCTCGTTTTTGAAATCAAAAGGATAATCTTTTTATTTTTAAAATAGATTTTTTCGCCAAATTTCTTTATAAAAATAAAAAAATGGTTTTTATTTTCAAAATTTTTTTTTTTAAATATGTCAAATAGTTTGCTTATATTTTAAGAGATTGTTTAAAAACTATTGGTTAGTTTTAAAAGATTTATTTTAATTTTTATATAATTATTTTTTAACAAATGTGACAATATTTTTAAATCAAAGTATAATCAATGTTTGTGACTGTTCAAGTCAGCAAACCGAAAGGGTCATCTAGTCATAAGAACATAACATATCTACCACGAAAAGTAAAAAATCTTCTCCCCCTCCCCAAAAAATGTAATGAGAACCTTCTCAAATTCTTTTTTGGCAGTTTGGTTTCGTTTCTTACTGATTAAAATTTGTTTTATTCAGTCAGTACTCATTAGGTTGCAACGACCAAGCTGAAAAAATCAAACCTTCATACCTTTAGTATTACACAAGAACATATCGATTTGGCGAATTATATTAATAGCCGAAAAACTTTAAAATAAAAAATAAAATTTAGACGAATTGAAAAATAATACAACGGGATTTCTGACAAAACAATAAATATAAACATTTTCATAAGTTGTCATTATTATCAAAAAAATTGTTTTTAAATATTAAAACACTTCTTTTGATATAAATTATTATGTTTAAATAAATAAACTTTTTAAATTTAAAAAGTATTTTATAAATCATTTTACAAAATATGTTTTTAAAATAAAAAAGCTTTTTATTAGTTTGCAAAAATTTCATTTAATTTCAAAAAAATACTTTTTAAATTCAAAAAAATTTAGAATTTTTAGAAATTAAAAACTTCGTTTTTTGATTTCAAACCAAAATTTTTCTCAGTGTACCAAATGCAAAGCATTGTATTCTTTCCAAAGCAATTTGGGCGTGCTTGATGGGTGATTCTTAAAAAGATCCACTTTTCATCTTCCGTAACAATTCGACGCTTTTTCTTTCATGCCGTGAAAGCAAAATTTCGCAAGTAGCTCTTCGATTTTTCATCTGTTTCTGAGTCAACTCATGTGGCACCCATTTTCCCTACTTTTCAATTTCTCCCATAGCATGTAAACGTTTGAAAATACCTTGGTGTGTCGTGTTTAATGACTCCGCAAATTGATCTTTAGTTTGCGTATTATCTTCGTGATACCAATAACGCTTGCAGACCACCAATAACGCTTGCAGCTCGTTGTCTGCAAATGATTTTGGTCCTTCACAGGTAGTTTTCGATGGTGCATGTTTAGCGTAGGCCTATTCATGGTAAATAATGTGCTTCAGCTGCATTTTTTTTTAGTTGAAGCAGAAAACCAAGCTTCCCGCAAATGCTGTTTGTTTGGTACAAAACTCGGCATTTTCGTTCTTAGAAATTTTTTTTGTCGTTGTGATATGTGCTGGTCAGTAACAATTGTTCACGCTATGCACAAAACGCAATTTCTGACATAAATGACAATTAGATGTGTCGCACATGTCATGTGTATGACAATTAGATGTGTTGGTACAGAAGAAATTAATATAAACATGTTAATCCTAACACCAAATTGTGAATTGTGAAGTTTGAAGATTACAATAGAAAATGAACTAATAGTTATTTTTTATATTTATTATATTATATAAAAAAAATAAAGGATTAATAAAAAAATTACCAGCTCTGTAAATATGAAACCGGAATTTAATTAAGCGACATGTGAAAGTATTTCCCAATTAAGTAGTTTGAACGTTTCCATGGCCGGTTTTGCTTTGTGTGATGGTGCATTACCACGAAGCAACATCACTTTGTATTGTCTTTTATCATATTCTGGTCGTTTTTCACGCAAAGTTCGATTCAAAATGATCATTTGTTGCTGGTAGTGTTTAATATTTACGGTTCGCAAGATGGTATCAGCTCAAAATAAATCACACTCTTTTGATCACACTAAATACAGATCACTTTCTAATGTCTTCCATCCAAAGCGATTTGGTCTTGCAGTCGATGTCGATGGTTGTCCTTGATCAACCCAATGATTTTTACGCTTTGAATTCTCAAAATAGATCCATTTTTCATCGCCAGTCGCAATTCGATGGAGAAATGACAATCATTTTCCTGTTGCCTCTCATTCAGTTTATGTGGAATCCATTTTCCCAGCTTTTGGATCTTAACCCATGGTTTTCAAACGTATGGAGACGGCTTCTCATGACATATTCAACTGATTCGCGAGTTGTCCAACTATGCTTGCAATTCACTGTCTTCAAACTTCTTTGGTAGTATTCCACCTTCTTCGTTTCACGCGTCAAAATCACTACTTTTGAATTTATTAAACCACTCATAGCATTGCGATTTATTTACCAAGAGCATACTCATCGTAAGCTTTGACAACGCGCAAAACTCGACATTTTTAACACGTAAAAACATGAGTTATTGTTTGAAAGTTGTATGGTTATGAATCGGGTGTTGTTGACAGATGTCAAAAGAAAACAATGGCGTAAATGACGTGGTTTGTCAAAAGGTACATTGACAGGTAGCGCCATTTATTGGTAAATGCCGGTTTCACATTTACACAACTGGTATTATAGATAACTTAACAAATATAAATTATTTTTAAAAAAAAGGAGCCCACAAAAAAATTATAAATTATTTGGTGGGCCGCGGGTAAAAAAAGGTTAAGAACCACTGCTGTATCATATTTCTAGCAAATTATAAATTTTTTATTTTTTCCTCCAATCGAAAATCGCGCTGAAACCCAAATTAGAACGCAAACCAAGATCTTTATATACATACAAATAATTATGGGCTAATTATGGCATAATCAAATGCCACATTAAAAAAATGGTAACAGCACTCTTAGAGTAAGTCACCTCTTAGAGTAAGTTCATTAAATGAGGTCATGTACGAGATAGAAAAAAAAGTTCGTGTTCATAGCGGTTCCTAGAAATAAAAAAAAAACCAAAAGAATCGGAAGAACAAATAAAATACCACACAACACTTATTTGACCAATGCTAACTTGTATTATCATCATATTTGTCGAAAATACCCAGAATTAACCTGCAACATAAAAGAAAAATTTAGATTATTATATTTCCATTTCACAATTAGTTATAAAGTAGACATAAACTTACCATTACGAATTATATTTTGTCAAAACCTCCTTGTTTACATTATAATTCTGACAGATTCAAAACTTGAAAATAACGATGTTCTAGATTAAGTAGAAATTAAGAGAAAAAATGTACTATTATTTATAGCAAATTACGTTTAGATATTCAAATCTAGATGGCACTGTATTATTAAGACATAAAAATTGTGCAATCAAAAATTAGAATAAAAAGTATTCTTAAAAACACCGGGAACGAATGAACAGCTAAAATCTGTTAAATAAAAATTGTGTTGTGACTAAAAAACTATTGGAAACCACCAACTCCCATTTTCACAACTTCATCCTGGAATGCTGTTTGGAAACACGCAACGGGTTCAGTGGCAATCAGTTCGATTCAAACTTATGTAATAATTCCGTAAAGAAAGACGGTAAAATGAACTGAATTCGCCCCCAGAACAGATTATCTTTCTCTCTCTCTCTCTCTGTATTGCACTATATCCCATCAAGGAATTTGGCCGCTTCACGTAAGGTTTCATATTAATATTTTCATTTCGGATAATGAGTGATTAATTAATTGGTCCTAAACCAGTCGTGAAATGTTTTCCTTGTCACCACCTGGAATCGAACCTGGGACCCTCAGTCGCTGGAACAAGCAAGTTGACCACTTTGCCGCCGGGGCGGATGGCAGGGATTAAACAAAAAAACTTAGGATATAAATAACGTTTTTTAACAAAAAAATTACTAAGAACTTTTTTTCTATGGCGGTGTTAACAGCGATTATCTGACACTCTGGCCATTGTCAAGAAGTATCGCAAGCTACCTGGAATCCAAAAAATTAAGTCTTTCTTTTGAAATGAGATGAAAAGAAGGTTCGTACCACACCCAGTATGTAACGATTTTCTAAAAAAAAAATGTTGTCTATGGCGGTTCAGACTCCGTATATGTAACATTTTTCGATAAAACATTCATCAACAAATTTTCTTCCTTAGCGGTTTTCAAAGATATTTCCTGAGACTTATGCCACTGTGACGAAGCAGTGTATTCCATTAGGAGTTCGAAAAGTTTAGTTTTATTTCTATGAGAGCTGGAAAGAAAGTTCATATCAGATGATTTTCATCAAAAAATTTTAATTTTTAAATGACCTATACACAAGTTCCTGAAGTCTCAGGTAATTCATGTGTTAATAATCACAGAACAAAATTTGTTAGCAAATTTATTGTTTAAAGTTGTTACATACCGAGTTTGGCACGAGCCTTCTTACAAGTTAGTTCTGAAATAAGGCTACGTTTTAAGGATTCCAAATAACCTACCCTATTTAAAAACATTGGTTGTTGCCTCAGTCAATCCCTATGAAAACCAGTGGACAAAAATATTTTTAAATTTGTTTTGTTTAAAATCGTTAGATTCTGCTTTTATAGAAATAAAAGCTACACCTTACGTGTTGCAGGGGAAGAGTAATACCGAAAGGAAAGTCGTAACAAATATCATTACTGCATCAAGCAACCATTGCTACAGTTTAAGCAAATTTGGTTGACCACATGGGAACACAAATAAAATACATGCAAGAAATATGGGAGCAGGCTTGAATTTAATGGTGGTGTATCAATCATCTGAATATAAAAAAAGAATGAGACGTAGAAATGAGACGGCCCAAACCCTCTAAGGGAGGTAGAGTAGTGCCAGCAAATTAAATGAATAAATTATAGTTAATGTACACTAACTACTTCTTGACAGTGGACGAAGGAATTCTCAGATAATCTCTGTGATATCACCAAAGAAACCAATTTTCTTCTTTTCTTAAATTTATTGTTGAAAATCGTTACATACTGAGTCTGCCATGAATCTGTTCTCCACCTCGTATACCAAAGAATCTACAGTTTTTGGATTACGGATGGGCTACACTACTTCATTACAGAAATTTCATAGTAAATTTTTTGATGAGTATCGTTACATAATGAGAGTGTGACACAAACTTTTTTTCCGTAACCGGGTTAACGTTTTTGGATTTCAAATTGCGGACACCACATTATGACAGTGGCCGAAGTCTCGAATAAGTTTTTTGTTAAAAATCGTTACATAGTTTCACACGAAATTTTTTGCAGCTTGTGAAGAAGGGCTTGATTTTTTGGATTCCAGATAGGCTACTCTACTTCTTGACAATGTTTAAAATTTCGGCTTTTTTATAGACAAAATATTATTTTTAATGACATTCACAATGTTTACGACTTGTTGGTCATTGAAAACAAAGAGGCCATCTACTCACAATATCTCTTTAAAAAAAAGTAGAAAATTCACTCCCCCCAATTTTGAACTCTTGAACAGTTTTGAACCGTCTTGTATAATAAAGATACACAACCCTTACAAAATGTCTACTTTTTTATGGTAGAGATATTGTGAGTAAATGGCCTCTTTGTTTTCAATGACGAACAAGTCGTAAACATTATGAATGTTATTAAAAATAATATTTTGTCTATAAAAAAGCAAAAACTTTAAATATTAATACAGACAAATTTCAAATTTCTTAATTCTTGACAATGAACGAAGTCTCAGATAATCACAGTGAAAACCACTAGTGAAGAAAATTTATTAGTATTTTTTTTTTTTTTTTTTTTTTTTGGAAAATCGTTAGTTGTTTTGTAGTTCAGTGGCACTATTCTGGTTTTCCCTGGGAATAGGGAATTGGGAAAAATATTTTCACAGTAGTTTTGTCTAAATTTTATTTTTATTTTTAGGAAATAAGTTTGGTGTAAATATTTTCAAAAGAAACTTAAATTGGAAAACATTTTTTCCTTTAAAAATTTTTCCCAATACACTTTGTTTTGAAAATTTTTGCACTAAACTTATTCCGTCAGTAGGCCAGAAAAATACAATTTGGAAAAAAATGCTATGAAAATATTTTTCCCAATTCCCTATTTCCAGGGAAAACCAGAATAGTGCCACAGTTGTTAAAAGTCTTTCAATTCCAGATGGCTTACACTACGTCGTGAAAGTAGTCGAAGCCCCAAGTAGTCTCTGAGGGAAATGCTTAAGTAAAAAATGCCTTAACAATTTGTTTTATTGAAAATCGTTCTACTGTTACGAATTCTACCTTATACACGGGTGTATATCACTTCATGGTCGGTTAAGGTGTATTTCAAATAGTGTTATTAACTTTGAAATTCGATAGCTCGAACCTAGCGGAAGACTATAATTTTATTAACCGGATATTATTCTTCACATCAACGGTGTTGTCGGATCTACTGGTAGTATTCCTCCAACACTAGTTGGGAATCATATTTTAGAAGCAAATTCCAAATATAGAAGAATATGAAGATAAAAGAAGCAATTGTAAACGGCGGCGATAATCATCATGGAATTTACTAGAATTAAGAACGGTGCTAAGCATGAAGATAGGGGAATTGATGACTTGGAATGTTCGTGAATACAACGGCACGAAAGTGGTTTAAAATTGACACACGTATAGATCACCAGCTGCAATAAAAAGAGTAATCTCGAACCACGATAAACAACTATATGAGCGCGAGCCATTTGAATAGCAGGGACAGTTGTAATTTAACCAGTGGACAGTGCAAGTTAAAACGTAAAAACTAAACAACTCGAAATGTAATGAATACTAAAAGTGAACAGTAAAAGTGTGTTACTGAGCAGAATGAACTAGTGAAATTTGTGAATTGATGCAGAAATTAAAGGTGATGGGCGATAAAGTATGTAACTTAAATAGCTTAGTGTTTTATTTGCAAAATCGTATATACAAATCCTTTTTGAACGCCCGAAATTGTAATTACAAGCAAGAATGAGCTTAGTGGATATCAACTTCTATAAGTCATACAAATGAAGATAAATGCTGCTAAGTCGTGAGCTTTCAGCCGAAGAATATAAATAAGAAAAGCTGTTGTTGAGTTTGCAAAACGTTAGATTGTAGGAGGAAGCTTAAGCGTATAGAAATGCATTGGGAAAGCGATCACGATCAACATCACCAACTCCAGAACCATCAGGAATGACGCTTGTTCGATCATCAGAAAATCTACATTTTTGACATCGAACATAAATTAAAAATTGAAGAAATTAGATCGATGTGTGAAACAAAAGCAACAATTTTTGTGATATCGCAGAACAACAAAAGCCTTACACTTGATTTAGAAAACATGATGCCGAGCTGGATAACAGGGCACGCAGATCAGGAATCTGGATCATTTTATACGGGTCCAAGATCACGAAACGGAAGAATTTAAAGATGTAATTAAGTCTCTTGTGACGAAAGTACAAGAAGATGAAAACCGATGGGACGCCCGTGTTAAAAAATTCGAATAAAAAATTAAAACACATTTGGAAGGCCCGCCTCACAAACAAAATAATCAGTTTCATAGATTGCCCTGACCGATGATGCCGCGGGTACTCGAATGAAGTTTTGAAGAATGATGTGTAGTAGACGACCCACGATAGAGAGTCGCGACAAAGTTGTGTCTAAGAAACAACACAAGATCGGAAACTTTATTCACGGAACAAACATTGAAACCAAAATTTAATTTGGACCTCGTTACAGTGATAGAGGTGCTCATGGAGCAAGCAATGAAAAAAATCGTCTATAGCGTTCGGAGTCCAAAAGAATTACTTTACCAAGTGACATCAAAAATCGAAGAAGATGCTTTAGATGCATGAAGCTAGGTCGCAATACATCTGAGAATGTTGAAAACGCTGGAATAATTTTTTTTTTCCAGTCAGGGCGATTCCCGAGATAATCAACACGAAAACTGACGAAATGAAGAAACACCGGAAATTGAGACAGCCACACGGGTTTAAGAAAATATCAAGAGCAGAGGCAAATCCTTGCTCTACAACACAAAATTAAAAACAAGTCGGAAGAGAAAAGTGAGAAAAGAGTTTGCGGTCAGAGAAAAAGATGAACAAATTCGCTTGTCAAATGGAGCAAGTATTTTGGGAGGGGTCCAGCGAAAGTTTCGAGTCCGATTGTTGACGGTGATTCTGGCAGTTGAATTGATTACTAAAGAGAGAGTGATCAAGAAGGTCGTGACGGAGAACAGTGTTGTGCGTCTGTGCGTATTTTCGAATTGTCTACAAGATGGTCGAGAATTAGAATATGTAGACAAATCGTAGACAATGTAGATTATTACTTTTTTGTTGTTTTTCTGTATGAAATCGTCACCTTTTAGTTTTCCAGTTTAAATTGGATTTTCTCTATATTTTGGCAGTCAAAATTCAATTTTAGTTAAACAAACAGGTGAGATTTAAAATCTTGGTCAAACGATGTCTACGATGTTAGTACAACCATAAGCGAGGTATTAGGCTAATTTCGGCTATCGTTTCGCTATGCCAAATGTACCGTCTGTCATGAACATTTTCGAAACAAATACTTCATTTCTGATTTTAACGCACATTAGTATTATGAGTGACCTCTTGGAAACATTATAGAAAAAAGTGAATATTGAAATGGAATGAAACTGAAGAAAGGTTTAGAAGCTGACTAGGTTTCAATGGATCAATCATTCATTGATCTGCATTCAAAATTGATTGATTGATTGGAATGTGCGACCAAACCTAAGTAAGATTCCCGGTTGACGCCGGGCCCATCCGCACACTCTTTTACACATAACAAGATGGAGGGATAGGAATGGTATATTAATTATTATGGAAATTGACCCGGTTTCAGACACCTAAGTAGTCAATAGTTAGTAAATTGTTAGTTGAAATGTAATGTAAGACGGTTAACACAAGACAGCACAATTATTTAAAATATGGTATAAATCTCAGCAAGCAGAATCCTAAAAATTATATTAAATTATCTGCAATAAAACTTAAAATATTTCCAGTGGTGGTTTTTACTATTAGGAATACTAAAAGAATGGTAAATAATGAAGTATTAACTAATTATATTAAAACAGCTTAACGTAATAATTATCATTAATTAATTCAATTCAATTCTCCTGAAAAATATTAAATAAAATTAATTAAATTCAAACCACCAAATTAGTATATAATAATAGTACAAACCAGAATCAAAAGTATCATTACAGGACTTCGAGATACTAAACAGTGTAAAACATTAAAGCTTATAATTATTAATAAGAAACAGCGACAGTTCACCAATAAAACCTGTTAAAGTATAATTCAGCAATAATTAATACTAACAATCGAAGCACCATGGTCATCATTAAAACAGTAACTGCCATCTCCTAATTAAACGAGAAATAACCCATGAGCATCCTGAAATTTAAATTAACCCATTCCCGCACACTTTTATATCGATGACCGTGCTCAGAAACACACTTTTTTTTTTTCAATTGATTATGAGTGCCATATGAAATTGAGCATTCTTTATATGTTTGGAAGTGAAAATTATCACATTTTCTCACAGTTTTTAAAATGAAAACTGTTGACGGCTATAGCCGTCATTTGCTCATCACATCATTTTTCTCTGCAGAGCAAATGACGGCTATAGCCGTCAAATTTTTGTTGATGTAAATGCAAATGACGGCTATAGCCGTCATGCATATTTTAACGGACAATTTTTTATTTTCCATTTTTCGGTTATCGATTATGATGGGATTGGGTATGCTGAATGAAAATGGGATTATTTTTGGAAGAAGTTCTGGAATATGGCCACCTGGGACGGAACTCGTTCAATTCTTAACCGATTATGACGGGATTGAGTATGTTGGATTAAAATGGGATTCTTAAATGATTTTTGGAAGAAGTTCTGGAATATGGTCATCTGGGACGGAACTCTTTCAATTCTTAACCGATTATGATAGGATTGGGTATGTTGGATCGAAATGGGATTCTTAAATGACTCTTGGAAGAAGTTCTGGAATATGGCCACCTGGGACGGAACTCGTTCAATTTTAAACTGATTACAATGGGATTGGGTATACTCAAACGCGACTTTAAGAATCCCATTCCAATCCAACATATATGATGGATTGGAATGGGATTCTTAAAGTCGCCCTTGTTAGCTTAGTAAGTAGTGTGCTTGCTTTGTGACTCGGGGGTCTTGGGTTCGATTCCTGGTGTTAACCAGTAAAAAAGTTGCAACTGGGTGTTTTTAACTTGTCATATGTTATTTATATATGTTCGTCCATTTCAGATTTTCAGATTTACATCCATAGTAGTTACGGATTTGTCCTTAATATTTAAATGATTTTTGGAAGAAGTTCTGGAATATAGCCACCTAGGACTGGACTCGGTCATTTCTTAACCGAATATGATGAGAATGGGTATGTCGAATGGAAAAAGAATTCTGTTTAAGATATTCTGGAATATCGCCACGAAACTCGGTAATTTAAACTAGTGTGGAACTCGATAATAAGCAGCCGGTTTTCTTACAGCAAGCGGCTCGTGATGCTAACATGTTTCTAGTAAAGCAAAATGCCTTAACATCTATCACCA
Source organism: Nephrotoma appendiculata (assembly GCA_947310385.1). Classification (NCBI taxonomy): domain Eukaryota; kingdom Metazoa; phylum Arthropoda; class Insecta; order Diptera; family Tipulidae; genus Nephrotoma; species Nephrotoma appendiculata. Next base: position 93,267,655 of record OX371223.1, on the reverse strand, counting down.
GTACGTACCCCACTAATGGGATTAGTGGGTTGAGCGGCAGGTCAACTACTTTCTCTCACAAAAAATCATGTTATGAACCCTACACAAAGGGCCTTGATAAATTTATATTATTCTTATTAACAACGACCTCGAAAACTATTCACGGGAACATGGAATATAATGTCTTCTAAGATCATGAGATCTTCAGAACCTTTAAAACCAAGCGACAATTTACATTTTTGAGCTACTTGCAATATAAGAGCGCATAATCCAATGGCCACATTCCAGAACTTTTTCTAAAAATTATTTCAAAATATCATTTCATCCACAATGCCCAATTTCTGTCCTAGGAGGTCATATCCCAGAAAGTCTTCCCAAAATCATTTAAGAATCCCATTTCCATCCAACATACCTAATCCCATCATAATCGGTTAAGAATTGTAAGAGTTCCGTCCCAGATGACCATATTCCAGAACTTCTTCCAAAAATCATTTAAAAATCCCATTTCAATCCAACATACCCAATACCATCATAATCGGTTAAGAATTGAACGAGTTCCTTCCCAGGTGGCCATATTCCAGAACTTCTTCCAAAAATAATCCCATTTCCATCCAGCATACCCAATTCCATCAAAATCGATAACCGAAAAATGGAAAATAAAAAATTTTCCGTTAAAATATACATGACGGCTATAGCCGTCATTTGCATATATATCAACAAAAATATGACGGCTATAGCCGTCATTTGTCTCTGAAGGCGGAAATATATCGAATTTTTTATCATGAAAAATCACACAAAAAAAAAAAAAAAAAAAAAAAAAAACGGTCGGCGATCGATCGTCGTACGAGAAAGACGTGTTTTTGTCTTTCTCTGTATAGAAAATTAAAACTTAAATTTTTTTTTCTGTTTTAAATAAATAATATGTTATATATAAAAGTTTTTAATTAAATTAAATATATAATATAAAGTGTTAATAAATAAATATTAGTAAATTAAAACGTGAATTAACGTGAAAATATCTAAATTATTATAACTAATTATTTTATTATTTGTGTGACGCACTGACGCAGCAGTGGTGAACGCTTCACAAGCTAAGTGTTTTTTATGTTTCATATTTTTTATTTATACTTTGTTTAATTTATATTTTGTTTAATTTTTACTTTTTTATAAAAAATTTATATACATTTTAATTTTATTAATATAAATAATTTTAATATGCGCATTTTAATATGTGTCGTATGGTTTATGATTGTGTGTGTGTGTGTGTGTATGGATATATGTACGTACATTCACGCAGTTTAGTTTAAAGTCAAATAAGACAAAAAGGATGAAAATAAAAATACTCTTCAGTTGCTTATCATTTTCCGTTCATTTTTAAATGAATTTTTTATGCTAATTTCTCTTCGCTCTTGAATAGTAAAATGAATTTTCAGAAATATTATGCAGTAAAAAACGAAAAGTGTCTAGTGAGCGAATAATGAGAAACTAAAAAGGTTGATCTTATTTTTTGTGTTAGTGAACGGGATCTATTGCTTTTTTGGTTTTACTTTTCTATTCTAATAAGAAAGCGAAAATTCATTGTTGGATAAAATGTATTGTTGCCTGTATTGAACGATCGAATAGATGATACATATCATTTCTTTTTACTTTATTCTTGATAAGTGAATGGTAATGCTTGGTTCACGTGTGCGATCGGGGAATGATTCGCGAATCAAGCCAATCTTTGAGCGTAATTATTTCGCATTATTACTCATAATTTGTTTTTTTTTATTATGTTGGATGCTTCCGATCAAAATTTTCCCAAAGTTAAAATAATTTCATCTCAGGCGGGGAAATTTGTATATGTTTTCAATGATTTAATTTTCCTTTGATTCGCGAATCGTTTTTTGATTGCATGCGTGAACCATTAAACAGAATATTTTTTGTTCCTTTACATTATTCTTGTTGATCAGTTTTACAAATAATGCATTAATTCCGTGGAAGGATTTGCTGACAGTAATTTTTTTTACTGATAATACGCAAAAAAAAACTTTAAATTTCATAAGAGTGACAAAGAACAGAAATATTTTTTAGTTCATTTTATAGTAAAATTTTATGGTTTTACATTTTCGCATAACCTACAAATTTCTTAAAATTTTTAATTTGTACATTATTTTCGTACAATTCGATTTTTTTTATATATTTTAATTTTAATATCCTATACCACAAAAAACCTCTAACGTTAACAAATTTCAACACAAAATAAAAACAAATCGACATCTGAGTATAAAAATGGCGGGCGACTTATTTGTATGAGCGTGAGAAAAATTTCTTATCTTTACATACATTTTTTGTACATGTGTGAAAAATATTGCCATAAAAAATACTCCAATTTACATTTTTTATGGTAGTATTATGGCAGTAAACTACCAACATCATAACTATTCTCTCAATAAAATTTTACTGACAACATGTTTTGTTTCGTACACAACCAGTAAAATCTATATTTTTTCTCGCTTTTATTTTTGGTGACAGCAGATTTTTTCCATGGAATAGAGACGTGACACTGTTCGATCGGTGTAGAGTGAACAATACATTTTAACGAGCGACTTTTTTAAACCCTGATATATGCGTATGTGTGGATTTATGTGCATATGCATGTGTGTATGTTTATGCGTGTGTGTGTAGGTTCATATGTATTTATACTTATGTATATGTTTAGTTTGTATATTTATATAATATGATTGATTGTTTTTACCTTTTTATAATCATTTTAATATTTTAAAATTAATTTGATATATTATCATATTAATATACTTTAATGCATAAATGTTTATGATTAATTCTTTTAATTTGTAATATATATATATGTGTATGTGTGTGTATATGTGTGTATATATATATATATATATATATATATATATATATATATATATATATATATATATATATATATATATATATATATATATATATATATATATATATATATATATATATATATATATATATATATATATATATATATATATATATATATATATATATATATATATATATATATATATATATATATATATATATATATATATATATATATATATATATATATATATATATATATATGTATATATATATATATATGTGTATGTATATATATATGTATATATATATATATATAGATGTGTGTATTTAATATGTATGTATGTATATAATATGTATGTATGTATATATGTATGGGTATGTGTATTAGTATGTGTATGAGTATGTGTATGTATGTATGTGTGTGTATGTGTATGTATGAATGTGTGTGTGTATGTGTATCTATGTGTATGTGTATGTGTATGTAGAGGAGAGGAGTGAGCAGGACTTATATTTAGGTGGATTCTGGTATAATATATAAATATTCATGACTTTTTTGTAGATTGATTTAAAGGGATGAGAAATCATATGATTTCCGGCATGGCAAAGGGAAAATGGTTTTAATTTTTTATTTCCATTTGTAATGACAATTAAATCTTTGATGTGATATCCTTCGGCCTTTTAATGTTGACTGTTTTTTTTTAGATTGCTTACTGCTTGCACTATTTTATCTAAAAGAAGTTTTGGCTCAATAATATTTCTCGAAACAGGTTCGTCTTTGCATGGGAATGATATATACGAATATCGATTGATTTGAGTTCTAAATCCTAATCAACGACCTGCTCATGCACCAATTGTGTAAAAAGCCTTCCGCGTGGTTCTATCCTCCGTTTGTGTCATCACCTCACATAAATCATGGTCGTTTTTGTTTGATTGAGACGGTATACTGCGGAAGATGCATACAATCATTTTTGGGCATAATTCTAGAAAATCGCAATTCTAGCAATTAGCATTAATTTGGGAGAGGCTTAGTTCGGCTGGGTCATCTGTCAACGGGTTGTCTGGACGGGTAAATGGAGGAATAGGAAAATTCTTTGGCCGATTATTTTCGGATTTATTTTGTTGAAAAATCCAGTAATTCACCCGGGATTTATGTTGAAATCCCGATTCAGCTCAACATATCAGATTCGCACATGATTAGTTAAGACATTGCTTAGCACGGCTGAACTCCAGAACTTCTCTAAAACCCATTTTTAAATTCACATTTAATTCTGCTTACCTGATTTGACAATAATTGGTCGGGATATGGCCAAGTTCCATTCAGAATGATCGAATTTTAGAACTTTATCAAAAAGAAACATTAAAATCCCAATACAAGTTGATCCTAGTTTATTAGAATCCTAGCCCAGCTCTGCAAGCTGAACTGGAAAATTTCAATTGGAAACGGCTTGTTTCTTTCATTATAGCTGAATCCGAAAATTTCGTCAAATTCGGCTTTGCACCCCGAATTTGATCATCATTTGTTTTGAGTTGGCTTAGTTCCATTGAACATGCTAGAGTGCCAATCCAATTCTGCGTACCATATTTAACAGTTATTGGTTGAGGAATAGTTAAGTTCCATTTAGCATGATATAAATATACTGTGCACTATAATTATACTGGTAATTAATCGAATATTTTCTTCTTTGGTGAACAAATTATTAAAATATTTGAAATTTTTGCGAATTAAATTAAATTTGTTTGAAATATCCTATCCGGTAGTTAATCTGGCATTGAATAACATTGATATTTTTCCGGGAACCATTGCCTTTGGGATGCCTTACATATGAAATTTTTTGTTTTTTGTTTTTTTTATTTTTTTTTTTTTTTTTTTCGATTTAAGGGTTAAATACTAATGAATTTTAGACTAAGTTTGATATAATTTAAATAATTATGGTTTCAGGAAATCCTATTGTAAGTCGTGGAATTGCAGGAGGATTAAATTAATAAATGTTTATATTATTTAGGAAGCCGGAAAATATTAATTTAGAATTAAAATTCAGGAAATTAACAGACGTGAAATAATATTTCTTTGAAATATTAATTGTAAATTGTGTAGATTAGAATGGTGTTGTCATTGCATTAATAACTATCGACTTTATTTAGGGGTCTGCAACTGGGCCGATTTAATCAATTAAATTTTGCATTAATTTACAATTACATTTTAAGAAATTTCCAGATGTACGTGAAATAATAACATTTTTTCCTAGGTGGCTGATTTAAAGAAGCAATTATTGATGACCAATACCATCAATATCCATTTAACCTATTAAACCTTTATCCTTCCCCAAGTAGATTAGTTTTGTGCTGTCTTTGTGTTACTAACTATCGGCTATACCTAGGTGTCTGTAACCGGGCCGATTCTGTCCCACTTAACTAACCTATCGGTTTTGTTATATGTAAAAAAGAGTGTACGGTGGGCCCGGCGTCACCCGGGAGCTCCTGTGTAAAAACTTGGTCGTGCATTCAGAATCAATCAATCAATGAAAAATCGCACAAAAAAACAATTAATTTGTTATCTGGAATGTTTCATATTTTTTTCTTAGATGTATTACTGAATAATTAACAAAATAATGCATTAGTACACTTCGTAAGAATGATGTTCCTTTTTTTATTAATTACAATATGCATGACGGCTATAGCCGTCATTTGCATTTACATCACCAAAAATATGACGGCTATAGCCGTCATTTGCGGGAATGGGTTAATTAGCTTTCTGTTCATAATCAATAATTAATTTCCTGTAACTTAGTAATGTAATACTTAGAATTATATTATTCTTCTGCCTCTAAATCTGAAATGTCAATTCATCATTAATTAAAGTAGGATTAATAAATTTTGATTCGATTTGAATGCACGACCAAGTTAAAAGCAGGAACTCCCAGTTACTGCCGCGACCATCATACACCTGCTTTATATACAACAAAAGGATGGGAAAGGTACGTTAGATGTGACAGACCTGGCCCGATTACAGACACTTCCAAATTGTGACAGCTTCTCTTTGGACCGCATCTGAAATTAATTATTATTTTGAAATATTTTAGTTAAGTATATAGCCATCAAAACTGCTTCCAGAATGCTTATCTCCTAGAGTCAATAAATTGTTAGAATTTGAATTATTTGCTGATAAGTGTTATTGATTCCGGAATTCTTTCCCTAACAATCAATATTTAATTTAGTTTTATTATTATTATAAACCAGTTTTAAACACTAACACCCAGAGTATCCGTAACTAACCAGCACCACTCTTAAAATAGATTAACTGCTTTACCAAGAATAAGTAAACTGTCTAACTTATAATAACTTATTATAACTAAATTACTAAATTTAAATAGTTATTAACTGGGTCGCCTTCCGAAATTTTTCCTGTAAATTAACTTAAGATTAATGACTACCATTTCACTTTACAATATTCGAAAGTGTAGCCAACAAAACTGCTTCCAATACACCAGTGTCCTAGAATTTAAATTTGTTAGTAAATTGAGATGCATATAGACACTATTAATTCCAGAATCCTTTCCTAAATCCGGATTAAATTAATTTTGTTATTCCAATCCATTTTTAAAAATATTATCACACCTGAATATTTGTCATTAATCAGCACCTATCATAAATTAGCTTAACTACTTTACCAAGTATAAGTATACTTTCGATCATACAATAACATATTATAAACTTAATTCTAAATTTAATTTAATTTAAAAACTAATTCATTGATCTGCATTCAAAATGATTACAAAAACCAATCCAAAAATGAATAATGCAAGCCGGCAAATATCGGACACTCGCAACAAATACTATCACAAACGGATACTATCACAAACTTGGATATTGATACGATCCAACAAAAAACGTACATGTAAAAACCAAGGATGAGTTTTATGAACCAACAATCCACAATGGCTAGGATACACAAGAAAATGTTCAAAATAATACAAGAAGGAGAAATTTGAATGCAAAAGTTGGAACTGGCAACATCGACCAGATAAAACCCTATGGGTACCAAGCAATATAGACTATGTGCGTAATAATAACGGAGAACGACTCATCGACACAAAAGAAGGCAATAAATTTCACATAGGTCTGGGCTTCACCTGATGTAGAATAACGAACCAAACATAACGCGCAAATAGATCATGTAATGACCAACAATAAGTATTTCAAGTCAGTACAGTAGTTAGGGCAACAAGTGAGTGGCGCATAATATTTACAGTGACCAACAACTGGCAAAATATCATAATTCAAAATTAAACCTGTACAAAGCATCAAAGTCGGAAAAAACTAAACACCTACCGATTAAAAGATGTCGGGTAATAAAAAATACATTCTGCGAAGCCAATGAAAAAGCAGCCATTAGGTTAGGTTTCAGTGGTTGACACTTAGGCCATTTTTGGCCCATTGTGATACCACGCATTCACGCTACATCATTAACCCATTCACCTATTCACCTACTCACACATCTTCAGTATTACCACCTGCACATTGCAAGCTCCATGTCAACCTGTACATTGACATGGACGGTGGGTCGGCGCTGAATTCTGCACTCCATCAGAGGGTCTTAGTTGTGTTTATTAACATCACCGATCGTAATCGATGATGAAAATTCGATTTGCATCTAGCCTCTGACGGGATTCGAACCCAGTACCTCCCGGTCCAAGTGCCGAAGCTTTAACCACTGCACTACTTGTCCGGTCAAAGCAGCCATTAGTGTAGAGCAATACTGGAAACAAATCTAAGAAACGTATACCGAAACAACTATCAGCACACTCGGGTCAGGTACCAAGAATTCAGACGTAAAATCCCTGGATCAAAACATGGGCATACTATATCAATCAATGCGTGTGCAATAATCAATAACGAATCTCAAGAAAGGTGATCTAACGGCATGTATAAATTGGCACGTTGCCCCTCTTCAACATAACCATAAATATATTAGCAATTATTTATTAGCTTCTATAGAATTTCACCGATAGTCAATACGATTTTAAGAAAATAACAATCTGGCTAGAGACCAGGTACTGTATTTTTGAAATCGGTTCAAATTTCCCCAATCGGAATACAATTTGTTACGAAATTCTTCGTATTATTCCAATTTTACCCACTCGGAATTTTTCCATTAGTACGGGGAAAAAATAAGGGAAGATCGGATCCTGTAAGGGGAGATTGGATCCTGTGGTATCACAATGGGCCATTATTGGCCTAAGTGTGCGATAGCAGCCACTCTAACCTAACCTAACCTAAGGGGAAAAAATTATGTTTCTTAATTTAAAAAAAAGAAAATAAATTTACAACAATTATTAAAGTAGCCGGCGAAAAATTCAAATAATACTAAGAATTTCATAGCAAATTGAGACTTGTACCCCTGTGCTCTCGCGGAAAAATTTATTACTACGAAAAAGAGTTTAGTCGGGCTTTTCTATGAATTATCTATTAAAAGTGACCTTGGAAAGTTTAATATTATTTGTAAATTGTATTAAAATATAAAAACTATAAATTAATCTACAATTAATATTAAAATTATCGATTTAAAAATGGAAAAAGTGTCTCGGGTGTATCTGAAGCAAGCTTCATTTTTTTCCACTGGTAGCGTTTTCTATACTTTCCCTAGCCTCAATCGCATTCAGATTGAACAAATTTTCACCGATTTCAAGAATACGGCCCCAGGGCGAAATTACTCCAATGTTATATTAAAACAAAACGCATCTTCATTGAGCACTCTAATGATTAGAATTCCTCACTGCACCTACTTTGATCTAGCAATAGAAGTTGCCCTCAAAATAAATATCAAAAAAACCACATGATGAGGCTAAACACACCAATAGAAACGTATAAGTTGATTGTGAAAAAAACATCAAACTGAGAATTTTTAATTCGATGGGAAATCAGTGTTGCTGCGTACGGTTGCGAAATCTGGAATTACGCACACATGCGAGCAACAATAAGCTACACGTATTTGTAAATAAATGCCTTAGAAGAATACTGATGGTCCAATAAAATAACAAATATTGACGTCCTTGAGATGGAACATTGGTTCATATATTGAGAAAGTAGCAAAATTAAATGACAAGAAGGCCTTCTGAAATGAAACCCACACGAGAGAAGGAAAGACGACCAGCTGCAACATGGAAACAAACGATACTAGAAGAAGCAAAACAACTCGGAAATTTGTGCGAGAAAATGAAAGCAATAAACCAAACAGAGTTTGATGGTCCAGCCCAGTAGACTCCGTGTGCTTCTAAATTGTAGATAAACAGAACAAATATTGCTTTATTTATCAAGTAAGCGTTTGGTCATATTTTAGCATTTATTAGGATTATGAACCCGAGGAACTTGTACTCGTATGGTCAATATTTTTTTACCAAAATTGTTTTACGCTTTACCATTTTATTGCGTGGTCATAATGTTGAACATTGTAAACGGTCTTTCAATAGGGACGTTTGCAATTTGTTTGGTTATAGCAGCCATGTTGTTATAAACGTTGTCAAATCTATTGTGAATTGTTCAATATATAGTGTATGGCAAATTACCATTGAAGCTTATCGGCCAACATAACTTTCACAAACATGCGGTAAAAGCCTTGCACCATTTAATCCTCCCAACATAGGCCCTATTTAATACCGATTTTTATCGTGTAAACGTTTTAATTTTTTTTAACTTTGTTCATATAATGATTTCCCAATTTAACCGTATATAACATATACATAAATGTGCTTCATTACCTTATCATATTTTTCAATGTGAAGAAAGAATTTTGATAATTGCAAACACAGAAATATTGTCGACGTCATTTTCTTAATTTTCTACATACATTGTCTACACGTGTAGAATATTAATTATATACTCGGTGTAGAAAACACGGCACAACACTGACGGAGAGTCATGCTAAGATGGAACGTGTTGCAGTTGATAGGAGCAATTGTGCTAGGATACGACGGGGTACAGAAAGTATCAAGTACATGATGAGTAAATACTGGAAAGCGTCCAGATAGACGACAAATTGATCGAATTGTCAAGCAGTAAGAGGCCGCAAAAATAACGTAGCTGAACAACGAAGATAAATGGATAAAAATCGATCCGCAAATAAATCAGAAGCGCAATACGATCAGAGTGGGAGATTTGCCAATTTTCGACCAGGTGACTTGAAATGTATGAATTGCTGTAGAAATTAAAGGTTTGGAAAATAAAGTATGTAACTTAAATCGCATTAAATATTTTTTTTAATGACTGGTTGTTATGAATCAAATGTTTTTGTAATGTGCTGAAATAAACAAATTTTTGGAATGTAAAGTAAAGGTAATGCAGTTTTTCCAAAGGTTTCGGGCCAGCCCGAATTATTATTATTTTATAATGTGCATTGATATACATTAAGATCAGTGCTTGTATATTTATACGGCCATATCACAATAAAATATCACATTAAAGTTTGTATGTATGCAGGCCTGCTGTCACGAAAATTAACCCCCCAACAAATGGAGCGGACATTTTTTTGTTAAGTTTTATTTTAACTTTATTTATGAATTGTGGAAGATTACAATTGACATCGATCGAGATTACACCATTCTTTCTTTGGCATTAAAATCACAAACCAAACATAATATCGTATCCTACTTAGAACTAGTGCGTCCATATTACGATTAGCCCGGTGATTGTCCAGTTAAGGATTGAACAACGTTTGGATTGAAAATCTATCGCACACCTAAACAAATTCACAATATTAAAAACTGACATGCATTTTTAGTGTAAAACTAACCATTCCCAACATCTTTTACACAATAAAATTTAATGCATTTCGCGCTAAAAATACTAATTACCTGTGTCACTCATTAAATTTGATTGGGCACCGCACAAAAATTATACAAATGAACGACAATCAATTATGCAACACGAACACACAATAACACTGAAACATGTAACATATACATTTGGTGTCTAGATATGGAATGGCGCAAAGCATAATTTTTAAATTTCTTCCAAATAATCATAACCATATGGCATAACAAGTTAGTGATCCGGCACGTGATTTTTATCACAAAAAATTATCATAAAAACCCTTTAACGTACAGAATAACAATTTTTTTTATTTACCATTATCGTTGCCTTTATGTGATAACAATCTCTTGTGTACTGTGTGTGTGTGATGAAGTTTTTCTTTGGCAAACAACAACAATGAGTAACAAAACCGAAAAACTATACCAACATAAACGACAAATTGGAATTCTAAGTTTCCCTATTGTGTGTTACTCGTATATCCACATATAGTTTGACGGTTTTAACGATTATCATTGGTGACCTAAATATCAGGTTAGTGTTTTTTTTTGTGTCTCCTTGGGAATAATATCAATATACCACCTGCTGTTGTTGAATGAAGAAAATTTATTTTTTATCTGTGCGGTTCGAACGCCGTTGTTTGTTGAATGGAAAAATAATAAAAAAAAAGTTAATTTTCTAAACCAAATATTTAGGTATAAGGGTTGTGAGTAAATGTGCAGATACATAATATACGATATAGGCGCAAGGTGCTGGACAAATTTTAATTTTATTCTGGTGACATATTTTTGATGTGTGCCCTGCTTAAACGATATTATGGCCACATAAAAATGATAATCAATAAATTTGGCTAAATTATTCACAACAAATATGCCGCATAAGAATATTATAGTTGTGTTTAATATTTTTGAGGGTATACCATTCGTGTATTGTTTCCTGCAAACTATTGTGTTTATCATACCGTATCTCTAATCAATAATTCGACAGAATACATAATATAAACATATACAGTGTACATTACATAAACTTATTTTCATGTTGATCCCAAAGTTAAGTTTTAGCATATAAAATATTCAAATGAATTAACAGGACACCGCACCAATGTAACCTCGAACATATACAAATACGATATACATTTATGTATACACCACACAAATCCCAATATATTTTCGTATCCCAAAAAGTTATTGTCCTTAAATAAATCACACACAAAACAGCAACAACAAAACAAATCCAAATCATTCAAATTCCCATGATACTGGAAAAAAGGGACGATATACACACAATGACATGCAAAGGTGAAAAAAATGTCAATTTCTTCATGTTTTTTTATATTTTGGGTGACACATTTTCCAATATTTTTTTTTGTCCATAAAGCACACTATTGTGAGCTTTGATGTTGTTGTTTATTGGCGCCCCCGCATATAGTCATCGCACGATTTATACATCACTGAGTAATCACAATATGCCGCCTATATACAATAGAAACAATACCGGTATACAATGATGACAATCAACACCTTGTTGTTATTTTTCTTATATTTTCATCCATCATTTTACCGTTATTTTTTTCCTAGGTCATTTTCCATTCATTTTCCATCCAAGTTTTTCGTATCCGGTTTTTTTTTATTTTTATTTTTTGTGTGTCATCCATATTCACGTCATTTTAAGGACCAAAATATAGAGAAAAAATCAATAATTCCAAAAATGCCCCCATATTTCGTTAGGCTTATTGTTTATATATTATATGTATGTGTTTGTTGGATAGTACTTTTAGGAAACATGTGCTGCTAAATTGAATGAAATAAAATTTATTTTCGGTAATATAAAGGATTTCCAAATGACATATTGTTTCAAGGACATGCCTTTATAAATTTTTTTTAGAGAAATATCGCCAAACAGCAAGGACATCAAAAAATCAGTCATTTAATTTAATCCTCACTAAAGGCTATAAAATACAATTTTAATTTAAATAATGCTGAGAGAAAAAACAGGTTCCCAGCATTTTAATCTTTGACATCCTTTTGGCAGATTTGGCAGATACAGGGTTTCCATTTTGGTTTAAACATTTTTCAAGAATATTGGTAAAAGGATGGAATCGAAAACATTTGTATGTTGGATTGTAACTGTAATTTATATTTCTGCGATTTCTTAAACGTTGATAATACAATTTTTTTAGCGGAAAGATCGGCTACCTGAATTACAGACAGAAAATTCAACCTTAAGAAGTACAAGATAAAAGTGAGTGAAACGGTGGATCTAATAAGACCAACCACATCAACAAAGCCACCTACGCCTGAAAAACAGAAACCAACTTGGAGCACAGGATGCTTCTTCAATTGATGCAAATGCAAGTGGTCCAGGCTGCCAAATTTGTTCAATAAGGTACCAAAATGAACTAGTGAGGTCCTAGATTATACAAGAAGCAAAGCGCTTATTTTACGGAGCCCTAAATAAAATAGCTGATTAATAAAGAATTTGGCGAAAATGTTTATGGTTGATTCAAGGGGCGTGAAAATAAATTTAATGACACAACGACTTGAACAAAAAAGTTCGATGGCGAGATTCCAAAAAATTTAAAATTATAAAATGCAGTTCATTGCAACAGTAAAATATAAGGGGCCACATGTAAAGCAGCTCAATGCGTGCTATTTTAGCGTTCGAAAAAAATCAGCAAAGGAATTAGGAAATGGACTGTGACATGTTAGAGAACTATGTACGAACAAATTCCAAAGTAAGCGAAAACTAAGTGAAGAGAGCATGCAAGACCAGGAAATAGAAAAAAAAGTAAAATAAATTAAAGCTTAATTAAACTTATTTGCCGAGAAATCCACAGTCGGTTGATTTTGTTGCGATCTATAGAATAGATAATTCAACTAAAACGAGTGTGGGTCTATGAGCTATAACCACAACGCCAATAAGAGTTTTGGCCGACAAAGTTGGCCGATACAACCAAATCGCTACCAAACCACATACAGCCAACAAAGTCACATCGAGAACCCCCACATCATTGCCTTCCAGCTCGTCGAGATCCACATCGTTGAAAATCACGTATATGATATGGATACAGTAATTCTGGAATTAGCAAAGTGTAAATTTGCTTTAGCGGTGTTGGTATCGGAGATGTTAGCAATATAAGTTAACCTTATATTTCTACAAATTTTGATAAAACCAATATGAATATCAGAAAAATTTGTACCACTAAAGCACTGACATAGTCGTCGGCCACATTGCCAATAGCGTAAGCAAAACAGTTTTATGAGTTTTATTGCTCATATATAAAAAAGTGATGTTTTGTATGCATTTTGTCCTCTCTTTGGGCTTTTTTTCAGCAAGAGAAATTTCTGGAATGCATTGATACTGGAACGATTCAATGCGGGGTCACGGAGTATTACTGCGAAAGAATTTTGCACCTCGATAGTTATGACAGACTGTATAGCAAGCCAATTTCGTTGAGTGTTTTTTGTAATATCTGGTTTTGGCTAGATAGTAGCTGCGGCTCGGGAAGGGTATAGACCATGTGAGTGTCGGTTTTGTGGTTGTGTTGGCGTTGAGCTGGTCTACGATATGGGATCTCGTTAACAGTTACCGACTGTTCGTATATGCCAAGTGTAACGGCGGTATGATTGTCGACGTGGCTTGAATTTCTGTTGTGAGTATATCGCAGATGTGGTTGTGTTGACAATGTCGTTGTTTGGTATATATGGTTCACATTAACAATACCAAAACCACTTTTCCAATCTTTGAATTTCACTTTACTTTTCATACATGGCTTTAGCTTTGGCGGAAACACTTATCCGATGTATTTTGTGGGGGACGATATGAGTTTCGGCGATGAGGTTATGTCGCGGCATTGTAGATATTTGCGGGTATTTAGATAATATCGTTGTGTTTGTCAGCGATATGATGATTGACGGTGTGTGTGTCACCGCTGTGGTGGTCGCAATTTCGGTGTAGGCGAAGTGCTTTTCGGCGGTCTAGTGTATTCTAGTTAAGCTTTTTTTATTAGATGTCCTTTGGAGGTGTGGATTTCGGCGATGGGGGTGTCGGAAAAATGGCGGATTGGCTACCTAGTTCTGTGCACTTTTGTCGACCGAAATTTGTAACGGTGGTGCAGTTGTGTCACCAAGAAAATTCTGAAATATTCTGTGAAATGCCCAGCACGAATCGGCATTGCTCACAACCAAATCAAAAAAAACATACTAAAACTTGCTGAATAATTTCATAATTGATATTACTTCAATATAAAATCATTTTTATATTTGCGTTCTGGGTAATTTCGTAACTGGTCCTATTTCAATATAAAATCAATTGTATGTCCGACAAATCTATTAAATGCCCAGCACGAGTGCTTACTAATCGCAAACACACATCAATAAAATTCTAGAACATTCTGAGAAATTTCGTTATTCAATAAAAAACCAATCATTGTTGTGAACAATTTCGATTCGTGCTGCTGAATATGAACAGCAGCACGAATCGAAATTGCTCACAACAAAACCAGAATAAAATTATTATATGCTCATTATTTGTTCAACATTTTTCTTCAAATTTACCTGATTATACCCTGTTGCCACGTGGTCGGGGCGATATCAAAATTCCTGTACGCGGTTGCCGGCCATGTTGCGGGTCGGCGATATTATTATCGGATTTTTCTATTCTAGCAAGTACGTGTTTTATCAGTGATTCTTTATCTAAACAGAAACCAGAGATAACAAAAATAAAATTCTAAAGAAGCGTGCAATCGCAATTGAATAAGCAAAATTAAAAAGCTAAACATAAAGCCGATGTTAGCTAGCACCATTATGCGCACCTCATAAACACCCGCGTACTGGATAATGACTTGATGGTATAAAAACTGGGAGTAATGGCTGGGGGTAATGAACCGAGAAGTAAATGGCGGAGTTAATTTGCCGGGAGATAATTTGCCCACATAGGTAGCTGGGAATATTGTACGGGGAGGGGGACTATCCTGAGCGTAAAGTCCTAAAACCAGTTTAATTGAGGTTCAATTTTTTCTTCTTTCTCCTTGTTGGATCATTTCAACATTACAAATACTTACCTTACATCTCACTCTGAAATACGTTTAACATATAAAGCATACAAATGTGCAATTAACTTTATACTTACCCTTTATATACTATACATAAAAATGCAATTCCCTAAAATAACTAATTAAGAATTAATTTACAACTTTGTATAATTTAAATTTGTATACTTAAATTTACTTGTATCAAAGATTATTACTTACTTTTATCGAATCGAAAATGTCTAAATGTCATCCAAGTGTCAATTGGTGGACGAATTCCTGTGCATTATTTTTAGTTCAATGCATGATTGAATACCGAAATTTAAGATCGATGCGACACCTGTGTTTGATTTTTTTCACTAAACGACGATTTTTGGATTGGTCGTTGCTATTTTAGCAAAGCAGTTCACATGGATAGCATACATATACAAAAATAGTTGTGTTCAAACACAAATTTTTTTATACACACATATTAAAAAAACAAACCAAATAGCAACCAAAAATACTAATGCCGAGATGTTTTTTGGTTACTATTTTTACTTTTACTATTTTACTTTTAATTATTTAATACTAGCTGACCCGGCGAACTTCGTACCGCCTCAAAATCAATAAATGTTTTTTAAAGCTATTAGCTTAATAAAATTGAGTTTTTTATTAAGATTAAATAAATTAAATGAATATTCCAAATTAATTAAATTCAATGAAATTACAAAAATCAAAATGAAATATATTTTAATTACATTGAAATGAATGTAATTCACGTGGCAGCAAGGCTTTCGTTTTATTGAATTGAATAGAAATGGTTCGCGTAGCATTATTGCACTACTTTCTTTTAAACTATTTGCTGGGTGAGTTGCAATGGAGTCGAGTCCCTTCATTGTAGCACCTTGTGATATACGACATTTTTTGTTTTATTGTTAGGTGCGAGAACGAATAAAGCGGATGGTTTACCGACACGTGAACATGCTACGTACAATTGGCCGTGAGAGAAACATTCATTTTCTAGATTCAGGCCACAAACACTCAAGGATTGGCCTTGTGATTTGTTGATCGTCATGGCGAATGCAAGACGAATCGGAAATTGAATTCGTTTAAACTCGAATGGCAAATCGGTTGGGATCATCGGAATTCTCGGAATGAGAACTTCCTCACCTTTGAACTTCCCTTGAAGTATCGTCGCGTGAATTACATTGCCCATGAGTTTTCTCACCACCAAACGCGTTCCGTTACATAGTTTTGGTTGATTCAGGTTTCGTAGCATGATGATTATCGAGCCAACTTTTAGTTGTAAATTGTGCGGTGGCAAGCCAGGTAGATCCAATGAGTTTAAAAATTCAGTTGGATAGTTGGTTGCTTCGTCTTCGTTTGTCACACAGTCAATAGATTTGAAGGAATGAAGTGGACCGACGATTAGATTTTGAATTGTAAAATTTAAGTGATCCACATCTTTGTTCTTTGCCGCAAGAATTACTCGTTCACTCACCCAATTGTGATTTTTGTGGTTAGTAATGATGTTCGGGAACACTTTGTTGATGAGCTCGTCCGTCGTTGAGACAAAAATGCAAAAGTTCTGAGGAAACGAAATCAATCCGTTCGATTTGTCGACCGGAACACCGCCATTACCGATAGTCAGCAATTGCTTGGAGAATTCTTCGGCAGATGGATCGTTTAACAATGCAACTCGCATGTTTGTCGTCAGCTGAAGTTTCTTCACATAACACCACAGAGTCGATGATTTGAGGCAAGCGTTTATTTCATCAGCAGCGGTCGATCTTGGAATAACTGGTACTGTTTGACGGAAATCGCCAGAAAGTAGAATCATTGCGCCTTCAAAACATCTTGAGTCATTGCGTAGATCTTTCATAGTTCTATCGAGTGCTTCCAATGCGCGTTTGTGCGCCATTGTACATTCATCCCAGATGATGATTTTACTTGCTACCAAAACTTTCGCCATTGCTGAGTGTTTTGCAATGTTGCATGTCGGGTTTTCAGCCGATTGAAGGTTTAACGGTAATTTCAACGCTGAATGAGCTGTTCGGCATCCTTCTAGCAATGTGGCCGCTATCCCAGAAGAAGCAACTGCTATAGCAATATCGGATCTCGCACGAACAGTGGCCAAAATCAATGACATGAGGAATGTCTTCCCAGTTCCACCGGGCGCATCGAGGAAAAATAATCCACCATTTCCATCATGAATTGCCTTCATTAACGTATCGTACACTCCTTTCTGTTGGAGGTTCAACAGTGGTACATTGGTTCGAACTGATTGGTTCAATGCATCTCGATCATATTCATGTTCACGTTCCAATTCTCGATTGAAAGCGTCGTTCATTCCACGACATGGCGTTGGCATTCCTAATTTGACTAACAAACTGCCGCACATGCGAAAACACATGTCTTCGATCAAAAGCAAAGCCTGGTTATGTATCTCCTCATTCACCTCGAGATCGGGATTTCCGAAACTGACACGAATTCGATGTAGAATGTCTTCTGACATGTCATTCTTGTACTTGCTCCATAGTTCACGTGGATTTGATGGGAAGCATGTCGAAATAATGATATCAAATAATGTGCGTATCTGGTTTTGAGTTGCAGAAATAATTGATTCAGCGATTGTCATGTCCCAATGAGTATCGTTTTGAAGCAAGTTGAGCTGTTGACATGCAGCACGAAATGTTGGGCACACTACACCATTGACAGTTCGAAGTGATTCAAATGATGTCGGCCCACGAATATTCACCAGCAACAACCGCAAGTAGAAGCATTCGTCATTCTTCGGATGAACTGTGTAAATGCGACCAAGAGCATCAGTAGAACGCACATTTGGATGATCAGGAACCTCATCGCCTTGCTTCCGACGTTGAAATTTTTTTGATGAGGCGTTCCAAGTGTAATAACGTGGCATCTCAGAGTAGAGCAATGTTCGTGCAAACGGATCACTTTGACAAATCGAAAAGAAACTGGTCAATGTTGTTGCTGGAGGTGTCTCAGCACGTTGAGCAACATTCGATGAGTTGAAATAAACTCGTTGACCATTCTCCAGATGCACCGCCAAATGTACAACAGTGGGATGACGTTCATGAATAGGGAATGAGAATATACGCCAAATCGCCTCATTGCAGCTCACATATCGACCAACTTGATAATGCGTGATTTCATCGTTTGTTTTGGGATTTTGAACACCAAAAACTGCCATATCGCTACCTTTCGTGACATATTTACAAATGTATTTTATGGACTTCACTGAAATGCAGTACTCCACGTTGCAATGCGCCTTGAATGTTTTGGAAAGAAGTGGCGAATATGGAACAATCCAAGTGTTGTCGACCACGAACTCATTTCCTCTCACTATCGTTGTGATAGTTCTACCGTTATCATCGGCTGATCGACGCCGGTACAGTGGATAACCATCATTGCCAGTGATAGTCTCTGCGGTTAAATTTCGTGGATAACGCTTGGAACACTTGTTGTCGACCATGCACGGTGATTGGGGATTGATGGAGCCACACGGACCGTGAACCATGCTCGTAATTACAACATCATGCAGGTCTGGATCGGTTTCGGGATCAGGAATCTCGGCACATATGATGTCATCTATTTGGTCTGGTCGAATTTTTTCGGCTAACCAAATAAGAATGTGAGCATGCGGCAAGCCTCGTTTCTGCCATTCAATTGAATACATCCAACATCGAGTATCCCCAAAGACGCAATGCCTAACAATGTAGTTCATCAGCGACCGGATTTTTTGTTTGAAGACACGTGCGATGATGTCGTGCCGATCACTTGTTATTTGCCCGGGTAGCAACAGTTGAACAATCTCTATCCATTTCGGATTGCAAGTAAAAATGATGAATAAATCTGGACAACCGTAATGACGAACATATGTCATTGCACCTTGCGCATATTCATGCATATGACGCGGGCTGCCAATGTACGTCGCCGGTAGAATAGTCAATCGACCAACATTAGCTGCATCTCCTTCGGTGCTGATTGCATCGCGTAAATGGATATATTCCTCCGAACGCAGTTTAGCTTGGTTCAACCGAATGAAAATGAGGCGCTCTGTTTCGATTTTGACGTACATGTCGACGATATATTGCTGAAGCAAACGACGAAATCGCAGCAAATAGTTGTCAGCATTTTGACGAATCATCAAACGATATGCATAATAATTCATCGAGCTAACCTTCTTGTTAGTTTCCTCACCTGAAATGAAATCAGTAAAATTAGTGTCATAATCTAAATTATGATATCAGTACTCACCGCTCAATGGATTTATCATGTTGATATTGAAGTGATATCCATCGTCTCCTTGCCAAAACATCAGCGGGTATTGCAATGTATCGTATGAACGGTGTGTTTCATTTGTTCGTTGCAGTTGTCCAGTGTCGCGACGTGTAAGCACAATATCGCGCGGTTCCACGCTTTCACCAACAATCACAATTGCGACTTCATCTATTGTTGGAGCATTAAATTGGCGTTCGTGTGTTCCAGCGGGTCGTTTATCTGCTCTGATCACGACTTTGCAGTCGTCACTTGGCATGCGATCCAACGCAGATTTAAACAATCGAACCAATGCATGATGTTCATGGAGTAGTTGCTGCAAATCTTTCAGAACTATCCTTTTCATTGCTGTATTGATCGTTTGGCGCCGATCAAGTTGATCCTCCATATTGCCCATAAAGTATATTTGGATGAATTTATGCTGTCTATCTTCAATCGGTTGCAATGACCCAATTCGGTGGTGAATTTGGCCTTGAATCTGTAAAGTCGAAGACGAAGTCAGAATTATAGATTTTTGATCACCAAAAGAAAATGAATGTTTACTCTCTCGAGCAGAAATGACCTTAAATGTTGGATTGAATCCGCGTTCTTCGATAATGTCTGCTCCAAATGAAGTCATTTGGAAACATCCGTTGTATCTTTGAGTGTTGGATAGAAAATGTCGTGATTCTGGTGTCTCGCCACGAAGCAATGAACGCAACAGTTCAGGTGGTGCAGGCAATAATGGCAATCTCACCTTGCCACTGAGACAGCACAATCCAGGCGTTTCTCCAGCGAACTTCAATGCACCGCAATGGTCGCACACAAACTCCATTGGGCCAATTCGAACGAAAGGCTGCGAGTTGTAGTCAATTGTGCAATCGTATTGAAACGCTATTCGATTCAAATCAACACTTGAAGGATTTCTTCTTGCGCGTCGAAAATTATCTCGTTGTTGATCTGTGCGATAAGCTCGACGATTTCTCATTGTCAACTGAGCCATTTGACGTACTGCCTCTCTTTGTGCTTGTCTTTGTGAAGCGCGAAGTCGGGCCATACTAACGCGGCGCACTTCTCGTGTGATTTCTTGTTCATCTGCAGTGGATTGATTCGCAATAGTCCGAAGTCTAATTGCATTACGGCTTCGTGGTGAAAGATTAGATCTTCTGGCTCGCGGCATTGTAAATAATACTGGAAAATTAATCACACAATCCAAAATTACATAATCAATTATCGATGTGCGCACAATCACAAATGTGATAACCTCACAAAGTGAACATCTTCGAAGGAAACTTACCGTTTAAAAATCCCGATCGAAAATAGAATTCCGCAGAATAAAAAAAAAATTAAAAAAACCAAAAAAAAAAACTGGTGTCCGGTGTTGGGACACTCTGTACCACTAAAAAAATTACGTACTATTGTACGCAAAAAAGTACTGTTTTCTTATTGTTATTGGCATACACCACACAACCTCTTATTTCACTAAATTCCACCACTTATTTTAATATTATATGCTAAACCACAAACCACTTAACTAATATGAAATAACCAAAACCAAAAATAAATTAAATTTAATATTAAAATCGCAAAGGAAAAAAACTTTTTTTGGAGCTGTCAAAATCTACTATTCGCACTGAAATCGTAACTCGGACGAAGATTTTATCTATATAAATAGATAAGTAGATGAAATAAAAAAAAAATTGGATAAAAAATAAAATGGTAAATGTGCATGCAGCCTCCAGTCGGATTCGTATCCAGTACCTTGCAGTCCAAGCGCCGAAACTTTAACCACTGCACCACTCGTCACATACAAACTACACCTACATAATTCATATAAAAAAAAAGATTTTTTATTAGATTTTTGGGGCTTCCCTTTTGAGTTTTTCCGACTTTTCTTTTTTCCTAAACCACCACTGTATTGAGACGAACAAAATAAAAAAAACAAAATGTACTAAATATATGAGAAAATGAATTTTCTTGATAACTTTTTTGTTGGTGAATTTTTCCAATGTTTTAATAGTTATTATGCTATTCGGAACGGAGTCAAACTCAACAAAAGAAAGATCATAAAAATCGGTCCAGCCGTTCTTCAGTTATAAATGGTGTAATTAACCCGACTTTGTTTTATATATATAGATTAAAATTGAGTTGTAGCTTCTTTGTTTTGAAATAAACGGTAACCCACCAAATCTCCTCCAGCCAGCATATCGAATTTGGTTGTTTTCAACATTTTCTTGGTCGACTAAATTATTTGGACAATATTTCTTTTGGTAGTATAACCCTTTTCCGCAAACCAAAAATTATGTAGGCATACATATGCCTTATCTATTCGATCAGTAGTGTCTGTCGATGTATCCAAATTCGTCCAGACAATTTTACAGCGAACAACTAAAATCCCAAATTTATTTAAAATCACCCTTCTAGCTCTTCATTGCGGGTAATTAAATATTATCGTTTTATAATCGAGTTTTCCATATTATATGTCGGAAAATGGGGTTTTAACCAAAAAGCTTCATCTCCCAACAAACAATATGTTAAAAATTGGACCACCATCAAAAATCTCATTATTAAAGGGCACATTTAGTATATTAGCAGCGAGTCTCTCCCCAATTTTTGATACTTTCAGTACTCCTCCGTTGCTCTGACGTTCTTGAGATCCAACCTCAATAAGGATAAAACAATACTGGTAATCTCAAACAGCTAGTAATATAATAAAAAAAAAAATTTATAAATGTAAAACGCAAACCCAGAACCGGGTGGTGCCTGTAAATAATATATAGATGAAGCACTAATATACATGCTTACATAAATAACTTATCTCTAGATTTATATGTTTTCCATCTATTGCACCAGCGCCATTTGGAAAATTCCAAAGATGGTTGAACCCCTCTGCAATAGCCAACTAATCTTGTTGAGTAAGAAGAGGCTGGACTTCATCATGAAGGCAATGGTAAATTGCTTATATAATGTTACAGTAATTATGTTACATGCAGTACTTTTGTGGCAACAAGAAATATTAATTTCGTCAATTAATAATTAATCTTAATAATTACCCCAAAATGTGGTCTATAAATTTACATACACTCACTGCAAAATAAAGAGCATACGTTTATATTTCGTCGTTATATTTAGTTACCAACTTACAGATAAGAAATCATAAATGTACTGTAATGAATGAGTGACAAGCAAGAATAATGATGATGGACCGGTTCGCACACCGACATGGAAAATTGTAATGATGTTGGTTCATAAATAAAAAGTTTTTGATTTTAATTTCGCTGCTTGAATGTTATTACGGTGTTGACTAGCGAACGGCAACAAGCCAAACAAATTGTGAAAATAAATTGTGATAAATATATTATACTGATTTAAAATATAAAATAATAAATAAATTTAATGTAATGTGATTATTGTAGCGTCTTTCAATTAATATAAAATTAAATAAATTAATTGTGCCTGTAAAAGAACGCAAATTATACAACAATAATTATTCACGTTCATAATACGTTTTTGTCATACAATAATAATTAGCGAGTGATAATAAAAAACAATAATATTTGATAATAATTGGTGACCATCGACGATCCCGTTTGGGACTTGAGTGATCTGAGCAACGTAAAATAAAATAAAAAAAAAAAAACACAATTTGTATGGTGCTGTTAGATAAACGTACGATAATAATATTTACGTATACGTACAATAATAATAATACAAATCAATCGAAGAAATAGCATGCGATAAAAGAAAATTAAATTTGTATTGTGAATTCAACGGAAATAAAAATATACATTCGAGAAATTGGCCGTATGAAAATTAGTCGATGCATACTCATACTCAACCAGCAGTTATATAGTCAACTATAACGGTTCAACAACCACATTTTTTTTTCGGCAAGTTAGTTGGAAGCTCGTGACGGTGTTGTGGTGCAATATTTGGAGCATAGTTTTCGCAGAATTTTATAAGCCAACAAACAGTTTTGTATAATCATCGACGGTGTACAGCAATATCAAAAAAAAAAAAAAAAAAAAAAAGGATACACGGTGATATACACGGCAGATATACACGGTGCATGGTATCCGTTATTCAAGGTCAACTTTAATGAAGATTGAATCAACTACACACAGTTAGATTAAGGTTATTATTGAAAAATTATAAATTCTAGTCAACACTATATTAATCCTAATTTTTTTCTTTAAAATTCTTTTTCATATTTTTTTTTTCACACAACTTTAATACACATGTTTGTAAATGGAACAACAACAAAACAAAGGCAATGATCGGAATTTAAAACTGGTGAGCATTATCATTATTTCAAATTCGTCACTCAATTTTTTTTTTCATAATAAAAATTTACCGTCATAAATTTATTTTTGAATACATATACATGTGTGCATAATCGTACTTAATTATAAATTATAAAACAAATTTTATTACTGTAAGTGGTAAAACATAACACAATACCAAACGCGAAATATATACATATACTCTCATAAGGGTTTGGTTGCGATTGTACGATATAAGTGAGTGTCAGTACCAGTGTTATAGAATTCATTACGAAGTGAATTTCAATTGTCTAACTTTTAATTTTCGGGAAGAATAAATCTTATTTTCTTATTAACAAAGATGCCTAATGAAAATGATAACGATAACCAGGATGATAAAATTAAAACGAATTCACATGTAGATAGAGTTTCGATACCCTTTCCTCCTTATTGGCATAACATGCCTGAAGTTTGGTTTATACAAATAGAATCCCTATTCCTTATAAAGAAAGTAGCGAAAGAGTCGAAATACTACCACGCTCTAGCCGCATTACCTCCTGACGTAATCTATAGTATACAACATATTATCAACGATGCAGACATGGATTCTGAAAAAAAGTACGGATTACTAAAATCTACGCTAATAAAAACTAGATCAATGACTGAGCAAGAGAGGATCGAAAAACTTTTAAGTACCACAGACATCGGGAATCAAAAGCCTTCAGCGATGTACAATAGCATGATGGCATTGGCAGGCCAATCAGGATTCGCGAACGAAAATCTATTAAGAACCTTGTGGTTTAAAAAACTACCGCAACAAGTTCAAATGGTCCTAACTGCAAGCGATGATAGCCCCATGTCTACACAAATTGAGATTGCAGATAAAGTGTGGTGCATAATAAATCCAACTAATCCATTCATAAGCGGAGTGGCAACCACCTCAAAAGCTTCTAATAAAAATCCTTTAGATATTGAAGGCCTAACAAAAGCCGTTAACGAATTAAGATCGAGATTTGATAAGTTTAGTGTTTCCCCAACGCAGAAAGGGCAAAGTCATTCATCATGGAGAGGTCGATCAAATTCTCGGTATAAAAATCAACTCTCAAATTATAAACACAACCGCTCAAGAAGTCGTGGAAATAATTATAAATGTTGGTACCACCGGGTACATGGCTACCGTGCACGAAAATGTGGTGGAGAAGGTTGTACCTTCCAAAATAAAAAACCTGTTACCACTAATTCTACTTCGGAAAACTAAGCAGTCCCAATGTTATTACGACGGACATTGGGACCTGTACAACACGTCGGTTAATTATTAAATGTCCCAAAACTCAACTTAATTTTTTAATAGATACCGGCGCTGATGTGTCAGTGATACCTAAATCGTATTGTCGCGAATTACCAGCTGAATCGGAAGATATTCTCTTTGCTGCAAATGGTACGCCTATAAAAACTTATGGGACAAAACTCCTTCAAGTAGATCTTGGGTTTCGCAGGATGTTTCATCATACCTTCATAATTGGGGCAGTTAATCGTCCAATAATCGGAACAGACTTCCTAACCAAATTTGGAATCATAATCGACTTAAAGAATAAACGATTGTTGGATACCAACACTGCAATTACAGTCGCCGCAACCATTTCAACCGTAGTAGATATTTCTCCAAAATTATTTAGTGTCAGTGGGAAATATGGTGATTTAATTAAAGAGTTTGAGGTAATAACAAAGGAACCCAATTATGACACACCGGTGAAACATAATATAGTGCACCACATAATAACAAACGGACACCTTCCTTTCTCACGCCCAAGACGACTATGTCCAGAAAAACATAAAATTACAAAAGAACTTTTCGATCACATGGGTAGAATGGGTCTGTGTCGTCCTTCATCTTCTTCCACTGCATCTCCACTTCATCTTGTACCAAAAAAAGATAGTAATGATTGGCGTCCTTGCGGTGATTATCGCCGTCTAAATGAAGTGACAGTGCCGGATAGGTATCCCTTACCACACATTCATAACTTTACTATGAACTTACATGGTTGCACTATCTTCTCTAAGATTGACTTGGTAAGGGCCTACCATCATATTCCAGTTGCTAGCGAAGACATTCCTAAAACCGCGGTTACAGTTCCTTTCGGTTTATATGAATTTGTACGAATGCCATATGGGCTTAGAAACGCTGCCCAAACCTTTCAGAGATTCATGAATGAAGTCACTCGAGGGTTAAACTTTGTTTTCGTGTACGTGGACGATATTTTAATTGCTAGTAGGAACGAAGATGAACATTACGAGCATCTTCGTCTTGTATTTCAGCGCCTTAGTGATTATGATCTTAGAATCAAGCCTTCGAAATGCGTATTCGGAGTTACGTTGTTGAATTTTCTAAGCCATGAAATCACCAAAGACGGCATTAGGCCTTCGGCGGATCGAATTGCCGCTATTCGAGATTTCCCACCTCCATCGTCTCTGAAACAAGTGCAAAGATTTGTCGGAATGATTAATTACTATCATAGATTCATCGAACACCTGGCAGAAATGATTGCTCCGATCCACGAATACATAGCACAAATGC
The DNA here is from genome assembly GCA_947310385.1 of Nephrotoma appendiculata. Classification (NCBI taxonomy): domain Eukaryota; kingdom Metazoa; phylum Arthropoda; class Insecta; order Diptera; family Tipulidae; genus Nephrotoma; species Nephrotoma appendiculata. The sequence goes on along the minus strand of OX371223.1, from coordinate 93,240,900 downwards.
GCAAGAAAAAAAAAGTCCCATTTACGTGGTCTCAAGAATGCTCATCCGCTTTTGACCGGATCAAAGCAGCATTAGTCAAAGCAACATTATTAGTTCATCCATTAGAAAATGCTAAACTAGCTGTAACATCAGATTGCTCTGGTATCGCTATGGGTGCCATATTGGAACAAGAATACCGAGGGCATTGGTATCCTCTATCATTTTTCTCTCGTAAGCTGAGTCCAGCCGAACAAAGATACTCTACCTTCGATAGAGAGCTGTATGCAATTTACTGCGCACTTAAACATTTTGAATATTTTGTCGAAAGTAGACCTTTAACGATATACACAGATCATAAACCCCTAACAACTGCACTCAAATCGAATTCATCGCGAGATTTCGTACAAGCGCGTCGCTTAAACTTCATTTCTAGATTCACTTCGGACATTCGTCATATAAAAGGTGCAAGTAATATCGTAGCAGACACACTTTCTCGTCCAGAAGATAAACAACTTTCCCTGATAGTTCACACTGGCATTGACATTGATAAACTAGTGGAAATTCAAAAATCCGATGACGAACTCAAATCTCTAATAGGAAACAAAATAAAACGCCAAGGGTCGCAATTTCAACTAAAAATGGTAAACTCTGATTCGAATGAAATCTAGTGCGAGGTATCGACTGGAAAAAGTAGACCTTACATTCCTGTAGAAATGCGTCGCGAAGTATTCGATAAAATACACGGATTGTCACATCCGGGTATTCGTGCAACTAGAAAATTAGTGTCATCAAAATATTTCTGGCCTAAATTGAACATCGACATCGGAAATTGGTCCAAAACATGCATTCCATGTCAAAAATCTAAGGTTCATCGACACACTCGATCCGAACGAGGTCGATTTACCTTGCCTACTGGACGCTTCGAACATATTCACATGGATTTAGTCGGTCCATTACCTCCATCAAACGGATTTCTATATATACTAACCATAATTGATAGGTTTACACGTTGGCCGGAGGCAATACCTCTACGTGACATGAAAGCATCAACAGTAATGCGTGCTTTTGTTGACCACTATATCTCCAGATTTGGCGTTCCATCGGAAATAACGACCGATCAGGGCGGGCAATTTGAAAGCAACTTGTTTGCAGAACTAAGCAAAGTGCTAGGATCACACAAAATACGCACAACAAGTTACCACCCGATTTCAAATGGAATAGTGGAAAGATTCCATCGAACTTTGAAAGCTTCGATATATGCTTCTCAAAATACCTTGAATTGGAGCGAACAACTTCCTCTAATTCTCCTTGGTTTACGAACTTCGATAAAATCCGATTTGGAATGCACTCCAGCAGAATTAGTCTACGGGCAAACATTAACACTTCCTGGAGAGTTACTTTTACATTCGTCAGCTATGGCATCAACTGATCCTTCTTCACTAGTCGAGCAACTGAAATTTAACATGCGCGGTTTAATCCCTCAAGAAACTCGTATCGGGCCACAAAACAACATATACGTACCTAAAGATCTGTCGGAATGCGACTTTGTGTTCATGCGAATAGATAGACTAAAAACTGGCCTGACTAGTCCATACGAGGGACCGTACAAAGTGATCAGGCGGTTACGCAAGTATTTTATTATAGACGTAAATGGAAAGAACAACACTATATCCGTTGATAGACTTAAACCTGCGTACGTTACGGACTTAATTAGCTCACCTTCTGACAAGTATAAACCATCAGTACGCTTCGTAAATTAGAATATATGCACGTTATCATCATCATTATCATCATCTTAAATTGTATTTAAAACCTACGATTTTAAATTCACAAAAAAAGGGGGGACTATTGTGGCAACAAGAAATATTAATTTCGTCAATTAATAATTAATCTTAATAATTACCCCAAAATGTGGTCTATAAATTTACATACACTCACTGCAAAATAAAGAGCATACGTTTATATTTCGTCGTTATATTTAGTTACCAACTTACAGATAAGAAATCATAAATGTACTGTAATGAATGAGTGACAAGCAAGAATAATGATGATGGACCGGTTCGCACACCGACATGGAAAATTGTAATGATGTTGGTTCATAAATAAAAAGTTTTTGATTTTAATTTCGCTGCTTGAATGTTATTACGGTGTTGACTAGCGAACGGCAACAAGCCAAACAAATTGTGAAAATAAATTGTGATAAATATATTATACTGATTTAAAATATAAAATAATAAATAAATTTAATGTAATGTGATTATTGTAGCGTCTTTCAATTAATATAAAATTAAATAAATTAATTGTGCCTGTAAAAGAACGCAAATTATACAACAATAATTATTCACGTTCATAATACGTTTTTGTCATACAATAATAATTAGCGAGTGATAATAAAAAACAATAATAAATGATAATACTTTTGCCTACTCGAAATGCTATAAATATGTAAAACATTTAAAAATTAAATTTAAGGAAACACAAATTATTATAAAAAATTGAAGGGACAGAAGAAGCGGGAAATGTTATGTTAAATTGCCACAGATATTTAATATAATTGTTTGAAATTTTTCAATATTTGTGAACTACAAAAAATGTATGAAACGTCAAACTGTTTCTTATACTTACAGAGTTCAGAGGGATATCAAATCAACATACTTACACAAACAAAACAACATAAATTTTCTTTGCTAAAATAGCAGCGAATTCTTTGGTTTAAACGTACACTTACGCTAATAAATACGAGTAATAATTTTGACACTCTCTCTTATTCCAGCTTTCACTGTTCACTCTGTTAACATAAGTTTAAAAAAATAAAAAAAAAAATTATAAAATAAATTAAATAAACTTTATTACCAAACTTGTGACCTAAACAATTTCTAATTGCGTCTGTTTGACCAGAAATAAATCTGTGATTTTTTTGAAAAACCAGTTATCTGAATTTTTTACGATTTTGAGTTATGAATGAAAATAACCTTAAAATTCCGCATATTTTCAGAAAAATTTTCCAAGTTTTCCAAATTTCTCTCAATTTGAAAAAAAAAATTTTTTAAAAACTATTACAAAAAAATAATTTATTTTTGTTAAATAAAATTATAAGTGTAGCTGTTATTACATTATTTTATATTGCAATTTTGCATTGTAAAATATTAATGTTCTTGATTTCATAGAAACTTTTTAATTTTTAACAAAAAATTTCGTTATTTAAAAACTAGTTATCTTTACTTAAAAATTTACAAAGTTCCTTTCGTTTGTTAGTAAAACGAACTATCTGCAGATATCATTTGAATTCAGATAAACAAAACAAGGTATCTGGTATATTTCGAATTTACAACATAAAACCAATTTTTTTATATATTATTATGTACAGGGGATGGTCGGCGATTGAACGTCGTAGAGGAAAGACGTGTTTTTGTCTCTCCTCTAAATAAGTAAACAATTCAAATCTGTTTAAATTAATTAAATAATATATTAATATTCTAGACTCTAGTATATAAATAAATAAATAATAATATTAATAATAATAGTTGTGTGTTTTAAGTAAGGTGAAAAGTTATATATATTGCATGATTTTATTAATTTGTGTGTGATGCGCTCGCAAGGCGTAGAATATGTATATAACAATTTCGTTGGTATGTATTTTGATGTCGTTGTTTGAATGCATCATACGCATTGTATGTAAATTTTCAATATGTAGGACTTTGTTGATTTGTTTGATGTTTAAGATAAGTGTTTTTTTTCATTTAATTTCTTATTATTAAAGATTTTATTACATATTTTATTACATATAAATTAAAAAAAAAACAAAATTTGAGTATATAAACATATTTATAACTCATAAAGGTGTAGAGTACTAAGTAGTATCCTCATGTAGTGGCAATTTATTCAAGTATTGATTGCGCGAGAAAGGGTTTTTTCAATTCTGTTGTTCTTTTTTGTTACACTTGCTAACAATTTTTGTTTTTGTTTTTGCTAAGAAGACTATGCTTGTTTATTTTGCGTATTTTCTGCTTTTGGTAATTTTGAATCCTATAGGGCCATTCCACACGAGCGTTTTTTGTATTTTGATATTTTTTTTAAACCAATGTTTTGTTCTGCTCTCTCTTAAATAAAATTTTAACTAAAATGAGTCAAATATGTCCTTGAAATATTTTTTATTTCATTTATGTTTGAGTTGTGTGATTGCACAGAAAATTTGTTTAAGTCGCAATTAAAACTTGTATCATAGGTAAACGGGGAAAGAAACGAAGAAAAATCCGGAATTTTTTTTTTTTTTTTTTTTTATTTTACGTGTGGCATGGGCCATATTTTGTTTTGCGCATATGTATGTATATTTTGTATTTAGTATTTTGTATATAATTATGTAGGTATATGGTTTATTTGCTAGCATATTATGTTTTATATGGAGATTGGTATTGGAGGTGTGTGGCGGCCGGCGGGATATGCATTTCAGTATGCTTTGGATATGCTTTTAGCTGTGTATGTGTGGGTGTACGAAGGAACAATGTTCATGATCATAGGAGTTTTTGTTTTAATTTTATTTATTTACATGTTTCATTTTGCATTGTTATATTATATATGTAATAACTTTTTGTGCTTGTGTGTGTAAATGTTTTTCTATACGAAGGAATATTAAAAAAAAAAAGCGATCGAATCATGGATTTTTGTTGTTGTTTTCTTAACGGATTCGCTATTCAGTTGCTCATTTTTTGGCTTTTTCGTTATTGTATGCGTTTTTTTCTTTGGTGTTTCGCTTTTTTATGTGTCAAGTTTGATTTAATAGTTTCAGTAGTAGTAGTAGTAGTTCTAAAATTTCTGTTTTAGATCTCTCTGCGTTTTTTTTTGGGATCGTGGATGGATGATATGTATCAACCGGGACCAATGTTTTTGAGAGTGTTTCTGCGTTTTGATAGTTTTTACGTTTTATTTGGATTTATTCAAATTCATCAGCTTATTTTTTTATATAGATACATATTTGCTAAATTTATGTCTTTAGCGATTGGGGTTGAGATACACTTTTTCTCTATGCTATAGAGAACTGCATTGGGTTTTGACGAGATGTGTGATCAATATACACAGTGGCTGCGAGGATATGGTGGAACTGTATTACAATAAATGTTTCTTTGATGTTTAGAGTAATTTGAATGGAGTTCGTTCATTTTGAGTATGTGATAGGTCGGTGTCTGCGGTTGTGATGGCTGTTCATTGAACATTATGTTTCTCATCGTACGGAAGGTATTCTTCACATATGCTCTATCCTTAGCTATATTTATGTTCATTATTAAGGTGGTGATTCATGTGTAAATTTTGTCTGACTGACGTAGGTAGTGATCACTCTGATTGGTTAATATTTTTTTGTCTTATACGATCAAAATGAAATTCACACGTAAGTGATACATGTACAAAATTTTGTCGTATGGATATATTTTGACATTTTATAAAGCAAGCAACCTAAAAAGTGTTTTTACTTTTGTTCGTTTAGATTTTTTTTTTATTATTTATTCTTTTGTTCTCAAATCTTATACAAAATTGAGCAATGTTCAATTTTTAATTTTTGTCGTACGATAAAAAAATATGGCCGACATTCAACCAATCAGAGTGATTGTTATTTGTGTCTGTCGGATGGGATTTGTACATGAATCACCGCCTTTAAGCGTTTTTGGCTGTGAAGTGTCGATCGACGTAATGGTTTCCCATTGTGCGATGTGTTGAAAGACCAAAATGCTTAATAATAAGTTATCGGCTATTTTAAATTGTTTTGTTTAGGAGTTGACGTAGTTATAAATTATTAATATTATAAGGCAAATTTACAATCTTACATAAAACCATTGCCTGAGGTTTCGAATTGTATTGCAAATTAGTCTTTTGATGAATGTTATTGATGTTTCTGTTGAAGTTTGCTGTCACTTTCGTGTGGAAAATTATTTTAGTAATTTTAGGATGATCGGTCGAACGCTGAAAATTTTGAACTATAGGGTCACCACGATACGTTTCAAATCTGTCATATATCATTACGGTTTTGTAAAGCATAACTTTAGTTGATTAATGATGTTAGCAGGAGATCGCTTTTTAGGAATTAATTAATGTGTTGCAGTCTGTTTGGTTGGTCGGTATCTCTAATTCTTACTGATTTAATTTTTTTAAGAATTTAAGATTCTTGACCATCCGAGATATTTAATAATTATACTATATTTCTTTAAAGTTTTCTGATTGGACTATTATCAATACTGAGTTTTATTATTAGAAATTAATAAATTATAATTTGCACATAACCAGAACAAATTTTAATTTCGGGTTAAGTTGATTTAGATAAATATTTTGTAATAAAGTATTTGTTTCCTTATAAGCTCTTTCAATAGATTTGACTGGGTATAAAAGCTTCCAAATTTTTTCAAGAAGTTAGTTTGTTTCAAGAACTACATTGAAGAGACAATTTCCGTCGCCAGAATTATATTTTATTTCAATGATTAACCAAATTAGAAATTTTTAATTATATGTCGAATTCTAATTTCAATTTAATTCTTAATAATATATTACTAATATTATTAAATCAATTATTATTAGATCAATAAAACTACAGTTATATGGAACATTAAAGTGTTGGTGGAGGGAAATTCTATAAAGTTACAAAACAGTGTTACCAGTTTCTTGTTTAAATTAAATTTTAATTTTAATTAGTATTTTTCTTAAGAAGCTTGCAAATTTTCATGATGTTTTTTAGGAAGCAGACAAGGTAGGAATCGTATAATGACTATCGGGTTTGCTAATAAATTTGATATTGAATTTTTAAAGTTACAGATATAGTGTGGAAGCACAGAATAAAATTTAAATGCAGACAAATATTGCTATACTTAGATACAAAGGTTTTTATTTTAGGGGTTCATGGAATTTCTTTAATTAAACTTTTTTTCTAGCTTACTTCGGGAGACTGTAAATATATAAAGGTTTTGTTAGCTTGTTCTAGGTTGGATAAATAATTCTCACTGGTTATCAATTATATGATTGATTATTTATGTAATTGTTGTTAATAATATTATAATTTATTTAATGAGAGATTAATTTTGAATTTCTTATTTCAATATTTAGTTAATCATTTATTTAATAATTGGGGCGCTCAACAATCGAATGAGTTATTTGATTTCAATGGATTCTACAACTGTACCAGCACCTACTTATTATTAATTTTGTCACTTTACAGATCCCTGATTAGCTTAATAGTTTTATTTAATTCTGATTGGGAATAATTGTCACACATTCATTATTGATAAATTACCTTATAGATTCCAGATTAGCTATCGTTGAAACAAGATGTCGTTATTTTTTATTTTTATAAATAAACATAATATTTGAATTAGATTAGGGATGGCAAGGACGCAAGTGACTTTTACATTATATAGTATGTATTTTTTTTTTAATTTAATTTTTTTTATAAATAAGTCTATTAAATTAACAGATTCAAAAAGATTCTATCCGTTGATGATAGAAAGGTTGTGGGTTCTTTTCCTGATTCTACAATATTTGAATTCGATTTATTTATTTTAAGAGAAACAAATTATTTTAGGTAATAGGTACTAATCATTACACTACATTTATTTTATTCAAGTATAATTTAATTAAATCTTATACTGTTCTAAATAATGAATCTTTAATAATGACATTTTGTTCAAGAAATTTACCATTTAGAATTTAGATGGCAACATTATTAATTATAATTTTGTTTTAGGATGCTGATTATTTATATCTAAAAAAAAAAAATTAAAAATAATTGTGCTGTCTTGTGCTAACCGCTTTACATTATATTTTCAACACTAACAATTTACTAACTATCGACTACTTAGGTGTCTGTAACCGGGTCGATTCCGTCATATTTAACTTGCCTATTCTATCATACCCTTCCATCTTGTTAAATGTAATAAAGGTGTATGGCGATCCCGGCGTCATCCGTGAGTCTCGCTTCATTATTTTAAGGTTGAATATATTAAATAAATTAAGTAGTCAGTAATAAGCATACAGTTTGTTTTCAGGTTTAATAATTAATATATGTTTACTGAGTTATTTTAACGGCCAGTTTGCAGTGAATTTATGAAATGCTAATGTTTTTAGAGAAATTATTAATAATTTAATATTAATTGTTAATATAATTCAAATTACTATGATTTCAGGAAATTTTATTGTAAGTTGTGGAGTTGTAGAGGATTAAATTAATAAATATGTATATTATTTAGGAAACCGGTAGGGTAGATTAATTAAGAACTAATTTCAGGAATCTTTAGATGTTATGAAGTAATACTTCTTTGAAATATTAATTGCTGGTTGTGTACATTAGAATTGTGCTTTCATTATGTTATTAACTATTGGCTTTACCTAGGTATTTGGAACCGGACTGATCTAATTAATCAATTTTGTTAGATAGCTGAAAAATATTAATATAGAATTATATTACAGGAAATTTCCAGATACACGTGAAATAATATTATTTTTTCTCAGGTTGCTGATTTAGTGAGGCAATTGTTGAAGATCAAAGCAATACCATCGTTATCCATTAAACCTATTAAGCCTTTGTCCTTCCTAGTAGATTAGAAGTAGATTAGAATTGTGTTGTGCCGTACGATCGCTAGGTGTCTGCAACCGGATCGTTCCGTCCCAAAAAAAAAAAAAAAAAACCTTTCCTATCCTTCCTATTGTTATATGTAAACAGGCTGTAGGAATAGGCCCGGCGTTATCCGGGACTCTTGGCTAGCACTTGGTTCTACAGTCCAATCAATCAATCAATCAATCAATATTATTATGTACAGGGCAGCTGATTGCCACCGATACCACCTTGTTGATTTGATAATTTAATTAAAAAATGATAATATTTAAAAAATATAGTCGTCTTTATGTTAAATGCGATTTACCAAAAACGAAGATTTTGCAGTTAACTAGTTTCTCAAAAAACCACAGAAATATCAACGAAATAGCGAATTGCCTCTATCACATTGGATATTTATATCACCGCAATTGTGAATTGCCCCAACGTTCCTGTTACTGTCAACCTACGTGTAAGATGGGTCTACACTGTAATATTACAAGAGACAATTAATTAATTAATTGTCGTGTATCTTGGCGATCATTGATCCGGATCAGTTCAAATTTTATACGGAAAACATGATCCACATTTTGTTTTAGATCACAAATTTTGATTTTAAATCTTGCAAGCGTCTTTGTGTTGTTTCATGAAACATGAACTGAACTGGATCAGATCAAGCATCAAGAGCAACAAATTTTAAAGTACATTTCCAAGATATATAGTTTGGTGCCTTATAGTTTGGAGGACTCAGGATAGCTTTGAGGATAAAACGTTGCCTAAACAAGACACATAACAATTTGAAACAGGCTTGTGACATAACATTACAAATATTGCCCAAACTACCAAACTCCTTTTATTTTTGGAATAAGATATTCGGATCGTATAACAAAGTTTCCAATATAGAAGTACCTAATCCATTTTAATCAGCATCTTAACGAATTAGAATTCATATCAATGAATGATTTAAGAATAAAGCTAGAATACGTTATATGCCTAACCAATTACATTTGAATGTTACATTCAATAAACGGCTGTGGTATAGAAATTTATGTGTGGCAGCCATCTGGTATTGTATTCCAACCTGAAGGTGGATTAATTTTTAAATCATATAGTCTATGACAACACTTCACAAGGAGAATACTGCAAAAACACCTCAGATTATTCGCCTACAAGACCAGCTTCATAATGACATCAATTTTTGTCGAAAAATCATCTTTCAAAACGAAGTGGATTTTTATCCTGGGGGCTCTGTAAATAAGCAGAAGCCATAGCATTCACCTAGCGTGATTGTTTGGTACGGATTTTGGAATAGGTGGCATAATTGGCCCATTTGTTTAATACAAGCGACTGCTCGATGCGAAGATAGTTTTTTGCTAAATTCTCCAGTTTCACTAACTTTAAAATGCATATAAAAAACCCTAAACTTGAAACGTCAAATTTGAGTGGAATGATGATAACAAAAAGTCATCGAAATTTAAAAACTTATATAGGGTAAATGATTGTAGTTATTTTCTCTGTGCCATACTCACATTTACTTCAATTTTTATAGTTTCACTCGAACTCATACTTTATGATTAAATCAAATTTCAATTTGTGTATACAAACTTTATGCACTTCGTAGATATACAAAAAAATGAAATTAAATTGAAAGACCAACATAAAAAAAACAACAAAAAATTGTAAATCGTGTCTAAGAAATAAAAAAATATTTCAAGATGTTGGCTTTCATTTTACGCTAAAACTATTTACTTTGGGAGATCATGATGAGAAAATCAACCATCATTATAAATAATCATCTTCATTTTCATTTCCATGCCGCATGCAAATACCAAATAAAATTACTCCGCTGTTATTCAGGTCAATAAGTTTCGTAAAGTAAAAGTATACAATAAATTTTAAATAACACCATAATTTATAATTTATTGCATACTCGCATGTGTACAATAAGAAATTAGAATCGTACATAAACATTTAAGACTTCGAGTTCATGTGCTTTTTTTTTTGGTCGTATATACCCAAAACTTTATTTTTACATGTATTTCCCTTTAAAAGCGTCTTGTATACATGCGCTCATTTTCCAAATTTCTTATCATTTCGTTGCAATCAATTTTCTTTTATATGTTTGTTATGAAACAATTTTTAAGCATATCACGTCCCTAAATACAATAAATTTGAGTGTATATCGTGAGCACAAACGAAATAAAACTGTAAAATCGCGAATAATCGAACATTTTGTGTATGTGTGTGTTTGTGTGTGTGTGTGCACGAGAGCAAAATGCAAAAATTTTCTAAACCAAAATTGGTCTCGAAGCAGAAGAAGATCTTAACAAAAATAAGAAACTAATTCCAATTCTGTCATAATTTTTGTTTTATTTTCGACGAATGCATATAAAAATCCAAAATCGATATGCGAGATACATTTTATTTTTAATTTTAATTTTATTTTATATCAAAATCGTGTCTTAGCTTTAAGCTTTATCTTATTTATTTTATTTATTTTTGTATATGCATATATACGTATAGCACTGTATATTGCCATAGCTATACATTTTACACATCTTGGAGGCAAAATAAATAGCATAAAGTTTATAAATAAATAGAAGAAATAAGACGAAAATAAAATCACGAGTTCACACTAAACATAAAATCCTAAAATTTCCAATATACTAGATACAGATGAAGACTGTTAGGATGGTTTTGGGTTGTGCATTTGTGCACACCCGACTACAGCACCAACCCAACATAATGTTTTACTATCTAAAGCAATAAAACTTTTTTATTTTTTGAGTTAAATTGCACCTAAAATCTTAAGATACATAAAAGTGATTTAATTTTGGTGTCATTGTACGAGGAATTGATTCAATCATGATTAATGTTTGTAATAAAGTTTAATTAGGTTTATCGCGTTTTTAAATAAAATAACTCGATTGAAAGTAAACCGAAATTTATATTTATATTTTACGCGATGTGAGGGAGCGATTATAGAACGACCAAAAATAAAAAAGGGATCAACTGGTTTGGCCGATTTTGAAACAGCATACGGATACCTCTATGTTTACAACTGCCTGTTGTCATAATTAAAGTAAATTCTATAAAATAATATTAATGATATCATAAATAACATGTTTTGTTTCGCTTTGTAGAACCTTAAAAATTTCAAATTATAATTATTTCGGAACTGTCGAAACGGTGGCAGTTATAAATTAAAATATTTATACAAATCGTATAGTGCAAGTGCGTGAACACTAACTTTTCTCTAAAATTATCAACTGTTACCAACTCGGGGCTTTAGTAAAAGTAGACTGTGGGTCTCTGATCGATAATAAGAGAGTTTGGTAGCGGAGGCTGTGCGTGACTAGGGGGTGGGTTCCAAAAATCTGTCTTTGAGGTTGGTCTGTAACATTTATATACTAAATTAAAGTCTTTCGTTTTTGTTGCCTGATTTTAGGTTATGTAAACTAAAGTTGTGCATAGTTCACCACCGCGTATTAACTACGATAATAAAATTAAAATCTATTATTTCTAAAAAATACCGGACAACGATTTATTTATTTAGAACAGTTAACAAATTTGACTTGCGAGAACATAGAAAAAATTAAACACAGAGAAAATATATTTTTACAAAGACAAAAGTCATAATGATAGTAAATTTTGTTTAAACTGGATCACATCATGCCCATTGGGTCGTTGTTACCACAATTGGTGCAGTGTTTATTTACCTGAAAGAACTAAAAATTTTTTAATGTCCTGTTCGGTGCTTTAATTCCAATAAACTCAAGTTTAGTTAGCGAATTGATTTCATGCGGTAAGATGTTTCCAATAAACGAACACTTCAAAAGCTCCTTGTATATGTTCTATGCGTACTTAATCACATAAAATTTACTGGTGTGAAACCGAAACTTTGTTGAACGGCGATTTTAAATCAGAAGAATATATTCCATCATGGTGGAGCTCAATGTCGGTGGAGGAGTTATTGTTACGGTAAATACCGACGTTAAATTTGATCAAATTTTGCTTTACTGTACTTGTGGTGAGTCTATTATATACAAGGTCAAATGTCCCTCGTTTTGGTTATTTATTATTGAAGTTTGAACATATCTTACGGAAGCACTGCTGATGTTTACCAGGGTTTCACTCAATTCATTGCCTGTTCAGTTCCAACTTTATGCAAGGAAAGTGGTCAGGTGTTGTATGCAGTTAAATTTAATCTGTCTAAAATTTCGTAGCACCTTGGGCGCTGTTTTCAATTGTAATGGGTGCACTCTAGCCTAGAATCCCCTGCGAATTTATCTGGATACTTTAGTATATACCGCACACTCCACTTCCAATTAATTTTTATTGTTTAGATTGTAATTTGGTTGATTTTGTTAAAGATGATTTTAGGCATGACTTGGAGAAAGCGGATCTTATAGATATGCTTGTTTTAAGGAGATGTTAAGTTTTATAGAAAAGTAAAGAGTGGTTTCGAATTATTTAAACCAAATGAATGGACCAAGTTCAATCGTTGCTTACAAATATTTCAAACCGTAAAAGAATGAAATTTAAATATTCGCTGTATCGAAGATTGGCCAGTTTACAGCAATGTACAACAAGCAAAGTTTGTATGCGTATAGTTAGCTACAAATTTTCTGAACAAATAAAAGTTATCTCTATTTTCGTACGACTTATTTGGTACTGACAATTTTTTGCAATACCAAAATAAAGGAAATTAAGACGTTCACTGTGCCAAAGATCAGCCAACTCACAGAGATGTTGTAAAAGCAAGGCATTCGTAGTTAGATTAAGGCTTCCTGGACATATACACATTTTTAAAACTTTCATACGATGATGTATATGACAATATTCGAGATACCACCAGATACAACCGAAAGGTTTTACTAGTAACAGAAATATATTGAATGCGATGGACCGAATTTAAAAAAAAAAATCTTGTAGAGTCCGAGCGTCTTTTTAATTTTTGTTTCTCAACTTGAACCATTTTGCTGAAAATTGCTGAACGGGTTTTAAATAAAACCTATTCCCAAAATATCAATAATATTTGGCGTGTTGCTTTCTACTGGAGAGTTTGCGTTGAGTTACAATCTAGAGAAAAGGGCAGAAAATTCTTTAAGGGCCCGATTGATTTTCACGAAGCGGTATAAGAGGGAACAATTTTGATAATAATTAGAACGAAGCAGTTTCGAGCGCCGCGTGGTGCCTGCAATGAATTAAGAAAATTATTTAAGAGGTTTTGGTGGGGTTTGGATTCATATAATTTTTTTCAGATTTAATGGTTTTTTAAAAAATTTGTGAAGTGCCATTGGGTTAAGAGAACCATGAAGTGATTGTGAAGATTTTAGATATTCCAGAAATTAATTTAGGTGGGGCAACACTTATAACTTTACACAAACCTTGATTTAAAAAAAAGATATTTTTATCATTTATTTTACTTATTCCTTCTTTTATTTTATTTAATTTTATTATTTTTTATTTTATTTATTTAATTAGAAAAATACAATGTTTCACTGAGACTATAACTTAACAACTAATTACAATTCATACTTAATCTAAAAATGAAGACACTTAATATCTTGGATAAGCATAAATGCATGTCTGGGCATTTATGTTTATTCTGCATCTTTCATTGCCCGTGGTTTGAATTTTTAAGCTTATTGTGCATTTTACATTAAGCATGGTTTGAAATGTATTGTACTTTGTTGCGTTGTTTGTGTAGAGGGAACGTAGCTCAACCATCATGCATCAGGTTGAACCATATGTTGGGTAATGTGATGTATTGCCGATTGTTAATGTTGTGTATAGTGTTGCAATAAGGTGCCTTGGTTGCGACGTGTTTAAGTAACTTATCGATTAACTATGGTAAAGAAACGATTGCGATGGACCACACCTATAGAAAAATTGGTCTAATATTGACATCTTTTATATAAACACTTTGTTCAGATCGAATAATTTTGTGAAAAAAGCCGTTTAATTGTTGATTTTGGGTTTTTTAATATGTGACCTCCTGGTGACCCTCTTTCACTCGAACTATTTGCCCGAGCTGCTGGTGAGTTGCTTGTCATTGTGAGCGAAGTTGAGGTAATTGGAATTGGTGCTTTTCAGCACTTTGTTAAGCCCTTCGAACTTGTTTAGAATAAAGCGTTTTTTATGGCTTGCTTGTCTCTATCTTTGAATATGCTTCCTGCATTCGTCGGGATTTTTAAGATAGATTTAAGTTTTAAGATAGAGTATTAAAATAAGATGCAGATTTACAAATTGATGTAATGGGGTAATAAAGAATTAAGATCAAAATTGCTGCTAGGTAATAAAAATTATTTTAAAATTATTATGGGGATATTATGAATTAAAGTTAATTTTTCAATCACGTAATCCATTTATAATTTTTTTCAGTTTTGCTAAAAATGCAGTAGGTATACGATTGCGAAGAAATTCTCGGTACGAGATACTAAAAGCAATGCCTGCAACTACACAGCCTACTCGTACCTCTACAAAGTATGGTTGTGTTCAATATGACAGCTGACAAGATTAAATCTTTAATAATCGTAGGTACCCCAAAAACCGCCGCGGCTCAATAAAATCGCTATAAAATTGTCATTGTAAATCCGGTAAATTAGCCGTAATAAACTATAAAGATAGTCGAATTTATATTTGCCGTATGCTCTAATTCCACTTATTCGATTGAATTTTTCCCATGCTTATGCCAAACATATAAAACAAACAAACGATAAAATAATCGGAACTACTTTGTCATCTGAATACTTCAAAATCGAAAATGTCAAAAATGTTTATTAACCCATAAAAATCGGTTTGTCCCAATTTTTACTTTTTTCGGTTTAAGATCAAACCCTATATCCCAAATTTAACCTTTTTTTATTATTATTTTATAAATCGAAACAAAATTGATTTTAATGATCGTCAACCCCTTTTTCCGTTTTATATTTTGCGCTCATCATTAAAATTCTTTCATAACGAAAATCTTAAAATTTGGTGATCATTAAAAAAACCAAATTAAACATCGAAAGTATTTTTGGGTTTCCTTTTTACCGCCGCTCGTATTATACACCTTCCTGTTTTATTTGTCTAATTCGATGAATCAAACCAAATAATATTTCGATCGATCATTGATTAAAATTTCGAGATCGTTTGAACAAAAAGATTATATAGATAAGACAAAACAGGTAGTTTTTTTACGACTATATATTGTGATTGATACAGTTTCGAAAAAATGTGTTTCACGAGGTTAAAATGATCTTCGAACCAAATTATTGGTTTCACATTTGGTTTATTTCTTAAAATTGTATGTCGGTCGGAGGAATTATAGGCGTGATGATTGCGTTTTATGGTTTTCAAAGATTTCGATGATGGGAGTAATGTTTCAAATTACATTTGTAGATTTTTTTTTTGTGGTTTAAAACCGTAGATCATGTATCAGTTTTGTAGATTTTTGAGGTTGTTTTACATGTGCGATGAAAAATTTAATGAGAAAATCTTAAGGAGGGTGTTTTAGTTGTAAGATAAGTAATTATTTTAAAATTTATGTAGGGAATACAGTATACGTATATATGATGGATATGGTGTTTTGGAAACTAAAAAAGGCGAACGAAATCGAAATGAGTATAGTATAGTCGATCAATGTGTGTGATGTGCAGGTGATTACAAATGCTGTATCCAGATTTTCAATTCAATTCTACGCTATTCATCGATAAAAACGTATGTAAGTAAATATAATATAAATTTCCCATTTAAAATATTTTAACTTCACAATTAAGAAAAGAAGACCAAAATATAGAAATTGGCAAAATGCGCACCATGGATCTTTATAAGAAAACTTAGCTCAATAAATTACACTTAAGGTCAATTAAGGATCATCAAGATTTGAATTTTTATAAGACATTTTTTATTTGCTGTAAAAAGTCGATTTGTAAAATACGAAAGAAGATAGATTGCTGTTTGGATAGTCAAAGTTTTTGTTGATAAAAAACATTTCGTTAAAAAGAAAAATTTATCGTGGGCGAAATGTCACGCCTACGTGTAAAGTAATCGTTGCTGGTAGTCAACTGATAAATTTTTTTGAACCAATTGGACCTTGTATGTATGCATGTGTAAATTCTGAGATAAAATCCGCCGAAATGATAGAACATCGACAATATTCGTGGCAAGTCGTTTAACACTGAACCTTGTTGTCGGAATCGTGCAATTAAACGATTAAATGCGATTTGGCTAGGTGCATTTATGATGTTGAAATAATTTCGAAAGGCAAATGTAAAATTGAATGACCATTGGAAAAATAAAATTCTACCACTTTCGTCCGTTGCTCGTTCATGTTATTTTGCATGTTAGTGTAACGAGGTTTGATGAATCCACAGTTTCTGGATCCATGTTGAAAATATTATTTTTTTCGAATTCGAGACCTACCTCTATCTTTGTACAAGAGTTTGTGGAGAAGCATATAAACAACCTTAACCCTGTGCCTAAGCAACTAATCTCTTTAATACCAAAATGTATGGGGCCTGCACACTAAATCTTGTTAGATGCTTCTAAAATATTAAACAATATCCTTCGATGTTTTTGTTTTTCCGGAAACTAATTTAAATGGCGACTTTTATAGCAATGCGTACGCGTTACAGCTGATTTCAATGTTTTTCGTAAAGATAGCCAAGGAGTTCTCATTGCAGTTCGTTCTAACTTCGACTGTTCTGAATTTTACATTCAACATCGAGGTGCTATGTGTAAAAATGATATTAAACATGACACAGAGAAAGATATTTTCATAAAGTCTGTCTGCCTGTGTCCATGTTTTCCAATTGTGATGTACCAACTACTCGAAGATGCTGTTGACTCTTTGTCAGATTAACATTGGCAAAATGAATTTCTGGTGTTAAGAGTTTTCAATTTTTCTGACCTGCTATAGTCTATTAAAGGGTCGTTTAATAAGAACTCTCAATTTTTAATTATAAATAAAACAAGTTGTTTGTGATATATCCAGTTAATTTTTTCCATGGCACGCATTCTGGAGGTACAATTTTCAATGACTTTGACGAATTATTGTAGCTGATGGCGTTCATTATGTTGTGTTTGAGGGTATCAATTAATTGTGATTTATACAGATAGACCAGCAATTTAGGACAGCGCCAAAGAAAGTTAGATAACCCTAATAATGCTCATTCAGAATGGCCATCGCGGCATGTACTGTATGACACGTAGCGCCATTCCGTTTAAACCACTAGTTGTGGGTATCAATATCATCTCGTTTAGACCCCAATTAGTTGAATAACAACGATCTGCAGCGCTTGCCGTTGACGGTTATGGCAATTCCAGTGCCATTTTGGAAGAACTACGGACCAACGACTCCGTTTGACTAGGCTCTGCACAAAACAGAGGCTTTGTTTAGAAACATTTGGTGTATATCGGTGCTTGTTCACATATCTATTCATCCAAAGAGGGCCGTCGACGCTAAAGACGAATTTTGGCGAGATGTGGATCAACTTCCAACTGCTCCAGGGACCAATCAGCGGACACACATCGTTTTCTATGGTCGTTTACCTTAAGTTCCTAGCTCAGTTGGATTTTATAAGAGTACAGCTTAGGTTCTTTTAAACGAAGAGTTTTCAAGCCTATATGGTTTTCCCGTACACTCTGACGCACATAATCTATGATTTCAGCAGACCTTTGGCTGATTATTTATTAAACTGGTTTGGAACCAGGACGTTTGTGACGAAAACGAACTTGCGTAATGTGCGGAACAGTTCTCGAATGGAGCGCACTCATCTATAATATAAAATGTCATGATTTGTTTGCATTGTTCAATGGTGTGACGTTCCTTTGTGATTTGCCATACACTACTGAACAATTCGTAACAAATTTGAATGATGTTGCTTTAATAACATGGTTGCTATAAGACCATTAACATGCTTTAACATAAACTGCTTGTTCCAAATCAGTAATATCAGGTACAGCTTGAACAGCTAATAGTTTCACTACCACAAAAATTAACCAAACCCTTGAAAATATTTTCTCGTACCATCTACCGATATCAATCTCTTTTGCTATCAGAATAGTCACACTCGCTTGCAATCACAAATATTGTAACGTTTCAACTTTCTCAAGACCAACCTTACCAAACTCAACGATCAGCTGAATACTGTAGATTTTAACACCCTGCTAAATAGTACCAGCGACATTGATATACTAACAGCAAGGTTCATTTTAGAAAATTTTGAATATTAAGCCCAGAAAAACAGTTTTTTAACGCCGCCATGATGTTACAGTAATAAAATCAGCACTCTCCGAAATCTGCGAAACAAACGATGGGAGACATTTTTTAATAATAAAAATATGTGAATCACAGGTTCGTGATTTTAATAATAAAAATATTTGTTGTTGTTTTTTCAAAAATAAGAGTTATTGTCAAAATAAGCATGGCCAATAATAATCCCGTATTTAAATAATCAGGAGCAGAAACATAGATTTAATTTATCAAATCAGCTTAAATTAATTCAAATTATTGGGATGAAAATTAAATTTTATTTGAATCACTGCGAATTTTGTTGTTTTTGTCAAAAATATTTGTTGTTGTCAAAATGAGCATGGCCAATAATAACCCCGATTTTAAATAATCAGGAGCAGAAACATAGATTTAATTAATCAAATCAGCTTAAATTAATTCAAATTATTGGGATGGACATTCAATTTTATTTGAATCATGCCAATTTTGTTGTTGTTGTCAAAAATATTTGTTGTTGTCAAAATGAGCATGGCCAATAATAACCCGGAATTTAAATAATCAGGAGCAGAAACATAGTTTTAATTAATCAAATCAGCTTAAATTAATTCAAATTATTGGGATGAAAATTGAATTTTATTTGAATCACAGCGAATTTTGTTGTTTTTGTCAAAAATATTTGTTGTTGACAAAATGAGCATGGCCAATAATAACCCGGAATTTAACTAATAACGTGCAGAAACATAGTTTTAATTAATCAATCAGCTTAAATTAATTCAAATTATTGGGATGAAAATTGAATTTTATTTGAATCACTGCGAATTTTGTTGTTTTTGTCAAAAATATTTGTTGTTGTCAAAATGAGCATGGCCAATAATAACCCGGAATTTAAATAATCAGAAGCAGAAACATAGATTTAATTTATCAAATCAGCTTAAATTAATTCAAATTATTGGGATGGACATTCAATTTTATTTGAATCACTGCGAATTTTGTTGTTTTTTGTCATTAATAGGTTTTGTTGTCAAAATGAGCATGGCCAATAATAACCCGGAATTTAAATAATCAGGAGCAGAAACATAGATTTAATTAATCAAACCAGCTTAAATTATTTCAAATTATTGGATGAAAATTGAATTTTATTTGAATCACAGCGAATTTTGTTGTTTTGGTCAAAAATATTTGTTGTTGTCAAAATAAGCATGAACAATACTAATACGGAATTTGAATAATCAGGAGCAGGAAGATAGATTTAATTAATCAAACCAGCTTAAATTAATTCAAATTAAAATTAAATTGGGATTAAAATTGAATTTTATTTGAATCACAGCGAATTTTGTTGTTTTTGTCAGAAATAGTTGTTGCTGTCAAAATGAGCATGGCCAATAATAACCCGGCATTTAAATAATCAGGGGCAGAAACATAGATTTAATTAATCAAATCAGCTTAAATTAATTCAAATTATTGGGATGAAAATTGAATTTTATTTGAATCAAGCCAATTTTGTTGTTTTTGTCAAAAATAGTTGTTGTTGTCAAAATGAGCATAGCCAATAATAACCCAGAATTTAATTAATCACGAGCAGAAACTAGATTAAATTAATCAAATCAGCTTAAATTAATTCAAATTATTTGGATTAAAATTGAATTTTATTTGAATCACTGCGAATTTTGTTGTTTTTGTCAAAACTAGTTGTTGATGTCAAAATGAGCATGGCCAATAATAACCCGGCATTTAAATAATCAGGGGCAGAAACATAGATTTAATTAATCAAATCAGCTTAAATTAATTCAAATTATTGGGATGAAAATTGAATTTTATTTGAATCATGCCAATTTTGTTGTTTTTGTCAAAAATAGTTGTTGTTGTCAAAATGAGCATAGCCAATAATAACCCAGAATTTAATTAATCAGGAGCAGAAACTAGATTAAATTAATCAAATCAGCTTAAATTAATTCAAATTATTTGGATTAAAATTGAATTTTATTTGAATCACTGCGAATTTTGTTGTTTTTGTCAAAACTAGTTGTTGATGTCAAAATGAGCATGGCCAATAATAACCCGGCATTTAAATAATCAGGGGCAGAAACATAGATTTAATTAATCAAATCAGCTTAAATTAATTCAAATTATTGGGATGAAAATTGAATTTTATTTGAATCATGCCAATTTTGTTGTTTTTGTCAAAAATATTTGTTTTTGTCAAAATGAGCATGGCCAATAATAACCGGGAATTTAAATAATCAGGAGCAGAAACATAGATTTAATTAATCAAACCAGCTTAAATTAATTCAAATTATTGGAATGAAAATTGAATTTTATTTGAATCACAGCGAATTTTGTTGTTGTTGTCAAAATGAGCATGGCCAATAATAACCCGGAATTTAAATAATCACGAGCAGCAACATAGATTTAATTAATCAAGTCAGCTTAAATTAATTCAAATTATTGGGATGAAAATGGAATTTTATTTGAATCACAGCGAATTTTGTTGTTTTTGTCAAAAATAGTTGCTGTTGTCAAAATAAGCATGGCCGATTATAACCCGGAATTTATTTAACAAAGAGCAGAAACCTAAATTTAATTTTACAAATTTGATTAAGTTAAATAAAATTTTTAGAATTGTTATTGAATTGTATGTGAATCGCAATAAATTTGTTGTTGTTGTCAAAAATAGTTGTTGTTGTCAAAATAAGCATGGCCGATAATAACCTGAATTTATTTAACAAAGAGCAGAAACCTATATTTTATTTTACAAATTTGATTAAATTAAATCACGCTTTTAGAATTGTTATTGAATTGTATGTGAATCAGAGCGAATTTCGTTGTTTTTGTCAAAAATAGTTGTTGTTGTCAAAATAAGCATGGCCGATAGTAATCCTGAATTTAAATAAAGAGGAGCAGAAACTTAAATTTTATTAGTCAAATCGGATTAAATTAATTTAATTTGTTGGGATTGTTATTGAAATTTTTGTGAAATACAGTAAATTGGTTACAATTCAGCCCGTTGCTCTTTTATACTGAATTTTACTGAAGTTCTTGATCTGAAATATACTAATGAATATATCTTTAAGTGAGGTATGATAATGATCTATCAATATAGACCTCGTATTTTGAAGATACTTAAGCCTTTTATCAATTATGTAGTATTGGTTTACATTCGGGCGTTGAATCTTTTAAATTGCCACTATCTCAAATTTCGTTACAGACGAGATCTAAATTTGCTTTTAGAAAAATATTACACCTGAAGAGTACACAATAAAGACGAATCTCAAATATTACTTAATAACCAATTCAAATATCAAACCACTGTACATTTTGAGCATTCTGGCAGTAGTGCTATTAAATCATAATAATAAATGATTCTGCTAGTTCTGTTGTTCTAAAATAAAGAAAGGTAATAGCAATAAAAATAAATTTTTATTAGCACACTCCCATTAAGAAGAATCGTTTTATACACTAGAACATAGTTCTCGATGTGTTTGGTTTATTTATTTGAGTGTATAATAATTATATTACAAGGATATTATCGCTTAATGAACAACACAGACCAGCCATAAATTAAAATTATCGTTTTCTCTGTATAGTTTCATCCAAATTCCATTCACACACGTCAAATTTCAACATAAAAGCAAAACACAAATATTTGTTTGTCACTCTCTGGATAACAGTCGCGCACACCCAAAAACTCATGGAACTTCTATATATGAGTTAACAATATTAAGTTCATATGAGATATGTGATGAGAAGAAAACAACACAAAAAAGCCATAAAAATTTATTTATAACAAGTACATTTTCCATTTTCAAGTTTTTCTTGTACATACTATGCTCGTATAATATTTTTCGTTTTTTAACAGCCACAAAGTGGATAACTGTTTAGATGGTTTATATGTATAGATGTTATGCTATATATTACGAGAGATACGTTCAGGATAGACAACACCAGCAAAAGGAGTATATTAAATACCACATGTGTCGTTTACTCAAAAATACATAATAATAATGCATGTGTATATGTATGTCATTACCATGTGTCGTATCTGTATACTAAACAAAAAATTTTAACACCAAATTCTAATATGATTTTTCCATTTTCATAATTTTTACTTTGATATAAAACACGTTTCAAATAAATTTGATGACAATCACAAAAACAGCAACAAAATATTATATAAAGGAATAACGAAGACAGTTTTTTATACAATATGGATAAAAATCATCACAGTCTTGGGTGTGTGTGTGTGATTACGATACGACGACATTATGATATTATGAGGGAAAATTGAGAAAAGTTTGTTTTTTCATATTTTCATAACAACTTTTATTATTATTAAAAACTATTTGTAAAATGGAATCAATGCTTTGGTATGGTGTTGTTGTCATCACATTTTAAAAGTTTGTTTTATGATTAACAGACTTCATTAATCATAATTCTGTTGAAATTTTGCATGCTTTGGAAATACCATCGGTGGATCACTAACATATTTTAAAACGAATGTCGTATCAACTCAAGAGGACTGATCTACAGGCTAAGACAACGACAATGGATTTTGAATGTCTTGTAAATGGATCCCTATAAACTAACAACAGGAATTGTATGTATTATTTTAGGTGACATAGAAATGTAAATTACAACCAAAATTACTATATTAAAATGGACATACATACAGAAAACGAAATTGTCACCAAAACAACGAACACATAACAAATTGTTCAACAGCTAGACTGGAATTGCTTATTATTGATCGATAGTCAGCAATGACATGCGTTTTATATATTTCATTATGCTTTTTTTTGTGATTTTGACGAAAATGGCGTTGTAACTCTAAAATGTATGTTCTTAAAATCTTAAGATCTGAAGTCCTTATTATCATGGGTCAACAAATTTCCTGGCCAAATCAAGTATTTTAAATGATACTTTGAAAACATCATGGTCCGCTACCCAGGCTTTTACTATTGTTATAATTTACCCAAAAAATCAAACATGTCACTTGATGTCAGTAACTCAATTGTAAGTTCATTCTATAACGAATTGAACTTCTATTCCATTAGGTGAACGATGGTGGTAACGTACGATTTTCCACCTTGATGCCAAAAGGTTGTAGTACCAATTTCATCGAAGTAGAGCTTAGCTATATTGTTTCAAAATAACGCTTGAAGGTCATTTGTGACCTTCAACTTTTAAAGTTTAGTAGCCACCAGAACTGTTAGAAAACAGATATCTGTGGTCGAATCTGTTGCGGGACTGGCTATATATTCGTTTTTATTCTGGGTGTCCATTTATTTATTTCAAGCGAGTTATTTTTGTTTGTTGGTTCCTACGATTCGCTAAATATCTGTTGTCTATACAAATTTTAATGCTGTTACTGATTAGAAACTTCTTTCCTTATTAAAAAAAAGTTTAAAATGTATTGGCACTTTTCACTGATTAGTAGAAAACTTGCCGGGCCTTTGTACCACTATACCATTCACCTTTTTACTCAAAATTAAGATTCATCTACTTGCCCAATTCCAGTATATACATATAAAGTATATGATTATATGTCAGTATCACCTGATCGATTGTGTTGAAGCTATAACTCTTTCCTTCAAGTTTTTTTTTTCTTGTACCCACCTATATTTCGTTGTATCAAAGGTAATTTAGATATTCGAAATAGTACTGTTCCCTAAAAGTAATTCGGATATGATGGGGGGCTCTCTTTGGTGATATAGTACATTATATTTGTTATGTCGGTTTCTGGACCTTATGTCAGTTGTCCACATATTAAAAAATAGCCAGATGTCAATGCTGACTCTTCAAAAAGTGAATTCCGTAATATTGTTGGCCATACTTATTTTGACAACAACAACAATTTTTGACAAACACAACAAATCTATTTTGATTCAAACAAAATTCTATAACAATATCAACAATTTAAATTAATCTACACCAACTTATAAATTTAAATTTAAGTTTCTGCTCCTCGTGAATTAAAATCTTGGTTATGATCGACCGTGTGTATTTTGACAATAAAAACTTTTTAAGAGCTTTTTCACTTTTATGAAATATTTCGAAAGTATATTTACGAAAAAATTGTTAAAAACAAAAAAATTGTAAATTAAATTTCAAACTAAATTAGTTCTGATTTTTTATTTTTAAATTTTGCGTAAATGACATATTCTTCCAAATAAAACTTTATTAAGCCAAAGTTCGTCATTTTTAAGGCCCAGGCGGATGGACTAGTCGGAATAAAACTTCATACCTAATATTTTCAGTGAATTGAGATTTTGCGAAATAATTAACAACTCCACCGTTCTGAGCAATGGAAGTTCACGTTTAAAGTCTTACTTCACAATCTCCATTTAACCCGGAAAAATTACGTTTGTTTACCACATTAAGAAGCGTAAATTGATTGAATTTATTAATTAATTACAAACAACAATATAATTTAGAATTGCCAAAAATCAAGATTTCATTCGATTTTCGCAGCCAATTTAATCAAAATGCATAAACATTAAACAGGAAAACACTTTCAAAATGTATAAAAAATTAACAATCACAAATCAAAATTACGTTCGATCAGTAGAAAATTAATTTTAATTGTCGTCATCACACTGAAATCATCATCATCATCATCATCCACAACAAATACACATCATTTATCTATATTAACGTTATTTAACAGGGAAAGCTTTATTGAAAAAGCATATAATATACATACGTGTACATACTCGTGTACAATAAACAAAATAAATGTGAATAATTATTTTTTAATTGATTGGAAAAATTAAATTATCAACAGTACATCAACATACAAAAAAAACAAACAACAATCGGGTAAACTAAAGCTTTCTGTTGTTTTGTTTACATTAGCATCGTTCATTGATACAACAAACAACGTATATTTGCTATTCGGTAGTTAAATAAGCGGAATTATTGTTTACTATGAGTATTAGTTTTGTGTCTAATGGAAAGGTGGAAAATAGGTTTTCAACATTTATTAAATTGCAGATATTTGTTGAACAATAGACAAAAACATTTTGCCGCAGTTTATGATTAGCCAAAATTTGATAAATAGTTTAGAATAATTTTTGTTTACCCAGCCGGTATGAGTTATGAAAGAGCGATCACTGTATTGAAATGCCATAGTTACTGTAGAAGCAGAGCTAATCTGATTTTCCTTTATTCCCATTGGATGTCTCCTATTTTAATTATCTTCCGGAGGGTTATTACATTTTCCCGGCTCGTGAACTGCAAAGTTGAGGAAGCTGCGTTATGGAGTGGAATAAAATTGAGTTTTAATTTTCTTGGAATTTAGAATAAAAAGTATTGTTAAGCCAAATTATCAGACAAATTGATGAAATAATCTCATTTTTTTATACTTACATCAAAATATAAAAAAATAGACATAAAATACACAATAACTAGGAAAATTAAATTAAGCCTGATTTTTATTGACAACATAAAAATGTTTTATTTACAAGATTTATTTAAAATATAATTCAATTCGACGATTCTTTTTAAAAACAAAAATTTTCATTACAAATTAATTTATAGAAATCTGGTGACATTTTAATCTGAGACAATAGTTTCTTTTCAATAGAAATTAAGGAAACGAGAAAGCCGTTCATCTCCAATAGTACTTCTCAAATAAATTTTAATTCTATGTAAAGCAGGAAAGCTTCTTTCGGATGATACACTTGTAGATGGAATCGTTAAGAATAGTCGACATAAGGATGATACTTCATTGAATGAACTTATTAAATCATTGTCTTTAGAAATTCTAACATCTCTAATATTGATTTGTCTAAAAAGTCCTCATCGCTATACACAACAATTAATTCACTTCTCAATTTTGGAAAATCCAATCGTTTGCCATAAAATTCTTAGAGATTTTTAAATTGTTGCTCCGGAAAATTCAATTTAAATTTAGAAATTTTCTTTGAATTTATAAGTTCCAAGAACGTGAACTCAGCAATATTTTGAAATTTAGTACTTAATTCGTTTGAAATGTGATCAATTATTTCAAAAAATAATTTTCTGTAAGACGTTTTTAAATCTTTGATGATTTCGAGTATGATTATCACTCAAGTGGTGTGCGTTTCATCAATTCGCACGACAGATTTAGTTTTTTCCCAAAAAAACATCCCTAATCACACCTTAATTACCTGTGCAGACACTTTTGAGCCTGCCTCCGAAGAGTGCGGATTTTGCAGAATCCCTGTTGTTGTACCACTTATTGCTGAATTTGTTGGACTTAATGCTTTTTTTGTAAGTTATAACACATTCATTTGGTCACTGGTTGTACTTTGCTAGGAGCCATTTTCCAACCCGCGACGTTAACACGAGTTTCTAGGATGTCTTAAGGTGTGCACAGCGACCCCCGATGCCCACTGGATATCCTTGGCTGACTGATATGATTTTAGAATATAAATATTTCTAATTTCATTTTTAATAAATTACACTTTTCATTTGATTTTGAAATGCTTCCTGTTCAGTGACTAAATGTTTTATCGTTATCCATAAACATGAAGGAAAAAAGTTTAATAAAATTGTTGAGGCAATTTTTCAACACAAAAAATGTTAGAAAAATTAATATTATAACATTATTCATAAAAATGTCTCTTGCATCATAAATGCTTTACAAAAAAATTATGGAATTAAGTCACTTTGTTGGGTTGTGGTCCACAAAATCGAGCTTTTTAATTCCATATAAAGTTTCCTTGAGACATGGTTTATTTTCTTGCTTCGTGATGCAATGGATGCCGTCATCTTTTAAAGCACCTCTGTGGAATTGCCTACGTTTTCTATATTGGATCATAAAAGCCAGAATTTTGACCGAAAATTATGACTAAACATTTCGATTTTGGTGAAAACGGACTCCATTATTTAGATTGCGTTGTTTTTACCACTAAAGCACTCCCCGGTACAAGCGCTTTCTTCATAATCACCGATCGACTCGAAAAATTTTCTTTTTTGCTTTCAAAATGATATATTCAGGATGCGCAGCTCAAATCAATCAAAAATAATTGTCATAGGTTAATCTACTAATATTTCATCAAGCGACCCGTCAGCAAATAATTTGCATATTTAAAAATTCATTGAAAATTCTACAGTGTAAATTTTACAATGCTCGTATTTTATTAACCTCTTGCACTATCAACTAGTTATAAAAGAAATGTGTGCCCATCCACTCAAAGAAATTACAAATGAACTCCTCCTAAATGGCTAAACCGATTTTAATGAAATATTGTGTGTGTTTGAGTGGGTTCCTGGATGGTTTAGATTCACAATTGGACCCGGTAGGTGGGACTGCAATCGGGTTCTAGAATTTTTTTTATTTCGTTTTTTGACGATTTTTTTTTATTTTCTTTTATATTTTTCGCATATCCGAACAAATAACCCCAAGATTTCCCCCACTATATAATTTCGACTCTCTTCCAAAGTGGTTTATATTTTATATGGATTTAATTTCCCTTTGTTTATAAAAAAAAAAAAATCGTTTACAATTTTGCACCTTTCCCAAATGTAAAAATAAGAAAGTCAAATTCGCTCGTAGAAGTACGCTGTACGACATTTTCAGTATAGGCAAAATTACCAGTGACGTT
This sequence comes from Nephrotoma appendiculata, assembly GCA_947310385.1. Lineage (NCBI taxonomy): Eukaryota > Metazoa > Arthropoda > Insecta > Diptera > Tipulidae > Nephrotoma > Nephrotoma appendiculata. Next base: position 93,212,546 of record OX371223.1, on the reverse strand, counting down.
GTTTTCTATTAATTATGTTTTAAACTTGACAAGTATTTATAATAGTTGTCGACCAGAATGCAAATCACGGCAATAAGAAAATTAGGCTATTTAAAAATAACTTAGATTTCGGTAGAGTAAGCAATTGGACAACAATTAATTTATTGTTTTGTTTGGATGAAATTCAAATACAATGTAAACAACAACAAATTTATCATTTTTCTATTTATTTGTCCTCAAAATTCAATTATTTATTAGTTTCAGATATTCCACATCCAGAATTGTTAAAATAGTTAATAAACGAATTAAATCATATGATATTCATTGTATAAAATTTAATTAACTAAAAATTGGCTTAAAATTTAAATTGTTGACAGTTTTACTGAAAAATTTAAATATTTCTATAATTGCATTAATATTCCTAAAAAAGTTAATTTTCCAAAAATTCAATCTATTTAAAATATGTTTTCTTAATTAAACTAAAAAATAAAATATAAAATAAAATATAAAAAACATTTGAAAGAAAATAAGAAATATTGTTTAGTTTATAAACAGATATGTCGATACTAATGAAATATTACAAAATTGTTATTTCAGCCAGATGAGACAGGCACTTAAGCTTATTCGTTAATGTCGTTTATTAAAGTTAAAACTTTTCAAGCTTTTTGATCAAACGAATTTTTCATGTTAAACTTCTATTGCTTGACAAACAGTTCTTTCTGATTATTTCTAATTTTGCTTCCAAATCACCAGAATCTGCTGCTTTAATTATAAACATCGCTTGCTAATCGAGCCTGGTTGTTCGGTTTATTTAATTTTTGCTCATTACTACACCTGTTGGCAATATCTGCGGTAGCAGGTAAAGTAATTCCAAATTAAATGTATCTGCAAAATAGATTTTTTTTTTAAATATTTTAATTAGTATCAATGATCAGTAACAAACTATTGTACGAGGCAAACAAAATGATTTTTAATGGAACCAACTTTTAAAATGTTCGTCTTGGCGCACTAAACCCTATGGTAAGTAATCGTCTCCTACATTAATTTTTAATGTCGTTTTGTACCAGAAGTAATATCCAGTATCTAACTGATATAAAAAAATTCAGCGATTTCATTACACCACAATGACTGAATATTATATCACAAATTATATTTTAAATAAACCATTTACATAATTTAAATTGTCATTACTTTAAAGATTTTTTTAACCACTAACTTTCAGATTATACACAATGTTTCAACATATACATATTAAGTACGAGTATCTAAGATAAATTCTGATTATCAGAACATATTGTACTGACAATAATAATCAAAATTTATCTTATATGAAAAACGATTAAATATTGATAATTTTTAATCGTTTTTCACTGATGACGGAAGATTGGCTCTCAGTCCCAAACTGATACTAAAAATCATGAATTTCTATTAAAAATTATGCTATTTATACTTCTTATTAGACATATTATTGATTTGTAATTTAATTTTAGCTAGAAAGCAAGTTATATGTTTAAAGTTAAATACACTTCTGAGCTGGAAATTTACTTAAGACAAAGAGCGAGGTAGTTTCTCGTTCGAACGAGAGAAGGGAGAAATTTAATTATTTGATAACGCAAGACAATACATACATACATATACTCCTTTCTTGTTTCTCTTTGTGTAAAATCCTAGCCCAGATTAGTATTTTCTTCTGTGATGTTATAGTGATTCCTTTACAAAAATAATATTAAAGACCCGTATAGCTTCAAAACTTTATATTTCAGTTTTATAATTCATGCACACTGAATTGATTATAAATTATAATACTGAAATATAAAGCATCAACAAATGTTACCTATATTGATCGTATCCTTATAGCTCAATAGTTCTTTAAGTAACGACTTTTGTACTGGGTCTTTGAGCGAACTTTCGTAAATTGATGGAATTTTTTGTACAAATTTCTCCCAATTAGTGTAAATAGAATTTTTTGTGGTAAAATATTGATCAAAATCGTTTGTGATCTAAAAAATTCATGTAAATATTTTCAATACATTGCCTATTTTTATACAATTATATTATATTACCAGCTCTGGAGCTTGAGCATGTTGGTAGAGAGGCCAGTCTTGAATGAAATTTGCCATAGTAATATCCTTATTCTCCATCATCTCCTTAGTACGGTATGCGGAGGTGTCCAGCCATTTCATTAAAACTTCGATCCAAGGCGACTGTAGGTGCTTTAATTCTGCCATCAACCGTTGCATTTTTCCAATATCGATATTTGGATCAGTTGATTCTATAAAGTATTAATAAATTAATAACATTAGCCACTAAAATTAAAAAAATATTGGAATAAGCTTACTGATTAATGTTGCCTCGTTACAAATTGAGCATCTAAACTATGAATGTATAGCGCAACCGTGATATCTTTTTAAATGGGAAATGTACTTATTTAAATTATAATTAACAATTTTACACAAAAACCTGGTATACATTATAACACTAAATATATTAAAAATTACACAAACCACTGTAATGTTAACTTTCACTATTAAATTTCTGCGAAGCTTGCGCAGTACTGACTTATTTTCAAATGCAAAATGTTTAATGTGTTGTACGAATTCGATTTTTAATGTAATTTAGTATAAACTGCATGCACGATAATTTTTTTTTTATTAAAACAGAAACAAAATTTTGCCTATTGTTTATTACATTAACTTCTTACAACAGAAAAACTAACACTGTTCCGTTTTGTATACTCGTTGTATATTTTGTTACTCCTTTTTCAGTTACTAAAGTATTTGGTTGAAACTACCAAATAATATTGGAATATATACAATTTTTTTGTAATTTAACCAAATATTTGTTTAAAATAATATTTTAGACAATATATTGTTAAATTTAAACAAATAAATATACCAATCTTTGGTATTTTCTTCGAAATAAGGTTTTTTGTAAAAGTAACCAATAGTTTGGTCCAATTATTTACCAAATTTTTGTTAAAAAGATAATCAAACTTTTTTTAAGGAATGCAAATTATATAATTTTGTTTTTAATTTTGAATTACTGAAGGTTAATATTGAGGCAAAATAAAGTAACTGCAATACTTGTACACGTCGATTTTAGAATCCGCGGGAACGAATCGATTGCGGATTGAAAACTAGATATAAAAAACATAATACCAAATTTTAAATCATAGCATCTTAGAAATTCCTATGGATATTGGCGTTGATTTCACTAATCATGATTGGGAACCTGAAAGCGCCCAATGAGTCAAGTAAAACTTGTTTTAGACTAGCAACTATTTTATTGCGTTTGTTCCGGGAAAAATAAAAAATGATTTGTGTGGAAATTAATACATATTTTTCGGGCTACTTTGATTTATAGCAATTGTTTTTATTTTTTTTATATGCAGTTTTTAATCAACAATCGATTCGCTCCTGCGGATTCTATATTCGATGTGATTAATGTAAAACGATTCTAAAATTAAATGCGCGTCAATCAGTTAAGCAGCATGAAGTAAATCATTTTAGACTCATGTGTAATCGGGGCTAAAAATTATTAAATACACTTATTTTGACTGCATTAATATAGTTTATTCGATGGGGTTGAGAGTTTACTGACTTAATTAAGTGACATGCTATGGATATTTCGAATGGAACTTGGCTAATTCTTAGCCAATATTCAAGACATTCTTTTTATTTAACGGAAATTATTTTAAAATAAATTTTAATTAAATATCTTTTTATAATGGCTGTTATAAATTGAGTCACGCTACTTTTTACATATGTTAATCTACTTTTGTATAAAAAAAATGTTGGCAACTACTTCAGATATTCATTCTTACTGCTTAAGGGGTTTGTGACTAATACGATCATTGTGAAGGGAACCAAGCTTGTATGTTTGATAAGAAATTGTTACATCATACAAATAAGATTGCGAAAAAATATAGGTTATGTTAGACATCCCTTATTAATTTTGAGAGATGTATTAGAATAATTGTTATTCGAAATGAAGCAGCAGTGATTAATCTTGAGTTAAAATAAAATCCCTTGACTGAGGGTTATAACATTTTATCACCTATCATATTGCCTGTTCTTAAGGGTTTTTATGAAATTCGGTTAAATGGTGAAATGCAAAGCAAGTTTTCCTAGAATATAAGCGTACACTCAAAAAGACTCTATTCAACGAAATAATAAATAGTATTTGATAATTCTTACTTTCTAATTTTAGTAATTATAATAAAGTTGGTAATGGTTTAGGGCTCGTTTTAATTTTAAATAAAATAAAACAATTTAAGAACTGAGCTTTCGATGTCTCATCGACATCATTTTCAAAGCTAATGAAAATTTTTATATAAATTTTTTAAAAACAAATATAAAAAGCCTATACAGTAAATACAATTTTTTCAAATAGCAAATACAAAATAAATTTTAATGTAAATTTTACAAACAAGTATGTATATAAAATATGAATATGATTTTAAAATTATTAAAAAAATATAAATGAAAATTGTATATATAAATTAAACAATGAAATTAATTTAGTAAAGAAATAAAGCAGACAAAAAACGAAATTAGACAAAATAATTGTAGCAATTGCCAATGTAGGCGCAATCATTATTTATATTTATAGAATTAATGCTAGATTTAATATATAGCATCTCTAAAATTGATCTTTTCCTAAAATTTCGTTCTTTTTCTAATATTTTAACATTATTTAGGCTAATTATGTGACCTGAATTCTTTAAATGTGTATAAAGTGCACTAGTACCGTGTTCTTTATTTACACCATTTTTATGTTGATAAATCCTTTTTTCCAAAAATTATTTTGTTTGACCCGTATAAACAACATTACAGTCACATTTAAATTCATAAATTAAATTTGACTGCTTATTGAGTGGTATAGGATCTTTAAGTTTAGAAAAAAGACAATCATTTAAACAAGATCAATTCTTCATTCCGATAATTTTTAAATTATAATTTTTGAACAAGTGTTTTATTTTTTCAAATAAATGTTTAACATAAGGAATTGAAAAATAATTTTTATCATTGTTAATGGGCCGAATTTCAGAACTTGTAATAAAAATTTTTTGTTTCCAAATACACTGATTTATTAATTTGGCGGGATAATGATTAGTTAACAATGTTTCTTTTAATATGTTAAAATTTTTATTGTGAAATTTGAGATCTGAAAGTTTTAAAATTTTTTGAGCCAAAATGTTTACTGTATTAATTTTATAGGAAGTAGGAAGCCAAGAATGAACATTTAAGTATCTACCAGACCAACTATCTTTGTGATACTATTCAAAAGAAATTTTGCCATCAGGCTCATGGATCAAAAGTAAATTTAAAAATGGAATTTTGTAGTTAACTTCCTTTTCCAAATTAAATTTTATTCGATTAAAAATTTTGTTAAAACTATTCAAAAATATATCAATTTTGTTTTCCGGAATAGCCGTTATAATATCGATAGTAAAATAATGGCTAAAAATCTAAAGAATTTAATGCTAAATATTACAAATTTTCCATTAATAAATTTGCTAATATAGGGCTTATGGGAGAACCCATTGGAGAACCAAAAATTTGTTTATAATTTTTATTGTCAAAAGAAAATTTTGAATTATCTAAAACAATACTTAAACCTTCAAGAAATTGGACTTTCGTCAATTTTGATTTTGCGTTCTTTTTAATGTCTCTCCAATTTTTCTTGATAATTTCCGAAACTATATGACTATCTACATTAGTAAATAACGAAATCACGTCTAAAGAAATTAACAAAAAATTTGGGGGTATAATGAAATTTCGAATTTTTTGTTTAAAATCTTCGGAATTTAGAACAAAAGAGTAAGTATTTCCTACTACACTAAATTTAAGAATGTTACCTAAAAATGCCGATAAACCGTATGTGGGACCATCTATTGAGGATATATTTGGTTTATGGATCTTAGGTAAACCATATAATTTAGGAACTATTGGAATATAACTAGTTATTTTTTTCTTTGTAAATTCATCAATGTTGCCAGATTTTTGCCAACTAAAGTGTTTATGTAAATGTTTTTGTCTGCTTTATTTCTTTGCTAAATTTATAACATTGTTTAATTTATATATACAATTTTCATTTATATTTTTTAATAATTTTAAAATCATATTCATATTTTATATACTTGTTTGTAAAATTTACTTTAAAATTTACTTTGTATTTGCTATTTGAAAAAATTGTATTTACTGTATAGGCTTTTAATATTTGTTTTTAAAAAATTTATATAAAAATTTACATTAGCTTTGTAAATGATGTCGATGAGACATCGAAAGCTCAGTCCTTAAATTGTTTTATTTTATTTAAAATTAAAACGAGCCCTAAACCATTACCAACTTTATTATAGTTATAATTGGCTCAATAAATAATTTTTAATTAATTTAGTAATTATAGTTTTTTTATGGAATTGTAATAAATTTGTTCAAACTTGCCGTTATATTTGGTTTGTGTTGCCAAATTTTTTGGTGTACAACTTTTCATCATAAAAATTATAAATTTTGTTTACTATAATAACTACTTAGTCAATATAACTAAACAAGTTTTAGTTGCATTGAACAATAAGGTCTACAAAAATAGTAAAATTTACAATTTAACAGTTACCAAAGCGAAAAGCCGCATTTGTAACATTAACTAAGCAAATTATTTTTTTTAAAGATATTTTTCAACTTAAAACAACTAAAATAGCGTAGCCAAGCCTTATTTAAATTTATTTTTTCTGAGTGTACTTAAATCTTATTAATTAAAACATCGATAATTACAATATTTATTATTTACCCCGTGCAGCACACCAAAATTAAGGGTAGTTTTTGATGGTTCCGTTAAAATTACTACTAAAGTAGTAACTATTATTAGTTTGCATTTAACGCCGATATAGAATAAATATATAGGTTTGTTTGGTAGCGAATGCTACATAGTACCAACGTTTTATAATGAAACTGGTTATGTAAGCCATTTAGAATGAATAAATTGCAGACCGTAACATATGTGACAAGCTTAGTGCGTCTTATTTATTCAAACTACAACTTAAATACTTGGTGAGGAAAAAAGTCGCACTCGTGAAGCCTGTACACATTTAGAACAGTGTAAGGCATTAGTTTTGAGTATAATTCTTTTATCCGTAAAACAATCTACGGATTAATATATGGTGGTTAACCCCCGACTTCCGTTTACCGCGAATGTAAATAAGGAACTCGAAAGCACCACAATTTATTTTTAAATTTATTTAATTCTGTCTTGGATAATCAAAAATGATTGTGGCTGCTTAAAATTCCGCAAACCAACAAGAGTTATTTTAACTCTTTCTCGTTGTTTATAAAAGTATATCATTTTAACAGCATATTTTCCAAAATAATACATTCCAAGCTACCTTTTTTGGTGAAAATATTTCGACAAAACATCAATGAGGCTTTCCACAATGTATAAAGATCACTCCGATCAATTAATCCGTTTGGGTTGTGCAGTGACCGAATTTAAGTTTGAAAACCAATTTTTTCTCAAAACTAGATATTTCAGCTTAAATTATTGGAAAACTAATCGGGAACCATGTATTATTGCGAATTTAATTTAGAATCTTTAAGTTCAAATTACTTTTTCTCGTAAATCGTGCACTTGCAACCATTTTCACAGCACGTGAAAACTCGTGACGAGTTTCCAGAATATTTGTGCTTTTTGCTGGCCAAGACAAAGTGAGTACATCAACGCATGGCCAAACTTGCTCGACCGGCTTCTTGGTTATCCGATGCATTCGTTATTGGGCCAACCGTAAGTGATCGGATTCCCATTCGTAAAAGGAAATATGTAATTTGGTTTTACAAATCCAGGAACATAACATATCATGCTATCAATAGACATAATTTAAAATTGTTTCCAATTCACAACAAGATAAAGACAATTGGAATTTTTTAAATTTAGCAGTGTAAGTTATTGCTATGTATTCACAATCATTGATTGGAAATGAAGATTAGACCTAGTGGAATAAAATAAATCTGTGATTCCATGCAAAAATTATCTAAAATAAGAATCTCGAATTTGGCAAACATTTTCTTATCTTCCAATAATTTATTATCTAAAATCTCTTTATTGAAAGTTGCAATAAATTTAGAATCAACCCACATCCGCCGACGAGCATTTTAATCTCAACAATAAGATTTATCATATTTTATACTAGTTTGAGGAGTAAAAAATAGAACAACAATTTTAAATACGCAACCCATGTCACAATGCCTAAAAATTGTAACAAGAACCAATATTGCAATCGAATCGAAATAATTACACAGTGGGACTTACCAATCGGAACAATGATTCAAAACCAAATATTGAAAAAGGAATAAAACTTATTTTTATTTTTAAAAACAGGAAACATTTGTCTCCTTAAAAATATTATTGTGTTGTTGTATTAAAATATCAATTTTTGTAAAATCGAAATTTATTGGTTTGTTATTTTCATTTTAAAATAAATTTATTTTTGGCCACAAATCAGAGAATTTTTATTTTTTATTTTTTTGGTTTGGTTCTTGAAAACAATTTATTGCAATTTAAGATTATTTATTACAAAAATAAAAGAATTATTTTCAATTTTGATTGTGCAGGATTTGCGGATATTTAAAATTTGGAGGTGAATCAAATTTGTTTAAATTATGTCACCTCTAAATAATAATTAACTATGCTACAACCTTTTCATACAAATAGTTTAACACATACCTTTTTCGTACACAAGAGTAAATAAGTGTTTTTTAATTATAGTGCTTAAATAATGAACTTCATGTTCCATACAGAGTTCGCGGTCATCCGTTAAATTTTTACAGTACACAAAAATAAAATAAAATTCCAACAATTTCCTGTATCGAAAAATAAATAGATTTTTCTTCCAAATAGGAAGCTACATCAATAATAAAATTGACTTTTTTAATTACACAATATTGAATATATATATAGAGTACACCTTGCTGTGAAATAGCCAGCATGCAAAATAATTACATCTTCATTGCGTACATTATAGAACATGTTTCCAAATAGTTTTTGTTCTAGGTCCCCATCTACTATACTCAGAAATATATGTATGAAATTCTGAATACAATCTAATTTAAATATAATAATACCTATATGTAGAGCACTCGTACCACTTTACACTAAAACAAAATTTACCAAAATGCTTGTAATTAAAAGGTAGGAATGGAATCAACCATAAAAAAAATTTAAATTAAACGAATTTTGATTGATTTTTCCGGTAACACAAAAATAAAAGTAAATTAAATTTCTATTATTTATTTACAATTTCAAATTATTAATTGCCATTTTTTTTTGTGGTGCAAAACTATTTGAAACTGTGAACAGGAATACCCCATAACCCGCGTGTTCTTATACAATCTATATGCAAAATTTATTTAAAGCAGCAGCAGCAGCTATTGGCAGGCAGAGCTTTTACAAATTTTATAATTTTTTTTTAATTCAAGTCAGATTGATCTCTTCAACGTGGTACACCTGTATATAATTACATAACATATATTTAAATCGAAAAATTACATAGATTGAGTTGATAAAATTATTTAGTTAGTGCGACAAAAAGCTAAAACAAATTATCTATTTTACGTAAAGCTAGTTAAAAAAATTTGATATTTAATGTCGATGGTTCAGAGATATACGTGTGTGTGTGAATAAAATAAATAAAATAATATTCATATACCATTTTTCAGTATGCGATGAGTACACCTATATAGACAAAAGTAACTCATTTGAATAGTAATTGAATAATTAAATAGTAAATAGTAATTGAAAAATAATTATCGATTTAATGGTGTTGCTAAATCGATTAACACTGAAATTAAATTTCAACACGACAGATTATAAAAATGATATACGGTTAAGTTTTATATATAGGTGATTCAATTACAAATATTGAGATGATAATTGATTAACAGAATCATACATGGGAAATGTTTTAGAAACACAATCAGCCTTAGCTGGGCCACTGATTTATTCACGATATTTTAAATCATGTACTTATACATACAAATTCAATTCAAATTTTAGTAATCGTAATTGATTTTTCTATGTACGTAATATACATAGAAGTGGGGAGCACACTGTTAAAATTTTTCAAATGAAAAGTAGTCAGTGAGAAGTAAAGTATTATGATATGCAATATGTGAAGCAAAAACACCATCTAGAATAACGCAATTACTAAAACTCTTCTTGGAACAAATTTAAAATAATGTTAGCATAAGAAACCAATTGGAACTTGTTTACCTCGCTAAATGCAAATTAGAGTTAAAATAACATCAAGATAAAAAAAAATTGTTTGAGACACCTAACTAGTCTCAATTATCAACGTCAAAATATACTTGCCAGGCGTGCATCATGGTGCCGTCAATAATTGATAAGGGCAATCCAAATTTGACCTTACAAAAAAAAATCTGTATATCGAGAAAAATAAAATATGTTGCACAGACCTGCTTTTTCTAAAAAAATTTAAATTGTTCCACTAAGTTGAATGACTAAATGTTCTTCATAACATAAGATGCCTTTTGATCGGCCGTCTTAATTTGAGATGACCTTGATTAGAAAAGGAATATTCCTCTGACACCTGCCAATTCACTAAACTATTCATAATATGGTATTTGAGGCTATAGTGTAACGACTATTGTACTTCTTGTCTATTTGTAATTGTGAGCATCGGTTTGCCAATATTGCCCTTATACATTGGATTGAGCGAGGTAAATTAAATTTAAAATAATGTAACCAGCGGGGTTATCGACACGTAATTTATTACGCAGATTATATAGCGATTATTTGGGTCCCTGTCGTTAACAATGAAGGCAACGTCGATAAACTGGGAAAAATGTTTTAATTTTTTCTTTATTTTAGGTAAGTCGATCTCACGTAGTTGATGCCCATCAGCTAATAGATGATTTTCCTAGAAGCAAAACAAGTTAACATTTTGATACTGATTCTGTGTGCATGACGTCGATTTTTTTGTCTCAATTTCTGACTACTAAATTGATCTTTAGTTCACTCGCAGGTATTGATGTCTCTAATATTAATAAACCAAAATAATAATAATACCCAACGACCAACCACCCCATCCTGATGGCACGCGAGGAGTCACCAACTCCTGCAATGATTATTTTTCGAATATAATTCCAGGAAATTATAAACAAGGATATCATTCTACTAAATTAAAGATTAAAAAAGAAGCAATTGGCAAAAATAAAATTAATGTTAATCGAAATAAAGAATGTATTAAAAGAGCTATGATTATCAAAATGAATGTACTAAATTAAGGAGAATGATACCCCACCGCAAAAAGGAGAGAACGCCCGTTGGTCTGCTTGAAGAAAGCAGATTGGAATTTAGTAATAACAGAAAAAAATAAAAATAAAGATAAAAAAAAAATTTTAAAAATTATAAATACTCGATAGAGTATTTAAGTCAAATCGATGAGAATAAAGTTGATACATAAAAATAAAATAATAATTAAGTTTATTGGTTTGTCAACTGGTAGCGAATAATAACTTCTTAATGGCGAAGTTGCTAATGTGGTAGTCGAATTGTTCTAAATATTTATTAGTCTCGCGCAGCATTCTTGTAACAGGCTCGTTCTGGCCGTAGGTCGTTCTGTGAGGAGCAATTCTGTAAGCTGGTATCGTTTTCAAACTACGAGCATTTACGTTAAGATTTACTTTCTCAAATAGAGCTTCAGAATCTACACCGCCAGATAAAACTTGATGAATGAAGACGATGTCTGCTACAGATCGTCGCTTGCTTAGTGGCTTTAAATTAACAAGCTCAAAGCGGTCGAGATAAGGAGAAAACTTGTAAACGTCCACCCATGGCAATCCACGCAAAGCAAAGCGCAAGAATCTACGTTAGACCGCTTCGATTTTTCGAGTGTGCACTTCATGGTATGGGGACCAAACCTGACTAGCATACTCGAGCAGGGGCCGGATAAATGTCATATAGAGAGCCCTCGCAACATAAGGGTTCAAAAATTTCTTAGACCAGCGTTTCACAAATCCAAGCAAAGAGTTTGCTCTGTATACAATAAAATCGATGTGATCTCTAAAGTTAGGTTCGCGGTCACAAATTACGCCTAGGTCCCGTATGGTTAAAACTTTTACTAAAACAGCGCTATTGATGGTATACTCACGACTACTGGAATTTGTGCGTTTTCTTGAGTATGGTATGCATTGGCATTTACTCACATTCATATCAAGATTATTTTTAGTACACCAAACCATAAAGTATTGAGATCATTCTGCAGTAGGTTAACATCGATGGAACTTGAGATTTGTCTGTAAATTTTCAAATCGTCTGCATAATTAGAAATTGAAGAGTTTTTGATCATGAAATCGAAATCATTGATGGACAAGATGAAAAAATTAGACTCGAGATGACTGTCTTGTGGTACTCCAGAAGTAGCTATATAAAAGGAGCAGATATGGATAACCTGAAGATCACCTGATACCTACGTTCCCTAAGATAGGAGTCGATCCATAGTAAGAATTGAGGTCCAAAACCAAGCGTCCGAAGTTAAACAAAATTATCTTATGGGAAACCCTGTCAAACGCACGGAGAAAAGAAGACACTGATTATTTTCCTATATATGTATGGAAAACCTGTTATGATATGGGTTCCCATACATTGTTGTCAAACATACTATGTACATGGTTCACTCTCCGATTTGCATATAAGCCAGTGCTATAGGAATCGTTCCTATATATAAACAAATTATTTATAATGTATAGAAATGTTTATTATAAATAAACGTATGTGTATAGGAATGCTTCCTCTTTGTTTTAGCAAAATTCCGTAGTACTTATACAGTAAAACCTGTCAAAGCCGGAACTTTGATGTGCCGGAAACTTTTATTACACGGAATTATTTTCCCCAGAATGAAATTTTATTCTAAATTGAACTTGTATATACCGGAAACTTCTCAAACCCGGAAGCCGGAAAAACTTTTTGACACGAAAATTAAAGTTTTCATTATTTTGTACTTGTGTAAGGCGGAATCGAATTTTATACGTTTTAATAGTTATTCGAATAATCCACGTGCGTTTAAAAGAATAGACAAAAGATCTTTACCCGTCGAACATTTTTTCAATAAAAAAGCGTGGACGATATCTGCGATCTTTGAACAATTTCTACGGGGTTTTAACAACGAAATGATCAAGCAAAACAGAAACATTTTGCTGTTTCTCGTTAATGCAATGTGTCATCCACGCAAAAATTTCTCAAATATAAAATTGATCTTTTTTCCGGCCAACACTACAGCTTCTCTACAACCTTTAGATGCCGGTATAATTGAAAATTTAAAATTCAACTATAGAAAAGTTTTTCTTCAAAAACTGTTGTCTGCAATGGATACACTGCCAAAAGCACCTGATTAAACGAAACAGACCAATATATTGGAAGCAGTTTACTTTATTGTGCATTCAATAAAACAAACTAAACCAGAACCAATCACAAAATCTTTCAAAAAATGCGGATTTGTTTGGGACGAATTTGTTGAAACAATCGAAGATGATCCTATTCCAACAGGGGAATTGCAGAATATGATTCAAGATATATATGGCGATCGTAACAATAATGCGTTTGATTTTTTAGCAATTTGAAAATGACGTAATATTGAATGAGTTGATGTCCCGCTCAGCTTTTTCATCTGTAAGATCTGAAGAAACAGGAAAAGCTCGAACAGTGCTGAATCATCGGGCAAAGCCGATATTTTAACTGCTAACAAAACCGCGATAATCAAGCAACTGGAGGAAGCCCGAGGAGTCTAAATTATTCATCATTTCCAAATGTGCAACTAGTAAATTGACGAAAGCAACGATGGATAATTTTATAAACGCGGTTATCTAGATCTGCGCTATTTCTTTAAATTTATATTTAAATGAATTGAATTTTTCATTAATGTATTTATGTATGTAAATGGTTTTCTAATAGGAATGATACAATTTAAAACGATTATAATGGCAATACTGCGTATTATTTTTTGACATTTTTTATGTGTTCAGTAGGTTATGTCATTTAATCATGGAAAGATACACGCTTCAACAACGTTTAGAAATTGTTAAATTGTTTTATCAAAATCAGTGCTCATTTGTGCTATCATACATAGAGAAAATTAAGAAGAATTTATGCACGACATTATTCAGTTAATCGACTCACTATTTGTCGTGTTGTAGACAAATTTGGAAGTGAATTTTCTTCACACGATACAAGAGTACCAGTACGTCAAATAAATGCACGCACACAAGAGAATATTGATTTGGTAGCAGCAATCCAAATTTATAGGTTCCACGTCGTTCTCAACAATTAAATCGTTCTCAAACAACAACATGGAGAATTTTATGAAAAGATTTGGGTTTACATCCTTACAAAGTTCAACTGGTTCAAGAACTCAAGCCATCAGACCACCATAAACGTCGTTATTTTCTGATTTAGCTCTTGAACAGCTTGAAAATGATGAACATTTTTATAAAACAAAATTTATTTAATGATAAAGCTCATTTTTGGTTAAAATCCAGACAAAACTGTTCAGACACCATTACGTTCAGATAAAGTCGCGGTGCGGTGTGCAATTCATGCTGGTGGAGTGATTGGTCCATCTCCATATTTCTTTGAAGAAACTGGTCGAAGAGTAACAGTCAATGTAGAACGATACAGAACAATGTTAAATGATTTTATTTCCTGCTGTTGTTGAGAATAATCTGGAAGATATGTGATTTCAACAAGAGGGTGCCACCTGCCATGCAGCCACCTTAACAATCAATTTATTGCAAACAAAATTTGGTGATGAAATTATCTCAAGATTTGGTCCATTTGATTATCCTCCCAGGAGAAGTCGTGGTGGTCATTTAAATGATGTTATTTTCCATACATAATGGCATAATGTAACCTTTCAAATAAAAAAAAATTTTGGTCTCACTCAATAATTTTTGGGTTTTTTTTTTTAATTTTTAAATTGTATCATTCTTATTGGAAACCCCTTTATATACTATAGTATGTAATGTACATACATTTATGTATAAATATAAATATGTATTTTTATTTTAACGACGCTTCTTGTTGCATTGAATACGTAACTGAAATTTTTTGATATGAATTGTATTAAATAAAATACGTACTATATGGCTGCGGGCCAATAGTCAGGTAAAAGTCAATTTTAAGTAAATTTTTCGGTAAATTAATTTATTTTTCAAAAACTCTATGGCAAACTGATCGAAAAATCTATTCGAAATCCGATTTTTACCATAGTAAACGATTTACTCGACTTTGGCCCGCAGCCTATGTATGTACATTGAAACCTAAAACTAGATCTTAATTTAGAGAAAATTTGGCTAAGAACTTTCGAGAGACGGAAACTTCCCAGTGGCGGAAATTTTATTCGGCCCCGCATGATTCCGGCTTTGACAAGTTTCACTGTAGTTAAGTAAAGCATTTTTTATTGTGGTATAGTATAAGCGCACCGTCGAAATGTAGGGTTTTTATTAATCAAATTAATCAAAATTGCTAAAAATGTTAGCTTATAAAAATTATGTACTATCTTATAAAAAGAGGATTTAGCTAAAGAAGAGTGTTAAAATATATTTCAAAAGGAACAATAGCCTAGCACTTAATACTTTGCAAATCAGAGAGCATATCATACACATAGTTAGGGTTACAACAATAAATAGGAATGCATCACTTTTCATTTGGATTTTCTTCATTTCATATTCTTTGCTCTCTTCCCTAAGCACTAAGTAGTAACATTTTAAATATTGCCATGTGCGGTAGTCAAAATAAGTGTCGTTAAAAGTATAAAAAAGTGTATACAAAAAATTAAATATGTATATCGGTGTTTTGTATTATTTGTGTCATATCAAGTTATTTATAATAAAGGTAATAATTTGTATGTTTCAATAATTTTTATTTTTTAATTCACTGTGTTAATTTGGAATAAGCTTAATCTTTTGTCAATCTTGTTTTATTTTATTAATTAAAAATTGACCGTTCGAGAGATTTCTTCATTTTCAAGAAAATATTATACGTGCACTGAAGAAACATTTTATTTTATTAAAAAAATAGTAAATTTCTAAGCTTATCCCAAATAAAGAAATTGATTTATTTTACCCAAAATATGATTTCTCTATGTATACAATGTGTATGCAGCAAAATGGTGGTTAAATTATATTCTAATTGAGGATGACAGTGTAAAATATTACCATAGCACTTAACACTATGCAAATCGGAGAGCGTGTCATACTCATAGCAAGGGTTAGAACAATATATAGGAATGCTTATTGAAGTTTCAATACGAATTCCCATTTATTATTGTAAAATTAATCATGGACATTACGACTTGTCCCATTTGTGTAGTATTAAGTGCTATGATACATAGAAATCATAATTTTTGTTTTGGCAAAATTCTGTTTTACTCTGTGATTCTAAACCGTTTAATTAAATTTTTTTATATTTTCATTAGATGGTATACTGGATAAGGAATGTGAAGGATAAGGAATAAATTCGATCGACGATCCGTATATTGCCAGTATTTTATCAGCAAAGAGATGAAAATGAAGTCGTATTACTCAAACTGTAATTTTATTTTTGATACTAATAACTATTATTTAGCTCAGTTAAGCATTACCAAAAATTTAAAAAATTATTTATTTGTAATATTTGAAAAAACGAAAGAATTTTCAATAGTTTCAAATATTTTAAACAACATACAATTACTCATTCCGAGATAATGAAATGTTTATGTCAGTTCCTATAGCTGTTCCCTGCATTGATAAAGGATTGCATAATACCGAAAATATTAAAGGAGTAAAAAATAATATCGTTTCTAATATTATCGTCATTATCGTTTTTGGTCAATACAACAGACAAATGTTTAGAATATTGAAAATAAGGTAGAGTTCATTTAAATAAGATGAAGCTTTCAAAGTAAAAATCAAAGTAAAATCAAAATTTTTAGTTATAACATTTAATAGGAGGATTTATTTCCGAAAAGGATGAAGAGTGGCACATATTAAGACAACTTTTAGAAATTGTACTTCAAAATGATTCGGATATCAAAACTGCTGACTGTTTGGAAAAATGGGTCTTTTGAAACAGTTTCGGTGTAGGTATGCGTTTTGAAGGTAAACATAAGATTCAAAAAATATCGCTAAGAGTACTACTTCAAGAATAAATATATGCAAAACCATTTTGCATATATTTCTTTTTGAAGTAGCCCACCACGGCTTTCCTTATATTCCAAAAACAATTGAAAATTTAAATCAGTGTGAATTTGGAAAATATATTGAAATGGGCTCATTTAAATATTTTGAATCTATCGTCATCGTATCGTAGAGGCACCAAAATTTATGGTAATTAATTTAAATGATAATAATAAAGATGAACCGACATTTTTTAAAATAAAAGGATTTTTAAGAAATAAAAATATGGCAATTAATTTAGGTAGTAAATGAAATGTTTTGTTTTTTATAAATATGCTTTTGTTGTAATGTAACCGAAAACATGAATTCAGAATAAGCGAATTTAGCTTTTTAAGTTTTAGATTTATGTCTAACATTAATACGTTAAAAGAGTTAAACGAGAGATCAAACTTTGTAAAATTACATAATGCGTTATGTTTAATATTTTAAACTTAAAAAATTGTATAATATTATATAAATTATATGTTTTAATAATTGTATATTCAACTTAAATAAAATAAAATGTCAGTAACTAATTAACAAATCAAAATTGAATTTTATTTAACTGTCATAGCAAAATTTACTATTTCAAATAACAGATTAGTAAAATAATCTTGGAAATCATACTATACTAAATAAGGAGTATAACTGTACAGCATAGTAGACGCTACCATAATTGTAAAAAATAGTCCTAGATGTTATGGAAAGTATACCATGCTTAAATATACGTAGTGCTATATGAAGCAGTGACCGCTACCACAATTATAAAAAAATATCACTATATTTCGTGGAAAATGTACCATGCTGAATTATACATATAGCTAAACAACTCAGCAGACTTTACCATAATCATTAAATGTAGTGCTATATCTCATATAACTCAAGACAATTCAAATTACAAACGCAACAATATTATATTGAAACAGTTAAAATTAGTATAGCTAAAATTACTATCAGGATTAACAATAGTTTCTATAATGAATAGGACGCTCTACCTCGTGTGCTGGTAAATATTACCATTTATTAAAAATATTCTACTATTTTTATGATAACCAGTACCAAGTTTGTAATAAATATTATTATACTTCATAGAATAAACTTAAGAGTATTATATAGTACGCTCTCCGATAAAAGGCCACAAAGGCGTGGGCTCCGATATTTTATTGAAATAAATACTATGTTTTTTTTCCGTGCGCCTTGCTGAAATCCGTGGCAATGACATCAACTTGCCTTCTAGATCGTCCTCTGAGGAAGCCATGCTGATTCATTGAAAACAATGTTTTACATTGAAAGTAAAGTGAATCGTACACAATACTGTCGAATAACTTGGGGTTACAGGATAATTTCGCAATTGGCCTATAGTTAGAGATGTCAGATTTATATCCCTACTTATGGGTTGGAGCTATAAAAGAGTCTTTCGATATTGAAGGACATATTCCGTAGGAGATCGACTTTTGGAACAGCATTGTAAGTGGCTGCGCTAAGCTGCCAACACAATTTTTTAAAATAATAGAAGGCAATCCATTTTGGGTCAGCGGTAAAATAATCTGTTAGCTTGTTAAAGCTCCTTACCACAGTTTCAAGATCGATTTGAATGGAGACCGGAGGCGCTAGAGCGCTGTTATTCATATAACTGAAGTATGCCGCATCAGGCTCGACATCGTTATTGAAGTGTGTTACGTGCCTCTGTCAGCCAACACGGTTTTAAATCGGGTAGACTTCAATGGCATGTGGGGGTTCTTTGCTGACATACATTAGGCACCACAAAAACCTATCGTGTTGCATCTTAATAAAATTCACACATGATCCTCGCAAATCACTTCACCACCAACAACTTAGAAAACGAAATCACTTCATTATTTCAACATTTTTATTACTATTCGAAAATCATTACATCAATTAAAACGCAAAAACAGTAAAAACAAATTGTTGTTCAGATTAAAAGAGAACTTTAGGTTTCGATGCAAGAAGCAATCTTTTTTTAATTTTTATATTTAGGAATCGTAAAAACTCACCTGTAGGTTTCCAAGAGCGCTCGTTGGTACCCTACGGACTGGAATATGCTGGAAATTAAGCTATTGCTTCTAACAAGCCACTATACGCACAACAATTTACTTTACATTAACAAATCACTAAGCAAATTGTAAATCATAACAAAAATAATAAATTAATAATTCTTTACAATAATTCTACGTTTATCACAGAGTAAGTATTTTTCGGGTTTTTTTTTGAAAGAAATAATATGTATAACGGCTTCACTATACGCGTATCCAAATAGATATTAGTAAAAAAAACTTTTCAAAACTGTTACTCGATTTGAATGTGTTATGTCTAACGTTGTTCCTTTTGCATAGCAGATGAATTGCAATAAAAAAATGAGGCCCTATTAAATAAAATGGAACTTAGTTTGTGATTTGCACAATTCAGAGGTCAAAAGTAAGTCCTTACCCACTCCTAGTGACCATACATCTATACAGTTAATGTACTGCACCTCCGTACTATGTATGATTTAGTGGAAACTGGATAGAATATTTTCTGTTGTTGGATTTAAAGTTATGTCGCTTCGTCTTTCCACTAAATATTGCGCACTTTACAAAAACACTAGCTAAGCAAAGAAAAACACAACTAACGCACTTTACTAAACTCAATATCAAAATTTCGCTTACCATTTGACTAAACTATTATCCGGAATTTCAGCTTATGATAAACACGGTGGTATTCACTTGATTTTATTTTATTTTACTCTACTTGAAATTTTTATAATTTTTTTTTATCCAAACGATCAACTAGCCGTGGTGGCCTCTTAGTAAAATGTGTCACATACAATTCTATAAAATTTTGACTAACAGGTCGATCTTTTATGACCCTGTTATATACTAATAAATTGTATATACAAATACCTAATTGCATTACATACCACCAAATTTCTCATTTAGCTACAGTACTAACGTACAATAATACCAAGTTTAGTAAATGGGTCGTAACAACCACATTCGAATAAATGAAAATACAATACGAAACATAAAAATGTAAATTATTAAACTCAATCGAAATAATTATAAAATTATTTTAGGACAACAACAAAACCAGCAAAGTTATGAGTTGGTAGACTAAAATTTGGAAGCACCTTAAAAGAAGAGGAGACTGTGTTTGCTATATTGCAACGAATTGTTAATGCGGATAAACGTAAATTAAGATCTCCACTATACAACTGTAACAAGTGGGCGCTATTAAAAAAAATTTGCAAAAAAGCCAGCAATGGTCTTGGGGTCACTATAGAACAATGATCACCGAACTTCATCGTGGAAGAATATCCATCTGATTTCTTCTTATAATTAATAAAATGCCAAAATCACTTTGGGGCAGCGATTATTTCTGACTGCATACTAGTGATGTAACCATCATAGAGTTCATAAGACATGATCGAAAATGCATTGTAAACTTGTTATAATTTGAGTAATCCGAGTCCATAGTCTTTATGAATTTTTTCCAGTTTTTGTTTCTTTGATTGCGCAGTGATCGCAATTCTCTGTTGTACCAGGTTGGAACTACTAGTTTCTGTCTTCGTACAGTATACGTAATGGACTGTTGAAAGCATTCAACCATCGCGGCATGAAAAATTGAGAGTTTGTGCATCCAGGTGGAAATAATTATCGAGAATGTAGTGAAAATCGACGTTAGCTAATAATTCATTAAGCTTCTTAAAATCGGCCTTACGGAAATTAAAACTGGGTAAAGTTTCGCAATTAATGTTAACTCTCCATAGTTCGCTGGAAAATGAAATTAAAAGAGGCGGTTGATACAAGTCAATTGTACTGAGAACCAGATTTGTTTCTAAGGCGCTGCAATGATTTGTGCCGGAAGAGAATACTAAGTCAAGTTGCCTGTTAAGATTGTTCTTGACGTTACTGATCTGCATCAAGCCGGAATTTGAAAAATTATCAGTAATCAAAATCTCATTTTCAGATAGTGCATTCTCAGCAACGTAATGGGTGTTGTCCTCGAATTGTGTCAATATAAGGTCAGGGAGGTTGAAATCACCATCGACAAAAAGCTCATCTGAAATAGCAGTGTTATCCAAAAGGAAATCGATAGCATCAACGAGAAGCTGGTAGATGTCCGAGTGGCTATTAGGGCGTAGTTAGATACACAGTATATAAATATGTTTATTCGTATAACCCGTGTTGATTTTAACACAAATCAGCTCAATATTGTCGGTATTTGGGATTATAACTATACTGAGCAATCAAACTTAACATGCACCGCAATAAGAACGCCTCTTACATTCAGTATACAAAATCAAAAACCGAACTATCTTTGCGGTAAACGTTATAATCTGACGTGAAGTATTCGTTACTGTTAAAGTCATTAGTTAAATTTTTTTCAGTGAGTGCAAAAATGTCATAAAAAAGGAATTGAGTTTGCAAAAATACTACACGGGATTTTGTTCGTAGTCCCCTTACATTCTAATCATACATCTAATCATCGATTTTCTTCGCTTAAATCCGTATAAGTTAAATAAAAGTTGTTGAAGATTTTGCATTCCAATTAAATCAAATTAGAGATGATGTTTTTTAAAATCTTTATATCCGTTAATAATTGAATACGCACTCGGTAATTTGCTAAAAAATTAACAGATTTTTAAAGATCTTCACACCAGTGAGTTAAGATATATAAAATGTCTAAAAACCCAGGCATCTTATAACAATTTTCAAATAATTCAAAAAGCATTTATCACAAACATTTATTGTAATATTTAATCCATTTATCAATGGATCATCTAGCCTTATGACTAATAATTTTATGTTACCTCACGTAGTGCAAAGTAATTTTTACATAAATTACGATGTAGTTTGAACTTAAATTAAATTTGAAACTAATTTCAATCTTGAACTGAATTAATATGCGATATTTTTATACTGAAATAGCACGTAACCAAAATGAGTTCGGTATTAAAAAAAATTAAATCGGTAATTATCATTTTTCTTTTATATAAATTTTAATTCGATTTTCATTATGCTTTTCACCTGAACCGGATTTATATAAAAAGCAAAATAATACGTGACTTTAAAATATATAAAACAAAACTAAATGAGGGATGACACAAATCTACTCGGTTCGATATATATAAAGTTATATTTATATAAAGCACATCTGTTCAATCAACCACAATTTAATCACATATCGAGCATACATTTATTTTGGTGCAATTATACTTTTTTGTTTGGGTGCAGACTTTTCGATTCCCAAGTTGAGCCAATATACTGTGTGTATATTGGATTTAAATTTAATTTGTTCGTATATTAAAGTGAATTATCTACCTTTTTTGCCCACACCAATATATCAATTTTTGTCCGAGAAAGCTCGCAACTCAAATTGAAAAGAAACAGCATTAAACTTTCCCGAAATGTACAAAAATCGAAATATCCCAGACTAAACTTTTAATCACAGAGGACAATTATTATTGACCTGATGTAGTTGTATAGTATATGTAGTATAAAAATTGGTCTTCCTGTAATATAGTCTAGTATGTTTTTTTTGTGTCGAGTATATAAAGCAGATCATAATAAAGTTTTATCCTTATCTCATGTATACTCGTCTTTTCGTATTTGATTTCTTGGAAAATTAAAAGTTTTATTTCTGCTTTTCAAACTTTTCGTTTCCTCATTTTGCTGTGCTTTTGCCTTGTTTCATAACTGTACATATATATATCTAGACATGTATAAGACGAAAAAAAAATATCCGGAAATCACGTTTATAAAGAAATTCTATATATCGATTTAAGCTTTTCTTCAAATCGAGATTATTATTTTTGAGTGTTTAAAGCTCTTACACATACTAATATAGTAAGGCAGTGGTCCATCCAATCGATTTAAGCAATTTTTATTAATCAAAATGATTTTCACTGTACATCGTTCTCGTTGCCATCTTTAAAAAAATATTTCATATAAATCATATAACATACGAGTATATATAAAATAGTAATTCAACATTAAATGAACAACACAACAATTGAATATATAAGAAAAGAAAATGAAATCGTTCTCATTTTATCGTCCAAAAGGAAAATTTATTGGAAAAGTTTTGTTTTCTTCTTAAGGTAGTATAGTGCTGTTATATATACACAGACAAGTATATATTGTAATATGAAGACCGATATGGGTTTGGTAGCAGTACACAGCACATGAGAAATATACATCTCTTCGTTTTAATCGTCTTTCAATTTATTTTATTTCTTCGATTTATCTTTAAACACTCAGGTATTTGAGATTAGGATTTTATTTATTTATGAGTTTTGATATTTGCAATAAGATAAATAATTAGCAAATACTTTACGTCTTATAAATGGGATATTAACAGATTTGATTGCGTTTGGAAAATTTTACTTTGCTAATATGATATTTTAGCTTAATGTCCGTATGTAACGTCTGCAAACAATTTTTTGTTGTTGTATAATAATATAATGATATTATAAATTATTGCTTGATTGTCCTTGGATGGATTCTTGGCAGTAGCACAAAAATTTTATTTTTATTTCTTTTGCTTTATTTTATAAATTTAATATCATTAGATTGCAATTTAACGTAATGATGGCGTAATGACTTGCAAATGAAGTTATTCATCGTCTTGTGAATATAATATACAAGATTTATATTTGTCGGAGGTCATTGAATATGCAGTAAAATAATATGGTGTGCGCTTTGTGTAAGGTCATGTTACAAATATTCGTTGCTATTTTGCATTTATAACGAAAATTATTTGAAATCCTAAAATTATTTATTAAGTCCTATTTCATTCAAAAACTATTTATTATAGCTGATCCGTAAAAACCATATGGTTATGGCCAGTTGAGCCAAATGCTTCAGTAGCGTTAGACAAGTTCCGTAGTTTTTTCGATTATTTAAATTGGAAAATTATCTGTGCAGAATTATAAACCATTTATGAACTCGCTGAGTGTACGTTTACTCAGCACCCCCACCACTAAAAAAAACATTTTGGAAATGATTTTTATAGTAGAGACATGAGGTATAGTAATGAGCTTTTTATGTAAAATTATACTTTGATTTTTAGCTCACCTCTGGGGTGGGACGTTTCACTTGATGAACTTGCAAAATACGTGCAGGTGTATTTAGCGCGAGTACCATCCCCAATTAATAGTTTGAAATTTATTCAAACTAATTTAAAAATACATTGACAAACTTATTGTAATAGTTTTGATAAAGGTAAACATTCAGGAGAGTTTATAATGTAAAATTCGGTTCCGAAACAGTGGAAAAACAAATTTGATTTTTATTGAGCCTTAGGTAGGTACACTCCAAAGCCATTGTAAGTATTTTTTACGCGTTGAGCTTGAACTTTAATGATATTGATGAGCTGCTTAGACCCAAAGGAGTGTCCCTTTAGTAAGATGTACGATTTACGAATGGGGATGACAGGGAAAAAGTTGAAATTTGGGCATTGGGAAATTGGAAGGTATCCCAACCCCACTAACATCAGTTTAAGTTTGAACGAGTTGCTGAAACATTTTAAAGGACGCATAACGCAGAACCATAAAGCAGTAAATAATAATTTTGACCTCCGTTGACCGACATCAACGCACCGAGTGCCAACGAAGGTGGTACTTTGAAAACCGATCTTAGGTCAGAGTAAATCGCAGCCAAAATCGACACCAGAGAAAACTATTAGTGGAAATAGTATCCGTTACGTCAATTGATCTCGATTGGGACATTACTCTTCGTAATGCAGAAAACCAAAACGCAAAGATGTCTGTTTTATTTGTTACTAGAAGGATAACAAAGATGAGCTCCAAAATCCGACATAAAGGAACATAAAGGGACTCCAAAATCCGACAGATGGAAAGGAGATTCCAAACCATAAAAGGTAAAACAAGGTTGGTTTTTGATTGTTGGGGCAAACCACGTCCCGTCGAATATTTGATAAACAAATGTTTGCTGATTTCCCAAGTTGGTGGGACTGTAGTATTGAACGTAAAGCTTTTAGTTTTAATTTTAATTTACTTGGTGTTTAACCTTATATTTTGATATTTTTTGTTAGACTGACGAAATTGTAATAATTTAAAAAACAAGCCGAGAGTGATGTGCAATCTTTTTTCAAATGTAACCAATGTTGATAAATGTCACTGACCACCCCGTAATGCACGGCCTTCATGCTTAGGCAGACAAATATAGGCATATGTATGATTTGTAGGTCTTTTGACCTCGTCCTCGTCTTAGGTGCATTGGTAGAGGGCCGACGAAATCTACGCAAACCTTCAGAAATGGGCGGATTAGATCAACTCTGCAGCTGGGTAGGTTGCCAATCAATTGTTTATTGATTTTGGCTTGGTATTTGATACGCAGACAACACATTTATTGGCAACTTGTTGAACTAAGTTTCGACCACTTGGAAACTAGTTGTCTTATCTGGCAATCGCTAGCATTAGTGATGGCCCCTTGTGCCTGTTATTGATGTGAATGGCTTCAACTATTAGCCAACTGAGTCGAGACTTTTGATGTAGAAATAATAGATGCTTGGTAGAGAATGAAGCTTCAGAATTCTCTAGACGTCTGCCAACTTGAAGCATTCCAGCCTTGTCCAGGAATGGATTTAAAGCCTTGAGATTATTAGTTTCATTAATACTTTTATTGGTCTGCAATGGAACGATTTAATTTTCGTAGAATCTTTTGCTCATGTTTGCAAGGTATATGAAGTGCGTCGATCAGCTCATCTCTCTGTAAAAATATAACATTTGATTTTGGTGTCTCTTTAGATTTGAGATAAGTGATGAATCTTAGCATATAAACTAACACCCTTTGCACCTTTGTTAATAAGGCGTGTTTATCCATCAGTTCGTCAAACCAAGAAGTGTTGGTGGTTGCAGCAAACAGGTGCAGTTTTGAATTTTCTTCGTCGTTTAAGCTGTTACTGATTTCTTGTGCCGGCCAGAATTCAATTGTTTGAGGAAGCCACGCAGGACCATTCTACCATATTTGATGTATCTGTAGTAGATGTTGATAGGATTTCAGCTCGAGAGCCAATCCAAAACACTACTAGAGTCAGTCCAAGCATAAGTTTTCGATATTGTCTTCCAAGTTTCGCCGACGACTTATTTTATCAAGTTAGTTAGTTATACAGCAGCGCAAAGTTCCAATCGTGGCAGAGCTACTTGTTTGATTGGATTCACCTTTGTCTTAGTCGAAATCAAACTGATGGAGACCTTTTCTTCTAAGGTCTCTGCTCTGATGTACACAATTGTTCCATAAGCGTTTTGGCTGGCGTCAGCGAAACCGTAAATTTGTATTATATCGTTGTCGCTGGCGTGGATCCATCTAGGTATGGATATCAGGATGACGTGTTGTAGTTGGTCTTGGAATCCCTTCCATTAATTTAACACTTCTTCCGACAGCGATTCATCCCAACCTTAATTGATAGCCCATAATTTCGGGATGAATATTTTGAGCATGACTATGACCGGAGCTATTTAACAAAGAGGATTAAATAGCCGACTGGTTTCGGAAACTACCATTCGTTTGGTAAAAAATCCAGGTTCTGCAATTCAGAAGTAAACGTTAAATTGTATGTTGATGGATTCCAATTGATACCCAGGACCTTTACCGATCTTTCATGTTCTTCATTATTGATTTTAATGGATTTTATGTCAGCAGAATCTGTATCAACATCTCTGGTACTTAAGCCCACAATGGCTTTCGAATTTGACATCCACTTGCAAAGATTTTATCCATGTTTCGATAGTAACATCTAATATTCTGCTTCAGCTGCAATACTTCGGATTCGGTGCGGGCCTCTGTCATCAGATCGTCGGCATAAATATCATCGGAGATGGCGTTAGCAGCGACTGAGAATGTTAATTGGTTTTCCTACGAAATTCTTTTAAGTACCCTTGTAGCTGAAATGATGCGGCTGCTAATCCATATGGTGAGACGACAATGGCGAATCGGCTCTGACGTATGCTTCCGCCATACTGTTTTTGGAACTTAGTATCTTCTTCCGCTATTCGCACTTGTCGATACATCTCTTCCACGTCTGCTGTTTCAACGAATCGGTGTTCTCTGAATCTAACATGATCGAGTATAAATTCGCTTGAACCGTAGGGCCAATCGCTAAGCATTCATTTAGTGAAATACCAGATGTTGTCTTGGCAGATCCATCCAAGACAACCCTTAATTTTGTGGTTGAACTGGACTCCTTCAAGACTCCGTCATAAGGTAGATAGTATCCGGTGTCTTGTGTATCGCTACTTGCCTCACTTCTTTCATATGGATGTGATTCTCGTATTTGTTCATAAAGCTTTGGTGAATCTTTTGAAACTCTGAATCGCGTGTCAACCGGCGTTATATATCTCAATCTCTGGATTGCGATATTTAATGATTAACCATAAGTTTTGAGGCAATTTTTTGAAGGGCAAAACAATAAAGCGCCCATCATCACAAGTTTTCACATGCTCAGAAAAGTGTTTTTCACAAAATGCTTCTTCTGGGATAGATTCGTTTTGGAATCTGGAATTGATTCTAATTCCCAGAAACTACGTAATATTTTATCTAAGTTAAGATTCATGCTCCCAGTAGTTGATATCATTGATATAATATGGTTTCCTAAAGCATCGTTTCGACGTTCCCAGATACAACCCAGCCTTATTTGGTTTTCTGGAGAACTGGACCCTTTGCATTCATTTTAACTTGTCCAGGTAGAAGCACTTTGAAGAAATAGTCGACCCCAATTAAAATGTGTATCTTACCCGATTTGAAGGGATGTGGATCAACCACCGGTGTGAAGTTTTTAACAAAAAGTGTAGCTACAGAAATTAACGAAAAGTGTAGCTACAGAAATAAACGAAAAGTGTAACTTTTAAAAAGTGTAGCAATTAAAAGTGTAAAAAGCACACCTTTACTAAAGAATATCGTCAAAATGTATATTTCATGTAAATATCGGGATCATAATAATTCTAGTCTAAAAGTTGGGGTTATTACGTGTAAAAATATTATTCTTTAAATGTTTAAAATGATATACATACTCGTAGATATGAGACACTATGGCCGAAAAAAAATCTCAGAGATGTTATCAAGTATAGACCTATGCCGACTATAGTGGTAACATTCAGATATTTAAAACAGCTGACCACATTAAAACTAAAAGGCCTGGGGTTTCTTCACGACAACTTATATATCGGTAAGTTTAATGAATATTCTAATATTCATCGAAAAACCTGCTACACTATGGCCGATTCCAACAAACTCAGAGATGTTATCAAGTGTGGGCAACTTCTTCCACGTGTCGAATCAAACAATAGATTTATCCTCCTTATTGCGAGTCCCATTGATCGGTGTGTAACACTCGAATTGTGAGTCCAATGATGACGCTTGTACTCGATAGGTGATATAATTTGATGAACGCTCGATGCGTAGATAGACCAAATGTTGGGCAAACTACTTGCCGTCGAGTATTTGACTAGCAACTGGTTTGCTGATTTCCCAAGTTGAGTGGGACTGTAGTACTGAACTTAAATACTTTGTTCGGACTTTTATTGAACAACCATCTATTTCCACCGCTACACCCATGAATGTCAAGAAACTAATGGACACATCGGACGAGGTCATCCGGGGATTAAAGGCATTGGTCGAAAGCGCGGAGACAAGAGATCGTTGGTGTATCTTCCTTTTAGTGCCAAAGCTGGACAATAAATCACGAGAATTATGAGCTGAAGCGATAAAGCTGATATTGAAAATCCAAGTTTTTAGAATTTTTTTGAGTTTTTAGCGCGACGAATAGACACTTTTGAGACTATCACAAGCAATACAATCAAAAGGCAGGTAAAAACCGAGTGTCAAAGTCAATTGAAAATTAAACTTTCCAAAACTAAAGTGTTTAAACTTATCTCGATCCACAAGTCTACAAAACACAACAGGGAAGAATCGCAAGGCCGGATTCTCCGGATTCTGCATTAATTATAGAAAGTAGAATAAGCTGAAAGTTCCCGACAACTTTCCTTTTCCAACTATTTAATTTAAATACTAAGAAATTCTTTGGTTGTTTAGATTTAAAAATCGGGTTTCATCGATAAAATACACTAGTGTTAATACACCTATAGGACAGTTTGAAAATCTAAAAATGTCATTGGTTTCAAAAATGGCCCAAGGACATTTGACAATTTTAAGAAAAATCTTTAAATTTATGACGGATAAATTGCTTGAATTACATCTTAATAAATGTAGTTTCCTGTATACAGTTTCCTGTATCAAGAAATTAAATATTTTTGTTACATTGTTAGGCCAAATTGGTCGACAAAGACGCTCCCACGTGTAGGGCCATATCGAGAAATTTTTTATGGGTATTATTGTATGGATGTCTTGCTTGGGCAATTTGATGAGTAATCCATTTTATCAGTCCCAATAAGTTGAGTATAATTAAAACTACTAATAATTCAATTCTATATTATATAATTGTTTATTAGTTGGTTGTTTAACATATGTTTACTTTGAAAAAATTCTGGATCTGTGCTTTTCGTTTTGCGTTCAAGATGATAATGATCGGATCCGCTTGAAATGCGATATTTTAAAACGCGATATTTCGACACGAGATATGACAAAACGAGATATGGTATAAAACGTAATATTTCAAAATACGATATTTCAAAACGCGATATGGTACAGAATGTGCATTGCGAAGTGACGGGAGCTTAGCGACCCGATTTAGACCGATCCTATATACTCTCGCTCCTATCGGTTTTTAAATTCCTATAAACTGAAATTAAATTTCCCCTTCACCCGACTGATATAACCCGATCCTATATTCCCGTTTTGTACCATATCGCGTTTTGTACCGTATCACGTTTTGAAATATCAAGTTTTGAAATATCGCGTTTTGATAATTCGCGTTTTAAAATATCGCGTTTCAAATGGGACCCGTTAATAATTAAGTTTTATTTTCGTTCTAATGTTTCGCTCTCCAAAAAAAAAATATTGTTTCAAACGAATAGCTGTGATCAGCATGTCGCTGGCAATTCGTTTGTGGAACGCATTGCAAGGTATTTTCCTAAAAGTAGAAAATACTCTGCAATGCTATGCACGATGTTCCTGAGTTTGCAGGAACTGATCGTTGCATATTAATGAAAACTGTTTTAGAATTTTTTCTACTATTTCTAGACATCATCCCAAATAAAATAAAGTAAATTCCACACTTGGCCTTCATGGATCCGAAAACTTTTGAAATAATAAAAAATATATTAAAAGAACTTTTTAAAACATCACGTTTTTGTAATGCACTAAAAAGAAGAAAATAATTTTTTCCTGAGCATATAGAATTGTCTGGGCATTTATACTTAACACTAGCACAAATTTTCAAACTAAAACTTAGGGCGCATTTATGAAAAGAAAATTCATATCATGTGTGCTATAATTTCGTGTTATTATACCAATTGTCTGTTAGGAATTTCATGCCTTCTTGGTTTTCAAAGTTGTATTTCCAGGTGCAAGCGCGAGGAGCTGAGGCATACTGCGCCCAACACAAACACACACAAACATTTATACAAACACCAAAAAGGACAAAAACATAAAGAAAACTGTATCGAAACCTAAAGTTAATCAAAAAACGTTAGGGATCTTATGAAGGTCGATATTGTCGCATTCTTTACTTTTCTCTGATTGCACTTTCGTTACAAGGCTTCTTTTCTGACAATTTGCTACAGTCCAATTCCTACATTTGCAGTCCATTTAAAGATCTCACTCTGCTTAATGCGACGTAAGCTTGGCCGTCTTGAAAAAGTGATATTCCTAAATAAACACATGCATGATCGACGGTACATTCATTCATTTTGTGGACTGTACATGCCCAACACAATATTATAGGTAATTGTTTACGCTCAATTATTCCATAATATATATTTAGCAGGAAATTGTATAGCTTTCGGCTCGATAAGTTGAATATTCTCCTCTTAGTTGAATTTAGATGTGATTAAAGATGATTTTCTCATGTATGTGAAATAATTTTCTCTTGAATATGACGATAATTGGCTTTGTCATGGAAATTTAATGGACAAGAGAAATGATAGTGAAGTTTTCAAAACATTACTGGCTGCTCTTGTAGAATATTTTTCAGAGCATATTGCAGGAGTTATAATTGCACACTTCAAATCTTTAGGTCTCATGTATTATGAAGGTAACTATTACTTTACTGATTCACATTCATGTGGACCTAAAGACAAGCCTTTACTTCACGTTAAAGGTCAAGGCTGCATTATCGAATGTGATACCATTAAAGAACTTCATCGTGTCTGTAGACGTGTGTTTAAACAAGATCATGAACAATTTTATATTCGTTACATCAACGTAAATTTTAAAGGTGATTTCGTTCAGATGGATGAATATTTAAGGCAGCATGTACCGGCACATTGGAAAAATTGTGACATTTTTCTATTATTGTTTTACAGCGCACAGCAACTATGGTGAATATTTTACGATGGAAGTTTTATTTACGCAAACCGTAAAATATCAATAACGGTTTATTGAAATGTGTATTAGATTTTTGTTTCGAATGTTTGATAATAGGAAATTGTCAGGTGAAACAACCAAGTGAACAAAATTTCAGCAAAATCGAAAGATGATAAGTGCTTTAAATTTCGACCTCAAATTTTGACCCAAACAGATAGACAGACAAGAAAGCAAGTTAAGGAAAACGTGGTAAAAAAGAAGTCAATTTGGACAAAAACGCTTGCACTTGTAGGAAAATTCCAGGCACAATCCAAAGTTAAAAACACTAACTTCCACACTCTGCCATGTGGCCGGCAGCCAATACCAACATCCCTAAAATATCTTTAAATTAATTCTAGGCATCGTCCCATGTCGGGAGCAGTAAATTCCAAACTCAGCACTCGTGGTTCCAATAATTTTTGGATTAAATTAATGAATTAAGTCAATCTCAAGCTAAAAACACTAAATTCCACACTTGGCAACCATTGTTCAGATGATTTTTTGAATTAATAAAGAATTAAGTGAATTTGGTCAAAGATGCTCCCACGTGTAGGGCCATACCGCCAATCACAACATCTAGATTGTCTTGAATTTTTTTTCACAAACTCCAATAGTATCTCAAGTTAAAACACTAAATTCGACACTTGGCAACCATTGTTCAGATGATTTTTTGAATTAATAAAGAATTAAGTGAATTTGGTCAAAGATGCTCCCACGTGTAGGGCCATACCGCCAACCACAACATCCAGAATGTCTTGAATTTTTATACTCCAGATACTATCTCAAGTTAAAAACACTTAATTCCACACTTGGCAAAAATTGTTCCGATGATTTTCACAGTCACAAATCTAAGTTGAACATTAAATCCCACGCTTGGTACTCATTGTTCCGATGATTTCAATAATCGATACACATTTTTAGTTCTATGACACTCAATATTTATTCTTTATTTTCTATTTGAATTTGAATTATTAGAAGTAGGGAATCTCTGTCTTAAAAAATAAGTACTCGATTACTCTACCACGACTTAATCATCGAGGGGTAGCAGTGCAAATTTTGCAGGACGTCTGCTCCGCAACTTAACATTTATTAATTTAGCTAGATTTTGCAAGGCTTTACTGGCAAATACCCAACTTTTTTACCACTTCGACAAATAGGTATACGCTTACGGTTAAATTGTTTTAATTCATTCAATCTTCGTTAATTTAATTAAAAATGCAAATCTTTTGTTATGCTTTTAAGAAATGCACGATTAAGAAATCATCTCAGTTCTATTAAAATATAACACAATACTTATGTAAAAGCGTCACCCACACATACATATAGCGATTTAGTATACACAATACCAAAATGTTTTTTACAAAATTATCTCATTATTTCATTTTAATTTGATTTTCATTAAGCTTTTCTCTATTATGCATGCATACATGGAAAACTTTACGTGACTTTAACAATGGGGTATACGAAATGTTTCTCACATGTTAAAAAATTGAACTTAATAATTTCTTCAGTTTATTTTCCTTGTGTCTTATATACGTATTTCCTCTTCCTTTATTAATTAATTTCATTAAAGAAAAATAATTTCACTTCGTGTATTCTGTAAACATGTCATGGTCTCTCACTCTATCTCACACATTTCTTCGTGGCAATCTTCTTCGTATTCATCACATCTTAACATTCCTTTTGTAATATCTAAATAAATCATTATTTAATTATGAATTTAGATATAGAGTTCTTCTTTTTCTTCTTCTGATCATTATTAAGACAAAATTATTTAGTTACGAGACAAATATGAATATGATAGACAGACACACATGCTCGACAACAACAAAACAACTTATTACTACACAAAAACCAACCCATCGTATTTTCCATATATGTATACCATATATACACGCAGATGAAAACTGGAAAAATTAAATTATGATAAAAAATATATGAAAATCGTGATTAATTTTAATTCTAGGAATGAGAAATGTCATCCTCCACAAAAACCACATTGTTTTTCAGTTTTTTATATGAAATATTAATCCACTCTTGATATGCTCTAAAGATGAATATATTTTATTTTCCCCGCGTCTTTAGTGAGAAAATCCAATTTTGCGTCTAAGTAATCATCTCAAGTGTCGTTCGTAGAAAATGTAATTAAATTTTCAATCAACGCAACTAAAACCTGTGCACATCCTGCGTGTCGTAAAAATGAGATCTTATATGCGTATTCTTCTTTAAAAAATTCATCATCCCATGATCATTGATCATATATTGTACAATACCAAAAAAAATTGTATCTGTGTAATTCGAGATTATAATTTACTGATGACACGACTGTCTCCTTGTCTTAAGATATGTAATGAATTTATTATGTGTTTAAATATCGGGTAAAATCTAGGTTTGGATTTTTTTTTGTATGTTGGTCGATAATCGACACACATGTATACGTACTCGTACATACTCTCATACATGCAGCGATGAAAATATGGAATGTATCGTTCCATTTAAAAAAAAAATCTCAAATTTGGTTAAATATTTCAATAAATTATTGTTTTTTGACATGAACATATGCGTGAACATTAATATTTTAATGAGGTGGCAAATGTAAGTTAAGGAGAAAGCGGCTATTTTTAAAAGGGGATTCGAAATATTTATTTGGTTGCTCGATACTATCGGGAGTTGAAAAGTAATTAAAAAATGTTGCATGTATATAGGGTAATAATACAGTGGTAGCATATATGGTTCCACTGCATATGTAACAACTATATTTTTGACTTGTACGTTATAGGGATGTATTTTACATGTGGTAATTGGTTTCGTAACATCAATTTAAGTTTTATAACTGCAATTTTAAAAATGTGCGCTCTTATAAATATTTATAGTAAAGTTTCAATGGAGAAATAACTATCTAATTTTATACAAACAGTTATCCTTTAAAGTAGGATTTTCTGATCTGCCTTTAATTTATTCAACATATTTATAATACGAATGGGAAAGGAATTGACAGCTAAATAATTTTGTTGATTGAAACTTGAACGTGAATCCTTCGGGATTTTGATCACTTAACCTTACTCGGCGCTACTAAAGTTTCTGCTTTTAATAGGCTAAATGTCACATGGAAATATTAAGGTACATACATAATATTGGTATTTTAGTTGGCCCGCTATAAGATGTCATGAATTGATTCATCCGTGATCTGAATGACAAACAATGCTGAAAACAATTGATTATTAGAAAACTGAGAAAACGTATTGTTATTGTAAATGGGCGAGGTGATTAAATAATTAGTGTGTTCCGATGTACAAACGCATGATATTTCTCCCTCCTTATTTTGATGAAGTCATCAATCAAGATGAATGCTCTTGTTTTACCACAGGTGGTCGAATTCTTCTTAAAAGGCGTGATAACTTTTGACCCTATGAAAGTTCTTATATAAATAAAATACCAGTATATCGATTTTGTCTCGTGAGTTACTCATTTAAAATCAGTGAAAAAAAAAAATTGAATACGTACACAGTGTATAATACACAATTATGCCTTTGTATTTCTATTTTTCTTTTGTTCGTATTTGTGTCATTTGTATGATGAACAGTACCAACACTTTTCACACTATTTGCCGTAGGCACTTGGCGAAACACACTTATACTTAAAAAACACATTTTTATTAATCACTTGTTTTTTGTTTCGCAGAATATTTTGAATATTTTTCAAAAAGTTTAAAAAATCACTTGATCTATTTCGACTTGTTAGGTCATCATCAGGAGTATCTACTGATTTGTATTAGTAAACATTTTGTTATATAGTAGAAAAAAGCAAAATATAAATAAAAGAAGGAAGGACAAAAATAAGCAATAAAAATTAATCTACGGATCGCGCAGGTAGGCGATGAGTCTCTGATGATGACCTTACAAGTCGAAATCGATCGAGTGATTTTTTATACTTTTTGAAAAATATTCAAAATATT
Source organism: Nephrotoma appendiculata (assembly GCA_947310385.1). Taxonomy (NCBI): domain Eukaryota; kingdom Metazoa; phylum Arthropoda; class Insecta; order Diptera; family Tipulidae; genus Nephrotoma; species Nephrotoma appendiculata. Next base: position 93,176,931 of record OX371223.1, on the reverse strand, counting down.
CTACGAAACAAAAAATAAGTGATTAATAATAATGTGTTTATTAAGAACAGTACCAAAATAACGCGATCCAGGCGAATCGGTTTAATTTTTATGGTGCTTATTTCCTTTCCTCAGCACATTACGTCTGCTCTCGAGCTGTGGAGTGTCATTACTTAACATGCCAATATATTTTATATTTTATATTATCATAAATTAATTTTACATCTATTAATAAAACTTTATAAGTAAATTTATTTTAAATTTCATAAATTTTAAAAATAAAATGTTAATTGATTGATTGATTAGAACGTACGGCCAAGACTAAGCAAGGATCCCGGATACGCCGGGCCAACCGTACACCCCTTTTACGTATAACAAGATGGAGGGATAGGAAAGGTTGTTAGGTATGATAGACTTGACCCGGTTACAGACACCTAAGTAGTCAATAGTTAGTAAAGCACAAGACGGCACAACTATTTTTGTTCTTCGTGATATAAATAATCAGCAATCAACATCCTAAAAAGTAATTGATTAATTAGTAAATGTCCTGAAATAAAATTTCATTTATATGAGTGATGAAATTTTATTTAATACCATTTCCTTATATCAATTTACAATAACGCGACGCCAGGCCCTCCACACACCTTTATTATAGCATTTTAAAAAAGTTGATAATCAATAATGTTGGCATCTTAATGGTACGAGTAAGTTTCCTCAAATAAAATGTCATTATTATGCGTTAGAGAATCATTATTTTGTACGATATATTTAAATTATTCTTGAATAGAATAAATGTAATGTAATGATTATTATAACTAAATTAATTATAATTTGATTGCCGAAAAACAAATAAAATAAAATAAATCAAATCCAAATATTGTAGTATCAAACGGATGGATCCCCTCTTCAACGGATAACCTTACAATCTCTAATAAACCAATAAGTTCATAAATAAAAATAAAAATGAGACAAAGACATCAATCAGAAATAAAAACTATTAAGCTAATCAGGAATCTGTAAGATGACAGAATTAGTAATAAGTAGCTATTAGAAAATAATATAATTAAAGAAGCACATTGATCCCAAAAATACAAAAAACATCTATGTATCAATATTTGTCTGATTATAAAATTTATTGTATAGTCTCCAAGCCAAAAAATAAGTCAACCCATAAAGTTTCCCTCCACCGACATTTCAATGTTATATATAGCCATAGTCATTTAATCTATTAAAATAAAACCAATTGTCATGAGACAAATTAAATCTTAAATATACAATTAAATTAAATTAAAATAAGAAATAAATTTTCATTAGTATTAACAATGATTAAATATTATTCTAAACCAAGGTAAATAGCCTTATTTGTTATGAGGCTTAAAAGACTCAGCTTCTACTTCCATCTATATCTGAACCTCTAGATTCTTTTATTATATTAAACTTTAGTTAATGAGTTAAGTAATAGATGACTCTTTTTAATTAGTGGAAATTTTTCTTCAATTTACCGTAATTATCTTACTATAAAAGCAATGCTACACAACAATAATTCCTTTTAGCTAAATGGAAAAATGTCAAAAATAGCAAAAAATCATATATATTAGCTGTTCAGGCAAAAACTTATTTATCCCAAGAGTATTTATTCCTCGACGCTTACAAAATAATAAAGCTGCAAATAATAAAAATGTAGTCATTACGGCTTCAAAATCCTCCTGTAATCAAAAATGTTCATTAGAACTAAATAAATAAGCTTAATCAGGAACTGCAATGAATAATATAGTATGTATTAATAATAAACACCTGATAAAGGGGTACCGAACTAAAAAAGTCCGAATCAAGAAAGTTCTCCAAAAATGAAGCAAAAAAGTTGATTTTTGTATGAACACCAGCGACTTATTTTAATTCATATTTTTACTTAAAATTATGAATTAAAAAGTGATTTAGAAAAAGGAGAAAACTCAGAAATGAATTAACAAAGGCTTATACTATTCCATTTTTAAAACACATACCCTAACTCTCCTTCAAAATGAATTAAAAAAGGCACATTCTATTTAAAATTTAAATTTAAATTCCAAAAAATTATAGTTGCATGGATTTACAATGATTATTTATAAAATATAAATAAAAAAGGCTTATATTATTTCATTCTATAAACATTTATATTAATTTATTTTAAAAATGAATCAAGAAATGCCCCGCACAAATTCACCTTATCGAACTCTTTTATTTCTTCTGCAACTCCGATTTTAATTAATCCCCAAAGCGAATCAAAAACACTTATTTTAATTCAGAAAAAACCCTTTAATTCAGACCCCTTTAATTCATGCTGATAAACCTTGATAACTCTAAATTGCTCATCATATAAAACATAATAAATATAACAATTTAATACTCAAACGGTGAATAATTGGAGGTAGAAATTAGTAAAATTAGTTAATTTCTGAAATCAAAATGTGGAAAGAATCATTTTCATAAATAATCTTAGTAAAATGTACCAAGAAAAATATGTATTGTAGATCCAGGAGTGCTCGCTACCCGCTTCTCTAGAATAAAAAACCAACACACTGCAACCCATAAAGTTATTTCCCAATCCCAATAGATGGAAACTCAGCGATCGCCCGTTAACATCAATACAAAAGAAAATTTATCGCAATACACATCCACCGTATCCTCGCCGCCCCTGTGTAAATTGATCACACAAAATGAAATGAAAAAGCAAAAAATCAATGATTGAATCGTTTTTTTTCATATAGAAAAACATTTACACTACCAAGCACAAAAAGTAAAAATATAATAATTATGTAATGACCTAAATAAAACAAAATGAAAACAAAAGTCCCCTGATCTTGTATATTTTTCGTTCGTAAACAATACATACACATCCATACAAAGCACAGCCGAAAGCATATAACAAGCTTTATATATACATTTCAAAACCACATTTTCGGTGGTATTGAAATGTATATTATATCCCGCTATACACCTCCATTACTAATTTCAATACAAAATATAATGTACGTCGTACGAGTAAATAAATATAAAAAACAAGAGTTAGAATTCAAAAGTACCAACGAAAAACAATCGTCAAAAAGAACAACAACAATTGTTATCAAGTGTAACAAAACAGAATAACAGAATTGAAAAACACTTTCTGGCACAAGCAATACTCAAACAATACTACCACCATGAGAATACTAGTACTCTACACCTTTATGAGTTATAAAATACAGTAATCATTTTATTATATACTTAAAATTTATTTGGAAAAATATATGTTAATAATTAATATGTATTAACGCGTGTTAAAACAATGGAAAAAATGAGAAAACACTTATCTTATTCCTCCTCTGGAATCATAAAAGTCCTATACATATTGAAAAATTACATACATACAATGCGTATGATGCATTCAACAACGGTATCAAAATACATATAAACGAAATTGTAATACACATATTCTACGCCATTGCAAGCGCATCACACACAAATAAATATAATATAACTATTCAATATGTATCTTTTTACGGCTTCAAAATTCTTTAAATCACACAATATATTATTTATGTCTGAACACTTAGATATATATTATTTAATTAATTAGTTAATTAAAACACATTTAAACTATTTTTTTTAAATTATTTAGAGAAGAGACAAAAAAACACGTCTTTCCTCTACGACGTTCATTCGCCGACCGCCCTTTAAAAATAACATGTTAATTATAAAAAAATCGAAAATACATAAAAACGTAAAAATATGGCGTTAACAATGGTTAACTCTTTGATTGCCAAAAAGCGCAATTGTGTTCCTCAATATACTAGCCGAAATCATGTTTGCGCTGAAAGAGTTAATATGAATAAACAAAAAAAAGAATGACACGTGACTTGCATATGCAGAAAACAATCATAACGGTTACACTCATTTCGTTTCACACATTTTGAGACAAAATCGATATACAGATCTCATTGATCTCTATATGCGATGAAAGAGATAACCGAGGACTACATGTATCTTGAAAATATCGTGGGATACATTCTGACCATTCATATGTTTACATGACACTCATCACTATAATAATTACTAAGGTTAACTTGCCTAAGGTAAAAGCCTAATTGAAACGGCGTATTATTCAACCTTTTATAATTGGTACGAAATTCCATGATTTGGAACACAAAATTTTTTTTTTGCAATTGCACAGTAAAACAATACAAAAATTAGCTGTTCATTTTTGAAACCGCATATGTTACTGTGCAATCGCAAAAATAAACAAACATTTTATGAAAAATAATTTTTGAAATTACAATTTCCTTGGTAAAATTGATTGAGTAGCCAGGATTTCGGCTAGCAAATTGCTTGCTTGCTAGCCGATCGAGTATCTACCCCATTATGTCCAAATTGTATTTTTCTGGCCTACTGCGGAAATAAGTTTGGTATAAACATTTTCGAAACAAAGTTAAATGTGAAAATATTTTTCCCTATAAAAATTTTGTGGAACAAAAGTTTCCCAATTAACTATGTTTTGAAAATATTTACACCAAACCTATTTCTTCAGTAGGCCAGAAAAATACAATTTGGACAAAATTGATATGAAAATATTTTTCCCAATTCCCTATTCCCAGGGAAAGCCAGAATAGTGCCACTTGTGAAAAAACCGATTATTCAAGCGATGATTACACGAAAACGGGACGTTGCTTCGGCCTAATTTAAACGGCATATTATTCAAAATTAAATAACCTTTCATAATTGGTGCAAAATAATAAAACTGACTTCGGCCTATTCCAAAAACTAACTGAAGAGCAAATAAACCTTCAAGTGCCAATTAAAACAACGATACAATTGAATGACGAACTGGAAGTATTTAAAAGAACTGTTCAACAAGCAACGTGGAAAAGTTCTCCTACTAATCAAACATATTCCGGTAGGAATCAAAATTATCCTCTTGAAGTCACAGAATTAGTTAAAGAGAAACGAAAGCCATGAAAAGACCTGGCAAAGGACATGCGCTCTGGAAACAAAAAAATCCTCAATTATCTGTGCAATAAACTAACAACTTATCAAAGAAATTATGAACGAAATTATTAACAAGTACTTGAGTGGTCTCACTGAACATAAAGACGCTGATTAGAAAGCAACATAGGCGTTAAAAACCGGGGCGGTCTTTTTCCAACTCGATGACGAGGGAAATGAACGTCCGATCGCATTCATGTCACAAAAATTGAACAAGTCACAGAAAAACTCTTCCGTTACCGAGCTGGAAGGGCATGGTTTTACTTTGATAACGGACTATGCTAGCTTGAAGTGGCTTATGAACCAAAAAGAGTTAAGTGGGCGATTGGCGAGATGAAGTTTGAAACTCCAGGGTTTCCGTTTCTCAATACAACATCAAAGGGGAAGTCAAAATGTAGTACCCGACGACTTGTCTCGTATTTACTGCGACACCATCGAATAATTTTCGGACAGCGTAACCAAACTCGGTCAAGAATTGGAATTAGAATAGGATCAATTAAATGTTGAATCATATCAGAATTTAAGAGTTAGTATCCAGACGGAACCAAATAAATACCCTGCTTTTCGGGTGACTGATAAACATATATTTATACGATAACCATTAACGTCGCATGGAGGTATTGGTAAAACTTTGGAGCTAATTCGGCGATTGTTTTTCTGGCCTGGAATGGTAAAGCAAGTCAAAGACTACATCGCCAATTGTGAAATTTGTAAAGAAACTAAAGCCCCAAATCGGATACTAAAACCGCCGATGGGACAGCGAATTCTGATTGAACGGCCGTGGCAGCGTATATATGTGGATTTGTTGGGGCCATACCCACGATATTTGCAAGGAAAAACCGGTATATTAATAGCCGTGGACCATTTAACAAAGTTCGTGTTATTAAAAACTCTAACTAAAGGCACGGCTAATCAAATAAAGGAGTTTCTGCAAAATGAGGTATTCTGTGTTTTTAGAGTTCCAGAAGCCATTCATACAGACAATGGGTCTCAATTTAAAAGCTAAGAATATCAAGATTTGCTACGAAAATGGGGCATACGCGATTCCAAAACAGCCCTATATTCCCCACAGTCGAACTCCTCAGATAGGGTAAACAGGTCGATATTAGCGGCTATTCGAGCCTATATTTCAAACAAACACACCCGTTGGGACAAGCATTTACCCGAAATCGCATCCGCTCTTCGGAACGGCATCCATGAAACAGTTAAAAATTCTCCGCACTGCCTATTGTTTGGCTACCATAAAATAAACCATGCTAATGATTACAAAATTTTAAAAGAAATCGGGGATGTCGCAGAAGGTGAAATTATGCTTCCTTTACCAGAGCGAATGGCCTTAATATATGACCAAATTCAAGCCGAGATTGAGAAAGCATACGATTGAAGCGCTAAACGCTATAATCTGAGAACTAGGCCCGTTGAATATAGAGCCGGGAAAAAGGTATTTGTACGAACCCATCCCCAAAGCGACGGTTCCAAGAAATTCTGTGCAAAATTCGCGCTTTTGTTTAAGGCCGGAACGATTGTTCGGCGAATTGGCAACGTGAACTACGAAACAAAAGATAACTCTAACCGAATCGTAGGTATATTTCACGCTAAAGACATTCGTTCTGGATTATTTACGTATAGGTTCCTTTACTCTTCCTTTAATTCTCGCTCGTATGTGTACAGCTTTTCAGTTTCTAATATAGCTATTGTGAACAGCCATTAAAATCTGTGTGGTTACCGCTGTTGCCTATACATGTCTAAATGTTGTGTTAGTAACAAGTTGAATAACGTGTGGTGTATGATGCAAACAGAATGACCAAAACAACGAAACAGATTAATGTAGAAAGGTCGCTTTCGGATACCCGTTTTTTTTATTGGTAGTGATCGCATCCGATTGGAAATAGCTGTGTTTTATTACGAAAAATCATACGACCAATAGTAAAAAAGTTGACAACCAATCGCATACGTTTGGTTTATGTAGTAGTGTACCATATCAAGGTACTAGACCGTTTTCGTTGCTTTTGGCACATTTAAATTTGGAATAATATGTTCATTTTATTTGAGAGGTTGAAGTGATCACAAGCTACTAAACACGTATAAATCTTAAATATCGGCTTATATTAAAAGTGTCTAAGTATAAGTTGGAGTTTATATACCCATTGCAAAAAGACGTATACCAGAGGTGAAGCGGAGCTATTTAGAGTGTCATCCTATAGTTATTGCGTTTATTTTATAACCTTGACCATACAAAACTTGAGAATCGGTAAGAATTTTTTTTTTATGGAGAAGTTAGTAAGTAATACCAAAAAAATTTAATTATTTACTATGTTATTGGTGTCATTGATAGGATACGCGAGGATATTGCTTTGTTTATTGCCGCCCGCGATTATTCTGGATAGGACGTACCCAAACTCGCGAAATACGACTGGTTACCCACCTCTCTCGATATTTCGGGCACCCACAGATAGTTTTAAAGTTGCTACACGCGGGAGGATAAGTTTCTTTAACGGACTCCTAACTAACGGATTACTAGTATTAGTGATTTAACTACCCAATACCTAACTTGGAAATATTCGGGTCCTAAAAAAAAATATAAAAAAAATAATTATATGTGGTGTTTTGGTGAAGTTGCATGTCATTAGTCATCAGTTTAACTTTAATATAAACAAAAAAAAATGTTTTTTAATCAAAAAAATAAAGAAAAGAGAAATTTTGTTAAAATTAAGTAAAATTTATGTATTGTCAAGTTAGGGTTAATTCATATAATAATATTAAGTAGTGGTATAGTTCAATCAGAGTGAGATATTGCAAAAAGTGAAGTTCGAATAATAATATTTTATTAATACTCGTATATAGATATTATACACATACAGAGCGTTACAGCGCGGCATCCGTCAACCCTACGAAGTGTACTGTTTGCAGCAAATTGACTGGTAAGTGACCGAGAATTTTAGCAAACGATTTTTGTTGGGAATTTCCATCGTTATTATTATTCAAACGGCACTTTTTTTTAGTGGTTAAGGAAATATAAAAAAAAAGAAAAAAAAAAATGAATTACCATATTGTAAATATATTTTGATCTTATACATACACTTTTTTGAAGATGAATTAATCGTTTTTTTGTTGGTGAAGAATGGGGTAGAAAGAGACATGTGAATAGTCAGTAAGTTTCAAATTTATGTTAGTTCTTTTTTTTCACACATACGGTTTGTTGAGTCTTTATTAAAACCTAGTGACTAAGCCCTCCCGAGCCGATGAGTCTATACCCGAATTGTAAAACGTGTGAATCACTAGGTAAGGCAGTAACAAAACTTCCGATGTTATTTAAGAATTTAATGATACAGGTAATGAGTATTTGGTCAAATCATCTTGCACTGTAAGTATGTACTTATTGCCTTCATGTGTTGGAATAAATGAACCAACGATATCCAGGAATAATTTTTCGAATGGTTCCGTAGACGTCGTATGCGCATTGGTATTTTCGTACGCATTATCCAGCTTTGTTTTCTTGGTATGATGTACATTTTTGGATAAATTTCCGAACCCGAGACATCATTTCTGGGAATCGGTAATAACGTCTTAATCGACGAGCTGTGCGTACAACTCCTTGATGATTACCTAGTGGTGTAAGTAGAATTCTTCAATGACACGATTAATATCTGTCTCAGTTTCAATATTTGTAATGTTTTGTAATGTTGATGAATGTGATTGGGTAAAAATGCAGAAGAAGATGTATTAAAATAAGTAGAAATTGGGGAATTATTATTTGAACAACTGGGATGAATATCAGGCGAATTAATATTTTGAATATGTGTTTTTGTTTGCGCTCTGGTCACTGGTAATACATTATTGGAAACTTGGCTATATTTAAATTAGCAATGCGGCTTAACGCATCTGCGTTTTGATTTGATTTCGCAGGTTTATATACTATTTTAGAGTCATATTCATTAAAATCGATACGCCATCTGAAAACACGAGACGATTGTTTAGGATTTTTAGCAAAGCCAAATTAATGGGCAATCTGTTTTAGTTATAATTCTTTCCTCATAGAGGGCAGGATGATAAGGCTTAACAGCCCATTCAATAGCCAATAACTACTTTTCTCTCCAATGCCAAATTAATCTAAACATTTTGTTATATTAGGCAATGGATAAATATCATCTATATTGTCATTTGGTTAAGTCTCCTAAAGTCAACGACTAATCTTCATTTCTTTTCATTGTCTAGAGGCTTTTTCTGAACAATTAGAAGAGTTGAGTTGTACGGAGTTGAACAAGATTCGATGATTTTGTTTTTTTTTTCGTTTAACTGTTTTCTCATTTATTTTTTTACAGATTCTGGTTGTCGATAATTTTTTATATGTACCGGACGTGAGTTTGGATACAAAGGATTTTCGTGAAATTTTGCACTAGTTGTCATTAAATTATCGCCCGGATTATCTAAAGCACTTGCAATAAAAATTGCATGATAAATCACTTTTGTCAAACAGAAATAATCTCTGTCGAAATTTTTAGAGACGCAGGTAATTTAATATTAGTTTCTACTCTAGCAGGAATTGTGATAGAAATTGAATTGATAATTTCATGACCAGTAGGAAGGAAATAAAATGGAATTGGAATATATGACTATACGAACATTGAATCTTAACAGTTTTTCTGGCATCATCAATTTTACATTTATTAATGTCCAAAAAACTTCGGACAATAATTCCAGCACACGTAATTAGAAAATTATTTGAGGCAATTTGAAAGTCTTGGTGATCTGTGGCTCTATTCTTGCTTTCCCTGTGAATAGGGAATTGGGAAAAATATTTTCATAGCATTTTTGTTAAAATTAATTTTTCTGGCCTACTGAAAGAATATGTTTAGTGCAAAAATTTTCAAAACAAAGTGGTTTGGGAAAGTTTTGTTCAACAAAATTTTTAAAGGGAAAACTATTTTCCCATTTAACTTTGTTTCGAAAATATTAGCACCAATCATGTTCCCCCAGTAGGCCAGAAAAATACAATTTAGACAAAAATGCTATGAAAATATTTTTCCCAATTCCCTATTCCCATCAGGGAAAGCCAGAATAGGGCAACGGAAGAGATTCCTTTGATCTAACACGTTTCATTTAAATAGCAAAGTACATCATCGTGGATCCATTCTCGTTTAATTATGCATTTGTCTGAGGCAGTGTCTGTAACGATAGATCGATAAATTTATTGTTACTTGAGTCGGTATTATTAAATTCAGCGGAACTTGAAGGATTAGAATTAGTATTGAAAATATTGATTTATTAAGATGTATACCTGGGAAGCCCGAACCACTATAAGATTAGTTGAACTGATTGCGGTAAAACGAGCTTGTAGATGTAGATGGAGTTGGGTGTTCCTGTTTCGAATTGAATACTCGTTAGTATTTTGAAATTTAACTGATTTATTATTATTAACTGTTTGAGTCCCCATATTGAAAAAACATTGTCGAAAAATCCAAACGTTATTTCAAAATGTACTATTTGCATTAAAAGGAGCTATGTGATGTAAATCTGAGCGCACGACTTCGACAATCGGTAATGCATGGTCAGTTGTCGACAATGCTCGAAATAAAGGGTGATTTTTTTGTGGTTAGGATTTTCATGCATTAGTATTTGACAGATCACGCGGGATTTCAGACAAGGTGTCAAAGAGAAAGATGCTCAGTATGCTTTGACATTTCATAATGAATAGACTTACTAACGAGCAACGCTTGCAAATAATTGAATTATATTACAAAAATCAGTGTTCGGTTCGAAAAGTGTTTCGCGATTTACGTCCGATTTATGGTCTACATAATCGACCAAGTGAGCAAACAATTAATGCGATTGTGACCAAGTTTCGCACTCAGTTTACTTTATTGGACATTAAACCAACCACACGAATGCGTACAGTGCGTACAGAAAAGAATATTGCGTCTGTTTCTGAGAGTGTTGCTGAAGACCGTGAAATGTCGATTCGTCGCCGTTCGCAGCAATTGGGTTTGTGTTATTCGACGACATGGAAGATTTTACGCAAAGATCTTGGTGTAAAACCGTATAAAATACAGCTCCTGCAAGAACTGAAGCCGAACGATCTGCCACAACGTCGAATTTTCAGTGAATGGGCCCTAGAAAAGTTGGCAGAAAATCCGCTTTTTTATCGACAAATTTTGTTCAGCGATGAGGCTCATTTCTGGTTGAATGGCTACGTAAATAAGCAAAATTGCCGCATTTGGAGTGAAGAGCAACCAGAAGCCGTTCAAGAACTGCCCATGCATCCCGAAAAATGCACTGTTTGGTGTGGTTTGTACGCTGGTGGAATCATTGGACCGTATTTTTTCAAAGATGCTGTTGGACGCAACGTTACGGTGAATGGCGATCGCTATCGTTCGATGCTAACAAACTTTTTGTTGCCAAAAATGGAAGAACTGAACTTAGTTGACATGTGGTTTCAACAAGATGGCGCTACATGCCACACAGCTCGCGATTCTATGGCCATTTTGAGGGAAAACTTCGGAGAACAATTCATCTCAAGAAATGGCCCGGTAAGTTGGCCACCAAGATCATGCGATTTGACGCCTTTAGACTATTTTTTGTGGGGCTACGTCAAGTCTAAAGTCTACAGAAATAAGCCAGCAACTATTCCAGTTTTGGAAGACAACATTTCCGAAGAAATTCGGGCTATTCCGGCCGAAATGCTCGAAAAAGTTGCCCAAAATTGGACTTTCCGAATGGACCACCTAAGACGCAGCCGCGGTCAACATTTAAATGAAATTATCTTCAAAAAGTAAATGTCATGGACCAATCTAACGTTTCAAATAAAGAACCGATGAGATTTTGCAAATTTTATGCGTTTTTTTTTAAAAAAAAGTTCTCAAGCTCTTAAAAAATCACCCGTTATCATTGGTTTATTCGACATAAAATCTCAACATCGCGATTGCGCTGCTTGGGATTCAAACGGTTAAATTCGCGTTTTCTACAATCATTTATATTTTGTCAAATGTCGGAATTTCTTTTATTGTAATAATAAATTTGAAATGTTTAACCTGAGACAACCTAAAAGAGATATTTCATCCTATGTAAACGTAAAAATTTAAAGTGCGATTTCATTTTCTGTAAATAGCCGCATACAATCAAAAATATTTTATTTTTTTGTGTATACGTATACGAAGTTTAACAAAAAATCACAGAACAACGATGACATTGATCAGAAGTTTGTTTTGATTTCATTTTTTAGTTCAAATGCAAAATCTAATTTGATTGTCTGTGGTTTAACGGTAGTTCATTTGTATAGAATTGAAGTTAAAAATATTGTTTTTTTGGTTAGATTTAGCAAACGAGTAGCAGGATTTAGATATGAGCTCAGTATAACGTAACTGACACCTTAGATGATTATTTGTCCAGGAATTGCGTAATTATTATTGAATTGTATTTTTGAATTACCGTAAGAAACGTTTGCTATTGATGATTCTGTTTCAACTGTCTTTGAAATTTCGTCCTTTAATTTGGAGAACCCGCATGCTTTTATTATAAATCGTGCTTTCTTAATTGGTTTCGATGCAGGATTTAATGCAGTAATGGCGTTGGGAGGATTTAATGCAGTAATGACGTTGAGATTTTGAATATGTTATGCAGCAGCTTGATCTTCTCTTGTAATGCAGGCAGCATTTGGATCAGATAATAGCTGTTCGATTTTAGATACAGATTCTCTAACAGATTCGTTTCGCTGTTGCCGAAGTTTTTTATTTTTTTTTAGATTTGATAAATTTAAGTGAAACGTGTTGTCATTATCATTTGTGCTATACATACAGATATTACTGACTCTGCACTGTCTGAACTAGAGTTTTTCGGAATCAAAACCATCGGATCCAAACTGATATGGACAAAAGTATTTTCTTATTATCAGCGTACAAATGTTATAATTAGATAGAACCACGATACTGGGGACAACCTTTGATTACGGAATCATTTAACGCAGTCTACACACAATCATATACGATATAGGAGGAGGCATAATAAAATAAATATGTATTGGATTTGATAAATGTTTATTCACAATAATTTAAAAACAGTTTCACGGCCTAACTATTTAAACATATGTTTCCAACACAAGAACAACTTAAGCATCTACAAATAGTAAGTATAACACACAATCTTAATAAAATTTATGTTACGTACCTACTCTCGTTATATTCGATTCTAAAATTATACACCATGTTCCATGTTATCACTGTGCTACACACTCTGTTATTTTAACATTTGATACGAGCTTCTAAAAAAAGTAAAGTTAAGTTTACAAATTTTCCTATTTTATATATTTTTCCCGCGTCGTTCTTGTTGTTGTTGCTATTAGGATAACGATAAGTTAAAATTGAAAAACAAGATAATTTGAAGCACACATAACAGAAAGAAAAAAATTGAAAATAAGTACACGTTTTATCCTGTTTGAAAGCTTTCTATTTTTTGTTCTCTCTATTTTTGGTACAAAGTGTATAACCATATGGTAATTTTACAGTTACATGTTTCTCTCTCGTTACTATACCCATTATCATCATAATACTGTGTAATTTTAGTACTTTACAATTTTGTTGATTTTCTAACGCAGCAGTAAAAAATATATAAATTTTCCATAGAAAATAAGGAATGGGGAAATTAATGATGAAAATTATGTACGTAAGTATACACAGATTGCACGGTAGAGGACAATACATTAATAAAGGCGGCAGATATTAATTTAAAGATGACGCTTTTTGATTGTGTCCAATTTATCATTGTAATGGACAAAGTAAATTTTAAATTACTGTGCTACTGCTGCTAAAGACTGCTAAAGACTATATTTACGTAGCGATGTAATTTTCAATTATATCAATAAATCGGTAACGTAAAGAGAATCTAGGTCAATTATAAAACAATTTTGCACCGAGCACAAAAAAAAAATGTTGAGTAACGAAGAAAAAAATGCCAGTACGCTCATCGTTCGTACATTTTTTATAATATTAAATCAAATTTCAAAATCCTTTTTTTTTTCTTTCATTATTTACTTTAAATATTCATATTATGAACTTTTTCCTTATTATTATCCATCGTTATCATCGAACGTAATTCCCTGTAGAATTATTGATTTTTAGTTAAGTAATCATAAGATGAATACTGAAATATGAAGAGCGAAGACAAAAATTTTGTTGAGTGTGTATGTGTGTTATGCTGTCGTTTTCCATATTTTATTCCTTTAAAAGTTCAATCCCGTAAAGCACACAGCACCAACCAGAAGAAGAGTTTGAATTAAAAGAAATATATTATACATAAATATTTTCAAGAAAAGGATTTTTTTGTTCACTTTTTAAAAATTTTTATTATTAAAAGCGAATGTCAATATTTATTTAAAATCATGATTTTAATTTTCTTGGTAAAAAAAATCCATCGTTCGGATTTGGTTTGGATGAACTTTTCGATAAAAGAAAATATTTAATCGAATGTTTAGTAATATCCAAAAGGAGTAAGGAAATGGTATGTTGATTTAATAGAATACCGAGAGGATATTTTGTTAATATTCTGGTACTATAACTACTAGTTAGAACATCATCCATTTTACTAACTGGGAAGTAAATACGCGCTTACAAAACAGATAAATTTCGGAAATTCCAACATCCGACTTTATTTTACGATAAAGGCCTTCTAACTCAGACACCGTTACATAACTTGGGAGGTCGATGGTCTTTTTAGCTATTTGTACAATCCTTAACATATACGCCATCACTCGAATAATTTTAGTCAAACTGTAACAACATTTTCTAATAGTCTGTTTATCGGATGAATTGCAGTTGCCTCACAAACTGTATATATTATAGACAAATGTTTGACCTTATCTCGTTGCATTCCTGTATTGTTTTATTTCCTGATGGATTAGTTGGCCAATTACTTTCGGAACTCGACAACCTTTGGGGTCCGTTACACCATAAATCATTTTTGGCGGAGTTGTATTCCGTTATTTCGCGAATGAAATTTTTTATTTCTCGCCCTTCCACTGACCTACCTCCATTAAACGATGTAACCCGATTAGCAATAAATGTCTTCCATTTTCAAGGGTGGCTTGCAAGCCATGAACTACCTAGGAGTCTATATCCATAAGTATATATGAATGTTGGGTACGTCAAAGGATGCAAACACTTGTTTGTGCCATATAAATGCCTATATATTATCGGGCAAGTTTATTTTGACAACAACAACTATTTTTGACAAATACAACAAATTTACTGTGATTCACTTCAAATTCAATATCAATCCCAACAATTTGAACTGATTTATTCCAATTTGTAAAATTCAAAATAGGTTTCTGCTCACCGTTTCGTAAATTCCTAGTTAATATTGGCCATGTTTACTTTGACAACAATAAATATTTTTGACAAATATAACAAATTTACTGAGATTCACTTCCAATTCCATATCAATCCCAACAATTTGAACTGATTTATTCCAATTTGTAAAATTAAAAATATGTTTCTGCTCGCCGTTTCGTAAATTTCGGGTTATTATCGGCCATGTTTACTTTGACAACAACAACTATTTTTGAGAAATACAACAAATTTACTGTGATTCACATAAAATTCAATATCAATCTCAACAATTTGAACTGATTTATTCCAATTTGTAAAATTAAAAATAGCTTTCTGCTCGCTGTTTCGTAAATTTCGGGTTATTATCGGCCATGTTTACTTTGACAACAACAACTATTTTTGACAAATAGAACAAATTTACTGTGATTCACATCAAATTCAATATCAATCCCAACAATTTGAACTGATTTATTCCAATTTGTAAACTTCAAAATAGCTTTCTGCTCGCCGTTTCGTAAATTTCGGGTTATTATCGGCCATGTTTACTTTGACCACAACAACTACTTTTGCCAAATACAACAAATTAAATGTGATTCACATCAAATTCCATATCAATCCCAACAATTTGAACTGATTTATTCCAATTCGTAAAATTAAAAATAGGTTTCTGCTCACCGTTTCGTAAATTTCTGGTTATTATCGGCCATGTTAATTTTGACAACAACAACTTTTTTTGACAAATACAACAATTTACTGTTATTCACATCAAAATTAATATCAATCCCAAAAATTTGAACTAATTTATTCCAAATTGTAAAATTCAAAATAGGTTTCTGCTCGCCGTTTCGTAAATTTCGGGTTATTATCGGCCATGTTTACTTTGACAACAACAACTATTTTTGACAAATAGAACAAATTTACTGTGATTCACATCAAATTCAATATCAATCCCAACAATTTGAACTGATTTATTCCAATTTGTAAAGTTCAAAATAGCTTTCTGCTCGCCGTTTCGTAAATTTCGGGTTATTATCGGCCATGTTTACTTTGACAACAACAACTATGTTTGACAAATACAACAAATTTACTGTGATTCACTTCCAATTCAATATCAATCCCAACAATTTGAACTGATTTATTCCAATTTGTAAAATTAAAAATAGGTTTCTGCTCGCCGTTTCGTAAATTTCGGGTTATTATCGGCCATGTTTACTTTGACAACAACAACTATTTTTGACAAATAGAACAAATTTACTGTGATTCACATCAAATTCAATATCAATCCCAACAATTTAAACTGATTTATTCCAATTTGTAAAATTAAAAATAGGTTTCTGCTCGCCGTTTCGTAAATTTCGGGTTATTATCGGCCATGTTTACTTTGACAACAACAACTATTTTTGACAAATAGAACAAATTTACTGTGATTCACATCAAATTCAATATCAATCCCAACAATTTGAACTGATTTATTCCAATTTGTAAACTTCAAAATAGCTTTCTGCTCGCCGTTTCGTAAATTTCGGGTTATTATCGGCCATGTTTACTTTGACAACAACAACTATTTTTGACAAATAGAACAAATTTACTGTGATTCACATCAAATTCAATATCAATCCCAACAATTTGAACTGATTTATTCCAATTTGTAAACTTCAAAATAGCTTTCTGCTCGCCGTTTAGTAAATTTCGGGTTATTATCGGCCATGTTTACTTTGACCACAACAACTACTTTTGCCAAATACAACAAATTAAATGTGATTCACATCAAATTCCATATCAATCCCAACAATTTGAACTGATTTATTCCAATTCGTAAAATTAAAAATAGGTTTCTGCTCACCGTTTCGTAAATTTCTGGTTATTATCGGCCATGTTAATTTTGACAACAACAACTTTTTTTGACAAATACAACAATTTACTGTTATTCACATCAAAATTAATATCAATCCCAAAAATTTGAACTAATTTATTCCAATTTGTAAAGTTCAAAATAGCTTTCTGCTCGCCGTTTCGTAAATTTCGGGTTATTATCAGCCATGTTTACTTTGACAACAACAACTATGTTTGACAAATACAACAAATTTACTGTGATTCACTTCCAATTCAATATCAATCCCAACAATTTGAACTGATTTATTCCAATTTGTAAAATTAAAAATAGGTTTCTGCTCGCCGTTTCGTAAATTTCGGGTTATTATCGGCCATGTTTACTTTGACAACAACAACTATTTTTGACAAATACAACAAATTTACTGTGATTCACATAAAATTCAATATCAATCTCAACAATTTGAACTGATTTATTCCAATTTGTAAAATTAAATATAGGTTTCTGCTCAGCGTTTAGTAAATTTCGGGTTATTATCGGCCATGTTGATTTTGACAACAACAACTATTTTTGACAAATACAACAAATTTACTGTGATTCACATAAAATTCAATATCAATCTCAACAATTTAAACTGATTTATTCCAATTTGTAAAATTAAAAATAGGTTTCTGCTCGCCGTTTCGTAAATTTCGGGTTATTATCGGCCATGTTTACTTTGACAACAATAAATATTTTTGACAAATATAACAAATTTACTGAGATTCACTTCCAATTCCATATCAATCCCAACAATTTGAACTGATTTATTCCAATTTGTAAAATTCAAAATAGGTTTCTGCTCAATGTTTCGTAAATTTCGTGTTATTATCGGCCATGTTTACTTTGACAACAACAACTATTATTGACAAATACAACAAATTAAATGTGATTCACATCAAATTCAATATCAATCCCAACAATTTGAACTGATTTGTTCCAATTTGTAAAGTTCAAAATAGGTTTCTGCTCGCCGTTTCGTAAATTTCGGGTTATTATCGGCCATGTTTACTTTGACAACAACAACTATTTTTGACAAATAGAACAAATTTACTGTGATTCACATCAAATTCAATATCAATCCCAACAATTTGAACTGATTTATTCCAATTTGTAAAATTCAAAATAGCTTTCTGCTCGCCGTTTCGTAAATTTCGGGTTATTATCGGCCATGTTTACTTTGACAACAACAACTATTTTTGACAAATAGAACAAATTTACTGTGATTCACATCAAATTCAATATCAATCCCAACAATTTGAACTGATTTATTCCAATTTGTAAACTTCAAAATAGCTTTCTGCTCGCCGTTTAGTAAATTTCGGGTTATTATCGGCCATGTTTACTTTGACCACAACAACTACTTTTGCCAAATACAACAAATTAAATGTGATTCACATCAAATTCCATATCAATCCCAACAATTTGAACTGATTTATTCCAATTCGTAAAATTAAAAATAGGTTTCTGCTCACCGTTTCGTAAATTTCTGGTTATTATCGGCCATGTTAATTTTGACAACAACAACTTTTTTTGACAAATACAACAATTTACTGTTATTCACATCAAAATTAATATCAATCCCAAAAATTTGAACTAATTTATTCCAATTTGTAAAGTTCAAAATAGCTTTCTGCTCGCCGTTTCGTAAATTTCGGGTTATTATCGGCCATGTTTACTTTGACAACAACAACTATGTTTGACAAATACAACAAATTTACTGTGATTCACTTCCAATTCAATATCAATCCCAACAATTTGAACTGATTTATTCCAATTTGTAAAATTAAAAATAGGTTTCTGCTCGCCGTTTCGTAAATTTCGGGTTATTATCGGCCATGTTTACTTTGACAACAACAACTATTTTTGACAAATACAACAAATTTACTGTGATTCACATAAAATTCAATATCAATCTCAACAATTTGAACTGATTTATTCCAATTTGTAAAATTAAATATAGGTTTCTGCTCAGCGTTTAGTAAATTTCGGGTTATTATCGGCCATGTTGATTTTGACAACAACAACTATTTTTGACAAATACAACAAATTTACTGTGATTCACATAAAATTCAATATCAATCTCAACAATTTGAACTGATTTATTCCAATTTGTAAAATTAAAAATAGCTTTCTGCTCGCCGTTTCGTAAATTTCGGGTTATTATCGGCCATGTTTACTTTGACAACAACCACTATTTTTGACAAATACAACAAATTTACTGTGATTCACATCAAATTCAATATCAATCCCAACAATTTAAACTGATTTATTCCAATTTGTAAAATTAAAAATAGGTTTCTGCTCGCCGTTTCGTAAATTTCGGGTTATTATCGGCCATGTTTACTTTGACAACAACAACTATTTTTGACAAATAGAACAAATTTACTGTGATTCACATCAAATTCAATATTAATCCCAACAATTTGAACTGATTTATTCCAATTTGTAAACTTCAAAATAGCTTTCTGCTCGCCGTTTCGTAAATTTCGGGTTATTATCGGCCATGTTTACTTTGACAACAACAACTATTTTTGACAAATACAACAAATTTACTGTGATTCACATAAAATTCAATATCAATCTCAACAATTTGAACTGATTTATTCCAATTTGTAAAATTAAATATAGGTTTCTGCTCAGCGTTTAGTAAATTTCGGGTTATTATCGGCCATGTTTACTTTGACAACAACAACTATTTTTGACAAATACAACAAATTTACTGTGATTCACATCAAATTCAATATCAATCCCAACAATTTGAACTGATTTATTCCAAATTGTAAAATTCAAAATAGCTTTCTGCTCGCCGTTTCGTAAATTTCGGGTTATTATCGGCCATGTTTACTTTGACAACAACAACTATTTTTGACAAATACAACAAAATTACTTAATTTTACATAAATTTCAATATCAACTCCCTACAATTTAAATTAAATTACCCAATTTGTTAAATTAAATATAAGTTTCTGGTCTTGGTTATTTAAATCTTTGGGTCAATGTAGTTGGATCTGGGCTCGCTGTTTGATTGACCCCTTTGATTGTATGTTTTTTTGAAAAGGAATTCCTACCAAATAACTTTCCTCGACGTTTCGACAGTAATTCTGAGAATTCTTGAGAATGTTCTTCGTGAAGCTTTTCATTTCATTCTGCCATGATTTTTACTGATTGTATATCTTTCACACAGGTGTCTTTGATTACCTGTTATATCCAATGTGTGGATGGTAGGTGGTTTTTTCTTTAAAATATTTTCAAAAATAATCCAGCCTACTAGCTCCGTTTGATAGGACGATTAGCACGCCTTGATTTAATTTTACATCTTGATTCATCAGGATATTTGGGTATTAATCAGCACCTAAGAAAATGCCAATTTTATTTAGTTTACTGTCAATTGGAGCAGCTCACAATAAATTATTTAATTGTTCCCATCTTTGACAATCGAAAAGTTTTTCAGAAAGTGACTTCCATTTCCATAAAAAAATTCGATGAAAACTATGCTCCTTTACGCAAAGCAACTATTTTTTGGTATTTGTGATCTTCCTATCGTCGCTCCGGTGGCAAAGCGGTTAGCATGCTTGTTCCAGCGACCGGAGGTCTTGCGTTTGATTCCCGGTGGTGACAAGGAAAAAATTTCACGGCTGGTTTAGGATCAATGAATTGATCACTCATTATCCGAAATGAAAATATTATTATGAAACCTCTTGTGAGGTGGCCAAATCCCTTGATGGGATATAGTGTCAGAGAGAGAGAGAGAGAGAGAGAGAGAGAGAGAGAGAGAGAGAGAGAGAGAGAGAGAGAGAGAAGAACGAGAGAGATCTAAAATATAAAATAAAATATTTTATGGAGAAAAGCCGACAACTATGGCTTGAGATAGATCTCGCTATCGTTTTTAAGCTATTAATCTCCACGTGTGTTTTATTCGATGATAAACACCCAAAACTCTTTAACCAAAAATGTTAAATTGAGTTTAAAATTTTTGTATGTATTGATGGAATGAATGGCTCTTTAACTAGTAATTACTGAGAATTGAAAATGCAAGTGTACGTCTTGAGTTGGTGAAATGCACTTTGTTGAAATTCGGTTTGGTGCAATTAACTATTTGTATCGATATCTTTATTAAACTGTTATAAACGATCTACGAGTATATATACAAGACAGAAATATTCATTTCTACAATTTGAATCTGAAATAGCTTTAATTAAGTTAATTTTTGTTAAGACTTCGATAGTTTTTTAAAGTAGTAAATAATTTTAAAATATATTCTGAAGCTCTTGCAAGCCCGCAAGATAATATAGTATCGCCAGCTTTTATAAATGTGGCTGACTATTTAGGTTTCTTTATAGTCTATCGAATATAGTTGCCGTCTGTTCTGTTGCTTAATCGAATAAACAAACATATAAAAATTATTATGTGGAATTACAGAAACATATTCATTCTACATCGTGTGTACGTAGCCTGAAAACGATAAAAATCCAGGTATCGTTCTAATATGCTAATATAATTTAATCATCGTATCATGATCAGTTCACTGAGCAACCCTATAAATCCAGGTATATGTGTGTATAAGTGAATCACACTAAATAGAAAAATCTAATTTTATTTCTAATCCATGTACATATATAGTATGGCGCAGCTTGCATGACGAGAAACCTTTAAAATGGTACAGCAAAACTAGAAAATAGAAAAAAAATATTCAATCCAGTTTTTCCTAGATACACAACATTTTTTTCGATTACTAGCAAAAAAAAAAAAATTAATAATTTAATTTAATTTGTCGAGGATTTTACGTTTTTTTTTTACTGTTGCTGGTTGCAACCAAAAGAAAATTTGATTATAAAATTGTAAATAAAAATTGAAAATTCAATTGAAAATAATTTAATTTTTTTTTTCAAATTTCCGATATAAATTTTATTTTATTTATTTAAAACGAATAAATTTAAATAAATAACAGAAATAGGATTTATTTAATTTAAATTTAATTGATTGATTGGAAATTTCGAATAGGGATTTGTTTGATTTTTGTTGTTGTTTGTAAAATTTGCTGTTATATTGTATGACGACAGTATAATCATCAAGCTCTGTAATTGATCCGATGAGCCGATAAAAATGTAATTTTAACGTTTAGAAATTAGTACACGTATTCGTTTTGTATATTTGAACAGGTGCAAATTTCCGATTTAATATTTTTAATATTTGATTGATTTTAATTTGTGTGTGATCTAAGAACTCAGGGATGATTCACACATGATCACTTAGCTATTTTAATAAAAAGTGTTGTTGTCGCAGATATACACAATATGTGCGCAAAGTTTAAATAAAATCGGGTTGTCTATCTATTCAACTGCTATCAATTCGATGTGAAGTTCAGTAATGCAACTATATTGGTGTCGGTAACAATATATTCCTCCTTACGTCTGCCGGAAGTATCAGCTATCTCAAGGGTTTTTCAATTTTTACAAATATTTTGAAAAGTTTATTATATACGAGAAAACCGACTTTGAACTATACGAAAGTAAGTTAACTTTCAAACAATATCTGATTTTCTGAAATAATTCGATGCGTTGCACCTTACAAAAAATGGTTTTCAGTAAAAAAAAAAGGTCTTTGCACAGCCCATACGGATGAAACTTAATACTAAAGTTTTTGTTTATCGGTCTACTGGAAGTGTCAGCTTTTATAGGAGCTTTTTCAGTTTCAATATATTTTGAAAAAAAATATAGCATTTACGAAAAACGATTGAAACAAAAAGATTGTAAATTATATTTCAAACAAAATTAGTTCAGATCATTTATTAAATGTTACCGGACATGAAAAGTTTTGTTAAAAAAATGTAAGACTGAATATGTTGTGGCCAACCCAATCTTCTTTTACCACAAATACATATATGAAAAATTATACTCCCAGACTAGAAATCATTTTTTCACAAGAAGAATTGCCGGTGGCGCAAGTTTTTTCTTATGCGAGTGAAGTAAAATATGTTCACCAATACCTCACTTTGCGTTGTTTCGCCTTGAGGTTTTTTTCGAAATTGCGTCACTGCTAAAGTAGAACCAAAAATTGGTTCTGAGTTTTCGTATTTTCGAACTTGTGTTCGAAACTCACTTACCATTCCAAAATTAGAAGTGTGCGCAGCGGTGCTATTAACTAAACTATTAATAGTAGTAGGGGATAGTCTTAATGTCAATGAATTACGATCAATTATGTCAAGGGCTTATTCAACAATATAGTGCTAGACATTTTTATCAGCATATCAAATGGGTAAAGATTGTTTTGTTAAAATGATAGAAAATTTTAATCGCAACTGCTGGAACCATGTATCATCAAAGGGTAATCTGAATCACAAATTCTTAAGCAATATGGATGATACTTGGTTGAACGAGTTTTCAAAACGTATATCGAGTTTTGAAAGATTTATTAAGGTACTTAACTAATTAAACAATTGGGGATGAGCGAGAAGCAGCGAAAGGCAAATTACAGATATATGATTTAAAACACGGACACACATCATTTGGATAATGTTGTCGATGAACGAAGAAAGGTATGTTGCAACGCAATCGTATCTTCCAAGTTTAAACTCGTTCGTCGATTCACATATCAAGGCTATAATTATAGCTATAATTGATTTTAACGTACAGCAACCGATAATAGTAACCTTTTATTTTAAGTATTAAAAATAGTACAGAGGTTCGTTGGTGGACAGCTATTGATCACGCGCATATATCAATATTGTAGTCGATGTCGAAAGGGGGACCAATTACCTAGTAACAGATAATGGTTGATTCATCTATAGGTATCGGCTACAATTAAAGGTACACGATCATTTTTAAAGATAAGCTTCGATTATGCTGGAACATTTATGATATATTACAAGGTTACAAGGAGACATAGAGCAATAAACTACCATAATATATATATGTACATGCTCGTATGCTTAATCACAAGGCCACTGTACATTAAAGTAGACAATGATATGACAACAAGTGAATTTCTAGCTGCGTTGGAACGTATGATCGCAAGAAGAGGCTTATATAGTGACATGTTTAGTATTTTTGAGTACTAAGAAACTAATGATTAAGTGGTATAAAATTGTAACATGACCAGAGGTCATGTTAACAGAAATTTAATTATTTCATTATCCAGGCGGTCATTATTCGTCGGTTAAACTCAGGGTTAGGGGTGGGTAGATCTGGATAACCAAATAATCCTGGTTTGGACCGCAGGAGGAAAGGAAAATCAGGGAAAGGAAGGGTTGGAAAAGAATACCAGCAGTCAACTCATCTTATTTTGGCTCTACTTACCCAGATTTCACTCGACAAATTAAATGTTTGTTTCACTCCATTATGAGTGCACTATAAAACACTAGAAATAAAAATCGAACCCCAAAAAGCGAAGTAAAGAAATTATTTCCATTCCAAATTCAAATGAGAAAATAAGAAAGACAAGTGAAAATTTCTGAAATTACTAGATTAATTTTAACTGAATTTATTTTGATTTTAATATTAATTAGACTAAAAATTCCCATCACCAAAATTAGTTATTACTTAAATAAATTAAAGATGATTGAGAAAAAAAAACCAATGCGTTTATACAAAAATTTAAAGAAAATTAACTTATAATAAGAAAATATAAAAAAAAACAATTACATGTATACGTTGCGGATCCGTTATGAAGCAATGTATCCATTAAATTACATGAGGTTGGTCGGTCATAGTTCCGTTTATATTTTGATCGCGATATTTTGATTTTTAGTTTTAATTTATTATTATTAAAAATATTTTTTTTTTATTAGAATTATCAAAGAGTTGAATATTTAATTAACTTTTAATCTAACTAGTTTTATATGAGAATAGTATTAGCTTACGTTTTAGTACTAGCTATCGTTTAGTTTTTTTTTAGGTTTCAAGTTTTTGGTTTATTCTTGTATATTTTCACTTATATTATTCGTCCATTTTTCACCCCAATCACAATTTTGATTTATGTTTTTTTTTCACATTGATTGTTTATTAATAAATCAATTTTAAAATTAGATTAATTAACTAAGTGGTATAAGTAGAAATAGTAATAAAATTATGATTTAGCACTAGTTATAGTTTCTAAGTTTTATTTTTATTTTTGCAAATTATGACTTTTCACTGATTTATATATAACGTCTATTTTTGCACAGTCACATTTTAATTAACAATAGAAACTTAATATTATTATCTTAGATTAAATTACTTAGGTATTAAACTATATTATAACTTTAGACAATTAATTATTTTATTTAGGGTGTCGAGATTATGGATTGATAAAATAATCTCAGCACCGATATTTTACCAGCAAAGCACTTTTTGTATTTTTTTTTGTTTTGTCCAATGTTTTATGCGATCTTTGTCTGATCGTTACCAAAACTCGTCTCCCCACATCCGGCATCACCATCCAATTTTAAAGACTTTTTTTTTTATTATTTTATGACCTCATACAAAATAGTATAATCTCTTTATATACAGAGGTCCCATTAGGTAAATGAAGAGTTTACAATACATTTTTACTACAGTCTGTAACCAAAGAATTTTTCACTGGCTATTAAGATTATTTCGCTTTCAAAATTTTAGCAATACATTCATGGAACAAACAGTAATTCGTTACAAAATGTTAAAGAAGAACCATTTTCTGATTTCTGATTTTCTTTTGAAGAGACAACATAAACTGGTATTTTAATTCACCCAGCGCACCACGCTTTAGAAGCTGCACAAGAGTTTGAAGCCCACTTGAAATGAGTTGTGAGCATGAAACAAATCGGCAATATATAACACGTATGGTGGAAATAGTTGCAGGAAATGGTACAGCATTTTTTGCTCAGGTGCGGCATAAGAAATATTTAACTACACTTCAACATCGGTATAAATGGTAAAAAAATCTTCCGCCTTCCACGATCAACGATGTAGCTGAATAATAATCCTATCAGCATCATTGCAAATACTGAAAAAGCACTTGATTTCCACCTCACAATTTTTATTAACAAACTGACTTAAAAGTGTCCTTACTAGTGGCAGATCCCTAAACAAGAAAGCTACTCGTTTTTTGTAAATACTATTTTGAAAAAATTAAAGCATTTACTTAAAAACGGTTACAATCAAAGAGATTGTTAATTAAATTTCAATTCGGACGGATTGACTAATAACCTGATTAATATTTTCCATTAATTAGGAGAGCCTTGCAAAGATAATGACAAAATCCATGTACCAAAAGTGGCAACTTCAACGAGGCCTTTTTAAAGTTTTGCAATGATGTTAAAATATTTGGAATGTTCATAAAAACAACAAAGATTAAAATAAATTTAAAGATTATTTTTTTTTTATAATTTACAAGCTTTCAGAATTTTGAAGTCTGAGTAACTTTAACGATATAATAGTCATTATTAAATGAAGTGCAATGGAGCGATATTATGCCTCGATCGATATACTCGGAAGACATTAAAATTATATTCTCAACCCAATCAAATTCAATTTCATTTATAAACATTTTTTTGTCTAACTTTATATAATTCAATACATTTTTAAGAGATTTATATTAAATAATATTTCGTCTTGTAATTTTTAATTTTTTTCTTAAGAAAACCAATTTTAATTCATTTATTTTTTATTGATTAAAATCTCATTTAATTTATTTATTTTATAATAAAATATTTTTTTTTATTATTCGTTTTGAAGATCTTTTGTCGATGGTTACATTTATTTTCCAAAAGATATATAATAGCAATCAGTTTAAGAATATTTTATAAAAAATCTTTTGACGATCGTAGACAATGGACGTAAAGAACTCACAACAATATAATGATGACGATGATTAATAAAATAAAAATAACAGAATCCAAAAAAAAAATTATAATGTAATGATAATTTGATTGTGATCAATGATGATCGTTCGATTGTAAAGTTTTTTTTTTTTTTTTTTGAGTACATAAGAGGGAAATTTCTCTTATTCTCGGATTGAAGATCAATTTTATTTTAATTCTGGAGTCTCGGTTTGTGAAGTGAATCGATTTCTGTTTTTTGTTTGGTATGAGAATTTGTTTTATTTTGATTTTGATGTTTTGGTCCATTGTCTGATTAATCGGCATTAAAATGTTGCCGTTTTGCAAAAAAATATTATTTGAATCGCACAAACCTCTGTATAAGTACATTATTCTGACCCAAAATTATT
Source organism: Nephrotoma appendiculata (assembly GCA_947310385.1). Classification (NCBI taxonomy): domain Eukaryota; kingdom Metazoa; phylum Arthropoda; class Insecta; order Diptera; family Tipulidae; genus Nephrotoma; species Nephrotoma appendiculata. The sequence goes on along the minus strand of OX371223.1, from coordinate 93,149,583 downwards.
TCCGTTTTTTTTTTCTCGATAATATCGATATGGTTCACTCAAAAATGAATAAAATTTTTGATTGATTGCTTTATTCAAATCACCTATATAGATTTGGAACATAATCAACTTTTCATTTTTAAATCGATACAAATTTATTCATAACCGAGATTTTCCCAATCATCGTTGATGCTTTTCTTGTTTTATTTCACAAAATCTCTAATCATTCGGTGTAAAGATGAAAAATCATTCAACATCATTATCATCAAGTGAAAATATTACAACAACCGAACATAGTATGCATAAACATAATACATTACATAAAGCATATACCTATATATAGCATTACAATAACAACAAATTGCATTTTATACAGCACTTATTCAACCAAATCCAATCAATTGACGGTGAAACAACACGATTTTCAGTTTATTTGTTTAAAATCGAAATAAACAAGTAAAATCTATGTTGTGTGTTATATGTTTGGGTTATGTGCCAGTGCGCTATTGTTGTTGCATAGAATTTTCCACTCAATTTCTTCATTTCAATTTATTCATGTCATTGTCACTTTTTATCAATCACACACTACACAGAATATTGTTTGTTTCTCTGTGACTTCGATGTGTATCCATACGAGATTAACTTTATATGTAAATTATGAAAGTGTTGTTGTTGTATTCAACAGTACATAATATAACATACATAATAGAGAAGATACATAATTTGGTTTTCAGTTTTGATTTTATGCTAAAAATTTACTGTATGCAATATTATTTTATACATTCGTGCATGATAAGGTTATGACACTTGGCTTGTGTGTTTATGTTAAATTATGATAAAAAGGAAATTTAAGCGCTTATTGGAGGTGATATACTAAAATTGTTAATAAAAGCACAAGCTAAAGCTTATTAAATTGTGCAGAAAATTTTGCATAAGCTGTAAGACAATATGAAGACATATACTGGAATTTGAATCAAACGTGAATCAATCTGAGATGTTTTATTATTTGCAAATGAAGAATCATTTATCGTGGGTTCATTTATAAACTTAAACGAAAAATAACTTAGCCTTGAAAAATTATCACCAAAACGAAGATGCGGAATTTCTGACTGATGGTTCGTACTAAACTGAAGTTCTATAATTTGCCCATTATTCGGGAATCGTAGATCAAACCCCCTAACTATGTGATCAAAATTGTTCAACGTTTTTTTTGTAACAAAATAAAAATCCTTCATCCACATGGAAAAAAAATCAAAATTATTGCTTGGAAACGCTGGCATAATTATTGTTCTTGTCAAAGATACCCCACCGCCACCGCAGCAAAAAGTCCAGATCGTGGTCAGTGTATTATATCGAATGATGCTTATTTCATGCGGAAATCATCAGAAACCACCAGAAATTTAATTCAGCATTCAACTCCGGTAGTTTAATATCGAGCCCCGTTTATTCCGACACACATGGGACCCATGAAATTGAGAGCATTCCATCGTCCACCAATAAAGAAATATTCACATGGGTATTAGCAAATACTCAAACTCATGCTGTATTACCGCTGTTAAAACACATTCAACGGAAGAAAAAACCACTAGAGTTGGGAAGAATTGCATCTGGGATGGTGAAGTTGTGTTATTTATGAGATCTGACTGGTCGGAATGGTGAAATAATTTTGGTTGAGTTTTGTGAAGAACGTACTTCTTTACTGGAACCAAGTAATGTGTTCGGAAATTAAAAATTATTATAAACGAAAACCGGGGAAAAATTTGGGCCCCCAAAGTTTAAATACGGTGAAGTTGCGGTTGCTCACTCAAGACCCTTTTTAGGAATAGTTCATCTTGGATAATAAACACGTTGTTCAAAATAACGAGTACCTATATTTAACCGCATCAAATTTTACTACTATATTCGGGAGATTCATGCGTTGAGTAAATGGCTGGGCAAGAATACCCTCTATATGAAGTTCCGCAGAAGAAAATTCAAAATCAGCCAATAATTTTGTTTGAGATTTTTTGCAGGTTTTTATGTATCGATCGTTTTGTAAAAGTTGGGATAATTCACCTCACATTCTAATGAATGACATAAAAAAAAAGTTTCGATAACGTTTGAAACAATGTTTGAAACAATGGAGTGGAAAATCGGGCTATGGTTATCTTCGGAACGATGTTGTGCCTATTTTAGTATGATTGCAGCTGAACACGATTAATGGACGTCAGCTATGGTGAGGATTTTTTTTTTATTTATTAAATGTTTATTCACTGACCTTGCCGAAACCACAGGTTGTGGTGAAAGATTTTCATAAACAATTTTTCTGTTATCGCATTATCAGTACTATGAAATAATTGGTTATTGAACCGTTTTAATTTTTAATGAATTTTTTTTTATAAACCATAACTCAAACTAAAAGATTACAAGAATTGCAACCAAACCGGACCGTGACATGAAACTGATGCAAATTTAAGAACTTTCGTTAAAAATTACTAAAGCTCTGCTACGTAAGTTTCAGGTTCCGGATTATATGGTTTCCAGAAGTGATATTATCCATGGGTCATTTTAACCTGAATTAATACAAACCAATATTTTCAAATTTGATAAATTTGTTTGTATTTCATAATATTTATAAAAACAATTATTTTTAAGATAATTTTTATGTAAAAAACAATTTGTTATTAATTTTGTTCAATTGAAACCTGCATATAAGCATATAACTTTCGGTTGTGATAAGTTTCATTGTGGTTGTGGCTGGTGATGTATTTAAAATGTACGTCATGGTGGATGCGCCTCTTTTATCGTTAAACTTCGATTACACATCTCCATAGTTTTATGACCAGAAACCGCTTTAACCCCGTTTTTGATTTAACCAAGATCAAATTGGATGGTTTTATTTGTGTATTGCCACCTTCAACTTTTGTTACATTTCTTAAATTCGTCGCTGGTTACATCCATATGTATAATTTTGGTTTGGGGGGGGGGGAGTAGGGGTGGGATTGGGATCTCTATTCTCGTTGCGACTTGTCTCATAGTGGTTTTTGTTGATTTTGGCATGTAATAAACATCATTCGATATATTAAACTGACCACAGTGAGGACTTATCGGTGGTGGTGGTGGTCGGGTGTCTTTAACAAGAACATTAATTACGCCAACTTTCCCAACACACAAAAGACAAGGTTATTATGAAACAAAAATGATTACAAACAAGCCAAACGCGATTTCGAATATGCTTCAAAACCATATTAGTCTTCTTTTAAAATTTTTAAATTTTAGTATCAAATTAAACTATTTTGTTTAATTTCAAATTTATGATAAACAGAATGTGTTAATATCAAACACGTATCTGGCTTTCATTGAAACTGATACAGTTTTGTTTTGAAATTAATAAATTTTGAATGAAACCATAAATCAAATCTCCACCTTTAGTGGAGATACACTCAGGTTTAAAAAACAAGACTTACAAGAAAATAGTATTGCGTTTGGTTGGAAACATCATTGCTTTGTAACCAAGCAAAGCGCAATCTATCTATTATATTAATACGCTTAATTTTTTCAAACTCAACCCTAAAACGACCCCTAAACATGATCCGGTCGTTAGATTTTTTCAAGGTAGGTCTACATATATATCGCGCTGTGCGTGGGCTAGAAAAATCGTAAAAATTCCACCGGAAAGTACTCGAAATGGGTACCTCAGGTGGTTTCAGAAAATTTCCAAGTTTTTGTGCGCGTGGAATCTTGCAATATTTGAGAATTTTATGGGACGACCAAAAAGCAAATATTTTTGTTCAAATTATTGACGCGCGATTCAAATTCAAAGTTGTAAAACAGTTGGTACGCGATTCAGATTCGAAGTTGTAACACTACCGGCGCGCGAATCATTTTCAAAGTTGCTTAATGGTTGACGCGCGATTTAAATCCAAAGTTAATCATGCCAGGAGCAGAGCTCACAATCATAGACGGGTAGTGGGTGTTTCATTAGCTGGGAAAATCATCCTCATGTGTGGTGACTACCTGAAGGTGGGACGCGCGCGAACTTGCGAATCGACCATCAAGTTGAACCAGCTTTGGAAATTTGTAAATAAGTTTACACTCATCAAGAACATGCGCGTCAATGAAGGTGATTACGAGTTTGTGCAATATTTGCTTTCTGTTGGAAACTGCAATGCTCGAACCGACTCGATCACACTTCTGGCAGACTTCCTCAAAGTGTGGTCGATTTCGTGTTTGCTGACATCAACACAACACAAGCCGAGGGAACCATTGAGGAGCGCACCACCCTTGCACCCAAGAGTGATGATTGCGCGCTAACCCATCAGCAGGTGCTTGACCTTCTGCCCAACGAACAAGAAGTCAAACATAGTGCTGATAAATTTGAGAGTGACGACATGCATGAGGAACTCCGCCTACCCGTCGAAATTCTCAACAAAATTGAAGGGCCCGGATTGCAGCGCAATCCCATCCCGCTAAAGGTAAACGCGATCGTTCGTTTGATGAGGAATCTAAACACTAGCAAGGGTCGAATCAATGAAACAAACATGCGCGTCGCAAAAATAAACCGCTACATTATGGAATGTGAGGTGCTGACTGGCTTCTCAAGAGGCGAGCGCGTTCTCATCCCACGCATTAAGCTCTCACCCTCGGAAGGCATCTTCTCATTTAAAATGTCTAGCCTTCAATTTCCGGTTCAGCTTGCGTTCGCCATAACCATCAACAAGAGTCAGGGTTAAAGCTTGAAGAAAGTAGTAGTGTACAAGCAGGGCCCCGTATTTACGCATGATCAGATGTAAATATGTGGCCTTTTCACGATGCCGCTCATTTGACGGACTCAAGGTGCTTATCGTTGAGACAAGCGATCAATTAGCTGACTGGGATGGGCACATCACAACAAAGAATGTATTTTTTGAAGAGATTCTGTGCATGTAAATTGTAATATATTTTACTATTTTATTATCTATCTTCTACTACTATTTTATTATCTTTTTCTACATTTCTTATGAAATATTTAGATTAAAATTTTCCTCAGCAATTGTGTGCTTTTCCCTTTTGAGATTTTAATATTTAGTTTGGGTGCGTAAGTGATCTTGTGATTCCGAGCGCGCGCTTCCTGTTTGAGATATGAATATTTGACATGACACGTAAGTCATACATCAAATTTACATTTTAAAAAATCTTCTTAATCATTTCTTAACCAAAAATTCAATAAAATGTATTCACGTGACTGATTATTCAGTCACAGGTCAGCTAGTAAAATATAAAACTCAAATTTTTTCAGACGAAAATAAAAAATTAAAGATTTAATAAACACATCATTGTATGTATAAACATACAATAAATAACGTATGTGAAGTTATCCCAGGATTCTATCCCAGAAAATACAATTTTCTAATCAGGCAACACTAACATATCAATAACCAATTTGCTCTTGTGTGAAGTTATCCCAGCCCAGGTTTTGATTCATTTCATTCAAATACACTATATTTGTGAAGTTAGCCCAGCCAGAAATTTTATCAATTTTAATGAGAAAACGAAAAATTATCAAGTTTATTAAATTCGATTTGTTTTTCATATGACAAAAATAATTTAAATGTAGCGTATAAAAAAACTGTATAATTTTAAGTTGCATAAAGTAATGGAAAATTTCAGGCAATATAAGAAGAAATTTGTTCCGTGGCAAGTTCCCGAAAATGAACTCTCGGCTGAGAATTTCATTGATTTTTATATAATTTTTTGTCCCGCTCGATAAATTTTAAATTATTTCGCCAAAACTAAAAATATCTCGGATCAGGCTACATGGTTTTGAAATGTATGCACTATAGTATTTAATTGATGAATTAGAAGAAAATCTTTTCGTTACAAATACTCGAAAATTAACGATATTTTTTTAGGAGTGATTTTGAATTGCAATTTCGAATATCTTTGCTTATATAGTATAATATGTCTTTCTTGAAATTTACTTACTGGTGATTACAATTAGTTTCATAGTTTACGAAATGCTACACTAAAATTTTCCTTGTGTATCGCATTACTTATTTAGTATCATTAAGCCATTCCGCCTCGTCAAGGCTGTAATCGTGGATGATTAGGTTTTTTTATTCATTTTTTTGTCTTTTTTTTTTGTATTGATTTTTATTTATTTTTAATTCTTTTTTTATGTTTTTTTTTTTTGGTTACGAGTTAATAAGACTTAGGTGGTTCTGAGGCGCCTCGCGCTCTTGTGTTTATGAGGAGGACACAAAAATTTGAAGAAAAAAAATCACATGGACAATTTATTTTTGGTCACCCTGTGCGTTCTCGAGTGAGTCAGTCACTGACATGGACAATTTTCCAGTTTTTCAATTTTCCAATTTTCAGATTTTGCTATTTTCCAAATTTCCAATTTCCCAATATTCCAATTTTTCAATTTCCCAATTTTCCAATTTTCCATTTTACCAATTATCCAAATTACCAAATTCTCTATTTCCCAAATTTTCTATTTTCATATTTTATTATTTTCCTATTTTCCAATTTTAAAATTTTAAAATTTTCTACTAACCAATTTTTAAATTAACCTATTTTCCTATTTTCTTATTTTACAATTTACCAATTTTCCAAATTGCCTATTTTCTTATTTTCCTATTTATCAAATTTCCTATTTTCCAATTTTCCAATTTTCCAATTTTCCTATTTTCATATTTTATATTTTATATTTTCCTATTTTCCAATTCTAATTTTATGAGTGACACGTTATAACAGAAAAAAAAAATTTTTGGTCACCCTGTGCGTTCTCGAGTCAGTCAGATATAGACGATTTTCCAGTTTTAAAATTTCCAATTTTCAAATTTTCCAATTTTCCATTTTCCAAATTTTCTATTTTCATATTTTCTTATTTTCCTATTCGCCAATTTTCCAATATATCAATTTTCCTATTTTCCAATTTTCTAAATTTCTGATTTTCCTATTTTCGTTTTTACCAATCTACAAATTTTTCATATTTCCTATTTTCATATTTTCTTATTTTCCTATTTTCCAATCTTAAAATTTTCCAATTTTCAAATTTTCCTCTTTCCTGTTTTCTTGTTTTCCAATTTACCAATTTTTCAATTTACCAAATTTCAAATTTTTCAATTTTCCAATCTTCCTATTTTCACATTTATTATTTTCCTATTTTGTGAGTGACACGTAATATAGAAAAAAAATTTTTGGTGACCTTGAGTGTTCTCGAGTGAGTCAGTCAGTGACACACGATTTTCCAATTTTCCAGATTTTTAATTTTCCAATTTTCAATTTTTCCAATTTCCCAAATTTCCAATTTTCATATTTTCCAATTTCTAACTTTTCAATTTTCCATTTTTTTATTTTCCTATTTTCACATTGTTACGACTGTATTGTCTTAACAAGACTTTTTTTTTGTAAATTTGTTTCTATTCTCAACGGTTTCTTGCGTCCGAGTTTTTCGCTGTGTGAACGTGGTGTCTTGGTGGATGGATTCGTGTGTGTTTTCTTCTGTTATGTTGGCAACGGAACGAAAATGGTAGAGAAAGAGAGAACAATGCGCATCGAGTGTGTGCAAAGTAAAACGTTTTAAAAAAAAATGTTTTTTCTTGTATGTCTCTCTTTTGTACAATACCAACGAAAATTTGGTACAAAGGAGAGACAGAGAAGAGAGATTCATCTCTTCTAAAACGTTTTACGAGCTGTGCGACGCTCGAATATTTTTTTTGTTTGTCAGTCGAGTTGTGATTTTTTGTAAGAATACATTCAAGTTTTTTTTTTTGGTAAAGAGATAAATGGATGACTGTACGTATCCAAGCACTCAAAAATAAACAAAAATATAGAAGTTTTTTTTTAATTTTATAATCACAAAAATACTGTATCCATAACATAAAAAGTCATAAAATATAAAATTTAAAAGTTTGTTGAATTAAAAACTAGTGTTTTACTTATGGTGTGTTGTGTTAATATATAAAAATACAAAATCTAAAAGTTCATGAAGGAAAAAAACATAAATAAAAAATATTGTATGTAGAAGTATATTTTTCTTCAGAAAAGTGATAAAAAGTCGCGTGTGTGTCATTTCGGTTTATTGGTTGGTACAAAAGTACCAAAGTACCACATTTTACGGTGTTTCGGCGAGCCAACGCCCAGTATTGTATTTTTGGCGGCCAGTCGAGGCCAAAGATTTTCGGCGGTACCACGCCCAACGTAACGGGTAGCCAACCGGCTATTCATATTTTCGGTTTAAGGCGGAAGTACGCCAACTAAGTGCCACAACAAATACAACGGTAAAAATTATTTACGGGTGGTCAGTTGAGGCTATCTCGTTAATCCAACGTTTACGGAGGCCAGTTGAGGCCAGCCGGGATATTTTATTTGATATCGGGGAGAGGCCCCGCAACGAGTTTCGGGTGGCCAGTTGAGGCCACTCTGTTTATTTTGGTATCGGGGAGAGGCCCCGCAACATTACGGTAGCCAACTGGCTATTGTATTTTTTATCGGTGGTCTGCCGCAACGCAACGGCACCAAGGCCGCAACCCAATTTTTATCGGGGAGAGGCCCCGCAACAATAACGGTCGCGCAAGGCCGCACCAGTATTTTTTTTTTGTAAGGTACCATTTTTTATTTTTATTTTTATTTTTTTTTGATTTTTTTTATTTTTTTTTATATTTTTTTATATATATTATATTAAATTAAAAATTTTGTAATCGAGCGCCGCACAGCGGGTGCGCGCTCGGTACGTATTGCTTTCTCTCTCTCTCTCTCGTTTTCTTCTGGTGCGGGTGGAGGGGGAAGCTGTTTTCCTTTTGTTGTGTTTTTTTTCCTCTAAAATAAAATGAAATAATTAATTTTTCGGTCGGTGTGATGGGAGCGGAGACTCCCTCTGTGTCGGTTTAGTGTTTGCGGTCCCTTGGTGCCCGCATCCAATTCCGTAACCAGGCTTGGACCTGTTTGAATTCGGATGGATGCGCGCACCAAGGCACCTCTACCGTTATCATTTTTTTTTTATTTATTTATTATTTTGATTATCTGCTGTTCGTTCCTCAGGTTCCGGCCGACGAGTTTCGGCGGATCCGGGTGTTTTATTATTATTTGCGTTCCCCTAACTCTCTGTAATCATCACGGTGTAAGCCAGGAGCCATGCATGCCTCAAATCCCACGACCCTTCGCACTTCTCCCTGAGAACGTAGCCGGCAAAATATCACCGTGGAGGCCTCTGCATGCGCTTAGTGAATATCTGCAGGTTGGCAGTAGCCAGCCTGTAACAGTGGCGCCCATCTTTCGCGAATTTTGATAATTTTTTATTTTTTATGATTTGTAGCTGCACTCCCTTTGGCGTGCGCGTCCAGTGTCGAAACCGGTGTTTCACACTGTTTGAATTCGCATGGACGCGCACACCAAAGCCAGTCTCCCGGTTGACATTCCCTATCTACGATCGCAACCAGCACGGGCTGTTTGATTGCGCGTAGATGGGGGGTGTCATCCCCTATTCTTCAGACATCCGACTTCCGAGCTCTTTCCCATTTCCACTATGTTGTGTCCGGTTGTGGTGGAGCTCGGATGTCATTTGTCTGGGGTTTAGCTTAGCTTCATTTTCCCTTGCCCCGAAGTTTCTCGACCGAAATTTGAGGAACAGCAATTTTTATTATTATTATTATTTTTCTTTATTTTGTTTATTATTTAGCTGACATGGAGTGGGATTTCCACTTTCATCATACCATCCGTATTTTCGTTTTGGTTTAAATTTTTTGATATTATATTTGATATTTTTGATTTTTGAGTTAATTTTGGGTTGTATTGGAACCCACGGGTACTCATTAGTACTTCATTTTATATTTTTTCGCATTTTTTATTATTCTGCCTGCATACCGCTGGGTGTGTTGGTAGATTTGGATCTCATTTTATTTTTTTTTCTTCTTCGTATTTTTTTGTGAAATTTCAACGAACCCCTCCAAATTAGGTTCTCATTGAAAAGCGCCACTTTGGGGGGTATCTCGTCTTCCGTCGTTAAACTAACCGTGGGAATACGGGACCCACAAACCATCACGAGGTAACCATTCCTTCCGTTTTATTATTATCTTACTTGTGTTTTTCTTGCTACTTTGCCTCCTTATCTGGGTGTGTTGGTAGTTTCATTAGCTACGTTATTATTATTATTAAATTTTATTTATTAATATTTTTGTATGAATCCAAATCCGTAGTTGGTTATCGCGATTTGATTCATGCGTTGAATTATGTATTATTATGTATTAAAATGATTTTAACGAGCCCCCCAAAATAGGTTCTCATCGAAAAGCGCCATTTTCGGGGGTATCTCGTCTACATCCGTCGTTAAAAAAAAATTGTGGGAATACGGGCCCCACGACCCATTTATAAGGTAACCATTCCTCTTATTATTATTCGTCTACATATTATATTTCGTGTTTATATTTTTTATATATATATATATATATAGTTATTGTGGGTGTAGTGTAAATATTTATAAATTTTCTTATTTTGAATTAAAATTTTTGTAATAAATAATAAATTTAATAAAGACTACGTTATTGTTCCTTGCCATACTTAATCGAGCAAGAATATTTTCTTATCCCTACATTATCCAACATGGACATAACCTTTTTCGAGCAAGACGAATTGGAGCAAAGCTATATCGATGGACCATTATTGTCTGAGAGTGGCCTCAATTACACAGGAGACCCAGCGGGCATCACCATCGACATGTTCCTGTTTCAGGTAGACACCATCGCTTCGTCTCGCGGATTATCCGACCAATCATTATTATTCGAGCTACATACCATCCTGGAAGATATCGCTTTGCAGTGGTATTGGACATTCCGCAAACATAATCCGAACGCTACCTGGACAGATCTGCGAAGCGGTATCATCGAGCGTTTTGAAGACCGTCGCACCAATTACGAAATCCGGCGAACCGTCGAGGCACGCAAACAACGACCTGACGAAAGTTTCCTAGATTTTTTCGACCAAGTGTGGAGTCTAACGCTACAATGTCGTACACCGTACTCGGACGAGGAACTCATCGAAATATTAATGGCGAATATGAAGCCAGAATTACAGTTTCATCTCACCGATCGTCGTTTTAGCACCATAAATGAACTGATCAAAAGTTGCTCTGCTTGGGAGGAGTCTTTCCGGCGGCTCAAAGCTCCGGCGGATCCTGCAATCCATCCACGACGCGTGATCAATGAGTTATCAGGCAGTCCGTATGATGATGTTGGAGCATATGACTCTTATGAGAATTATCCCTTAACTGATGTTCTACCTGATAACTCAGTATCCGCAATTCACACGGGGAGCAGGTTTCCATCGGCAGCGGCGAGACGTCCTGGAGGACAAATCTCAACAGACAACTCGAGATCAGATTATATACAGCATTCGCATTACGGTAAAAATGTCGTCACCACAACGGCCACGCAGACAGAGTGTACTGAGATCAAATCCACCTCCACTCAGACTGAGTGTACAGAGAACAAATCAACATCAACCCAGACTGCGGATAGTAGAGAGGATAGAGCAACTCAAACCGATTCAGGAGGACGCAGCGAGCAATACGGACGCGGAAATCCGCTCCTATTCGAATCCGACGAAGAAGTAAGCTCGTCTGCCAGTAATGATTCCTTTTCCGATCCCTCTTCCCCATCCAATCCTTCCTCCCTTCCTGTCGCTCTTAAATTTTTCTATAATGCCCCATCATTGGCAAAGTTAGATCGTTTAAAGCGTTCAAAAAAATATTGGAACCGTCGCGTCGCAATGAGAAATGATGTGATTTCCTCCGTTCTATTCTCCGAGGGTAGTGACACTCGGCCTTACGCCCAGGTCTTTATAAATAAGATACCTTTTAAGGGTCTTCTCGACAGCGGGGCGAGTGTCAGTGTTCTCGGGAGTGGATCGGAGAAAATGATGTCAAATCCATTTGTTGAATTCCATAACTTTCCTTCCACTATAACTACCGCGAGTGGCCAAGTCCAACGAGTTTTTGGTTATATCCGAGCTAACGTCGAATTTAACGGAGTCACTAAATTTATGAATTTTCACGTTGTCCCTTCCTTGGAACAACCGCTTTATTTGGGTATCGATTTTTGGAATCGTTTTGGAATTTCCCCAAAAATCTCCGCGTTAAATAATTCGGACGAATTAGGTGAAACTACCAACACACCCAAATTTCATATTTTAACATCTGATGATCGTCGTAAATTGGATCTTATCCGCGAATATTTCCAGAGCAGCGATATTTTAGGTTTGGGCCGCACATCCCTCATCACTCATATGATCGATGTCGGTTCCGCAAAACCAGTCAAACAACGTTTTTATTCCGTGTCCCCAGCTATCCAGAAACTCATGTATGCCGAGTTGGATAGGATGTTGTCTTTGGGGGTTATCGAGGAGTCACAAAGTTCCTGGTGTTCACCGGTCACGTTGGTGCGTAAGGCCAATGGGAAAGTTCGTCTGGGCTTAGATGCTAGAGAACTGAACAAGGCAACCGTCAAGGATGCGTATCCGCTGCCCATAATTAACGGATTGTTGGGTCGTTTGGGACACACCCGATTCATTTCGGCGATTGATTTGAAGGATGCCTTTTGGCAGATCCCACTCGACCCAGCATCCCGCGATAAAACAGCGTTTACGGTTCCTGGACGGCCTTTGTATCAGTTCAAGGTGATGCCGTTCGGCTTATGCAACGCACCACAGACGCTTTGTCGCTTGATGCACCGCGTGATCCCGTACCAACTGCACGATAAGGTCTTTGTGTACCTCGATGACCTTCTGGTCACATCCTCCACTCTGGCTGAACATTTCGATTTACTACAACAGGTTGCTGGATATCTGAAGGACGCTGGTTTAACAATCAATTTGACCAAAAGTAAGTTTGTGTTGAAAGAAGTCGACTATTTAGGTTATATTGTGGGTGATGGCTGCCTCCGTACAAACCCAGATAAATGTAAAGCTATTCTGGAGTACCCTATTCCGAAAACGACGAAACAGATTAGACGTTTTCTGGGAATGTGCGGATGGTACCGTCGCTTCATTCCAAATTTCGCCTCCTTAGCTTCTTCTCTCACCGATCTTACTGGTAAAAACACTAAAGTATGTTGGTCTGCAGCTGCTGATTCTTCCTTTAACGCCCTCAAAACCGCCTTGTCAACTGCCCCAGTTTTGACGCATCCTGATTACACTAAACCTTTCTTTATTCAGTGCGATGCCAGTGCCGTTGGGGTCGGTAGTGTCTTATTTCAGGTGGACGCCGAGGGGGTGGAGTGGCCCATTGAGTTTTATTCCCATAAGCTCAATGCGGCGCAGCGAAACTACTCGGTGACCGAGCTGGAATGCTATGCTGCCGTCCTCAGCGTGCGAAAATTCCGTCCCTACGTGGAAGGTTATCCATTCGTCATTTATACCGACCATTCCAGTTTGCGCTGGCTAATGAGTCAAAAAGACCTCTCCGGACGTTTGGCGAGATGGAGTCTTAAACTCCAAGCGCTGGATTTTCAGATTGGATACCGAAAAGGTTCAGTTAACGTTGTACCTGATGCGTTGTCTCGAGCTTTTCCGGATGAATCCGCTCCTTGTGAGGATGATTCCGAAAGTAAGAGCACGCCTGATCCTGGTGTTCAATTTGGAGATCCAGTCTTGTCGAGTAAAAACATCGACCCTTCCGTGAATGCGTTAATACCTTCTTCAGTCCCCATTCTGCACGTTGATCAAAATTCGGTTGCGTTCCAAGATCCAGATTACGTCGATCAGATCGCGAAAATACGTTCATTAAAAGATTGTTCGCACAACTACAAAATCCAGGATGATAAATTGTTGATATCCCCTTCGTTCGGTTTTAAATATACGGATACCGACCTTTCGAATTGGAAACTTGTTATTCCTAATTCCTTAACTTCAACGCTTATTGAACAGGCTCACGTACCTCCCACTTCAGCACATTTAGGCGGCAGCAAAACTCTCGAACGCCTTCAGCGTCAATTTTACTGGCCTCAAATGGCAAAGCAAGTTAAACAGTACGTTGCTAGCTGCACTAAATGTAAAATGAACAAAGCGGTTAATTTCTCTACACAACCAGCCATGGGAGCACAGGTTACGTCAACTCGCCCGTTTCAAAAACTGTATGTAGATTTTTTGGGTCCGTATCCACGTTCGAAACTCGGAAATACCTGTATCGTTATCGTTCTGGATCATTATTCGAAATTCGTAGTTGTAAAACCCTTACGCGAAGCGTCTGCCTCATTATTGTGTCGATTTCTGGAAAACGAGGTATTCCTTTTATTCTCCGTACCCGAAATTGTTACCTCCGATAATGGGAAGCAGTTCACCTCGAATCTATTTAAAGACCTGTTAGCTAAATACGGTGTAACCCATTTACGTACGCCGGTGTACTCGCCCCAAAGTAACGCTTCCGAGCGTGTTAATAGAACATTAATTGCCAGTATTCGTTCATATTTGAGCGATCACGACCATAATTTGTGGGACAAAAATTTGCAGGAAATTGCGGCTGCTTTACGTAATGCCATACACGATTCGATACATTATTCCCCTCATTATGTCGTGTTCGGTCAACATATGTCGATGCACGGTTCGGATTACTCACTGCGACGATTACTCGATGAACATGATCCCGGTGAAGTCCATGCATGGGCTAAGCCAGATCGAGTAAATCTGTTAAAGGATCGTATTATACATTATCTGCGTGTGGCATACGAGAAGGGAGCTCAGCATTACAACTTGCGTAGTACTAAGCGCTCTTTTCGAGTTGGACAATCCGTCTTTATACGATCTTTTGCGTTGAGCGATGCGACGAACAAATTCTCCGCGAAATTAGCCGGAAAATTCAAACCCGCGGTAATTTCTGGTAAAGTAGGTCAGGTGGCGTATACCGTCGAAGATTTGAATGGCAAATCCTTGGGTACTTATCATGTCAAAGACATCCGTGTTTAATCGTTTTTCTCTCTATCTTTATTTTCGTGTTGTTTGTTTTAGGCCCGGCTTATGAGACATCTCAGGGTGTGGGACGTTCCCACGTTTGTTACGACTGTATTGTCTTAACAAGACTTTTTTTTTGTAAATTTGTTTCTATTCTCAACGGTTTCTTGCGTCCGAGTTTTTCGCTGTGTGAACGTGGTGTCTTGGTGGATGGATTCGTGTGTGTTTTCTTCTGTTATGTTGGCAACGGAACGAAAATGGTAGAGAAAGAGAGAACAATGCGCATCGAGTGTGTGCAAAGTAAAACGTTTTAAAAAAAAAATGTTTTTTCTTGTATGTCTCTCTTTTGTACAATACCAACGAAAATTTGGTACAAAGGAGAGACAGAGAAGAGAGATTCATCTCTTCTAAAACGTTTTACGAGCTGTGCGACGCTCGAATATTTTTTTGTTTGTCAGTCGAGTTGTGATTTTTTGTAAGAATACATTCAAGTTTTTTTTTTTTTGGTAAAGAGATAAATGGATGACTGTACGTATCCAAGCACTCAAAAATAAACAAAAATATAGAAGTTTTTTTTTAATTTTATAATCACAAAAATACTGTATCCATAACATAAAAAGTCATAAAATATAAAATTTAAAAGTTTGTTGAATTAAAAACTAGTGTTTTACTTATGGTGTGTTGTGTTAATATATAAAAATACAAAATCTAAAAGTTCATGAAGGAAAAAAACATAAATAAAAAATATTGTATGTAGAAGTATATTTTTCTTCAGAAAAGTGATAAAAAGTCGCGTGTGTGTCATTTCGGTTTATTGGTTGGTACAAAAGTACCAAAGTACCACATTTTACGGTGTTTCGGCGAGCCAACGCCCAGTATTGTATTTTTGGCGGCCAGTCGAGGCCAAAGATTTTCGGCGGTACCACGCCCAACGTAACGGGTAGCCAACCGGCTATTCATATTTTCGGTTTAAGGCGGAAGTACGCCAACTAAGTGCCACAACAAATACAACGGTAAAAATTATTTACGGGTGGTCAGTTGAGGCTATCTCGTTAATCCAACGTTTACGGAGGCCAGTTGAGGCCAGCCGGGATATTTTATTTGATATCGGGGAGAGGCCCCGCAACGAGTTTCGGGTGGCCAGTTGAGGCCACTCTGTTTATTTTGGTATCGGGGAGAGGCCCCGCAACATTACGGTAGCCAACTGGCTATTGTATTTTTTATCGGTGGTCTGCCGCAACGCAACGGCACCAAGGCCGCAACCCAATTTTTATCGGGGAGAGGCCCCGCAACAATAACGGTCGCGCAAGGCCGCACCAGTATTTTTTTTTTGTAAGGTACCATTTTTTTATTTTTATTTTTATTTTTTTTTGATTTTTTTTATTTTTTTTTATATTTTTTTATATATATTATATTAAATTTAAAAATTTTGTAATCGAGCGCCGCACAGCGGGTGCGCGCTCGGTACGTATTGCTTTCTCTCTCTCTCTCTCGTTTTCTTCTGGTGCGGGTGGAGGGGGAAGCTGTTTTCCTTTTGTTGTGTTTTTTTTCCTCTAAAATAAAATGAAATAATTAATTTTTCGGTCGGTGTGATGGGAGCGGAGACTCCCTCTGTGTCGGTTTAGTGTTTGCGGTCCCTTGGTGCCCGCATCCAATTCCGTAACCAGGGCTTGGACCTGTTTGAATTCGGATGGATGCGCGCACCAAGGCACCTCTACCGTTATCATTTTTTTTTATTTATTTATTATTTTGATTATCTGCTGTTCGTTCCTCAGGTTCCGGCCGACGAGTTTCGGCGGATCCGGGTGTTTTATTATTATTTGCGTTCCCCTAACTCTCTGTAATCATCACGGTGTAAGCCAGGAGCCATGCATGCCTCAAACCCCACGACCCTTCGCACTTCTCCCTGAGAACGTAGCCGGCAAAATATCACCGTGGAGGCCTCTGCATGCGCTTAGTGAATATCTGCAGGTTGGCAGTAGCCAGCCTGTAACAACATTTTCATATTTTCCAATTTTCCAAATTTCCTAATTTCATATTTTCTTATTTTTCTTTTTTCCAATTTTCCATTGAACAATTCTCCAGTTTTCCAATTTACCATTTTTCTTTTTTTCTTATTTTCCTATTTTCCTAGTTTCCAATTTTCAAATAGTCCAATTTCCATATTTTCCAATTTACAAATTTTCCAATTTTCAAATTTACCTAGTTTCCATTTTTACAAATTTCATATTTTCTTGTTTTCCTTTTTTCCAATTTTCCATTTACTAATTTTCAAATTTTCCAATTTACTAATTTTCCAATTGTCCAAATTTCCTGTTGTTTTATATTTACTTATTTTCATGTCTCCAATTTAAAAATTTTCCAATTTTCCATTTGAACAAATTTTTTCTTATATTATCTGAAATTTTCCATTACTTTATGCAACTTAAAATTATACAGTTTTTTTATACGTTACATTTAAATTATTTTTGTCATATGAAAAACAAATCGAATTTAATAAACTTGATAATTTCTCGTTTTCTCATTAAAATTGATAAAATTTCTGGGCTGGGCTAACTTCACAAATATAGTACCTATATTTGAATGAAATGAATAAAAACCTGGGCTGGGATAACTTCAC